>JAGDYQ010000020.1:8194117-8614117 GCA_021962125.1 Bulinus truncatus
AGGATATAGTAAGTAGTGAGTAGCAGTCAGTAAGATGTAGTAAGTAGTAAGTAGCAGTCAGTAGGATGTAGTAACTAGTAAGTAGCAGTCAGTAGAATTTATTAAATAGTAAGTAGCAGTCAGTAGGATTTATTAAATAGTAAGTAGCAGTCAGTAGGATGTAGTAAGTAGTAAGTAGCAGTCAGTAGGATATAGTAAGTAGTAAGTAGCAGTCAGTAGGATGTAGTAAGTAGCAGTCAGTAGGATATAGTAAGTAGTGAGTAGCAGTCAGTAAGATGTAGTAAGTAGTAAGTAGCAGTCAGTAGGATGTAGTAACTAGTAAGTAGCAGTCAGTAGGATTTATTAAGTAGTAAGTAGCAGTCAGTAGGATGTAGTAAGTAGTAAGTAGCAGTCAGTAGGATATAGTAAGTAGTAAGTAGCAGTCAGTAGGATGTAGTAAATAGCAGTCAGTATGATGAAGTTAGTTAGAAGTAGCTGTCAGTAGGATGTTGTAAGTAGCAGTCAGTAGGATGTAGTAAGTAGTAAGTAGCAGTCAGTAGGATGTAGTAAGTAGTAAGGAGAAGTCAGTAGGATGTAGCATTCAGTAGGATGTAGAAAGTAGTAAGTAGCAGTCAGTGGGATGTAGCGGTCAGTAGGATGTATTAAGTAGTAAGTAGCAGTCAGTAGGATGTGGTAATTAGCATTCAGTAGGATGTAGTAAATAGTAAGTAGCAGTCAGTAGGATTAGTAAGTAGTCAGTAGTAGTCAGTATGATGTAGTAAGTAGTGAGTAGCATACAGTAGGATGTAGTAAGTAGCAGTCAGTAGAATATAGTAAGTAACAGTTAGTAGGATGTAGTAAGTGCTAATCAGAAAAATATAGTAAGTAGCAGTCATTAGAATGTAGTAAGTAGTAGTCATTAGGATGTATATGTAGTTCTCAGTAGGATGTAGTAAATAGCAGTCAGTATGATGAAGTAAGTTGTAAGTAGCTGTCAGTAGGATGTAGTAAGTAGCAGTCAGTAGAATGTAGTAAGTTGTAAGTAGCAGTCAGTAGGATGTAGTAAGTACAATTAGTAGGATTAATTAATAAGCAGTAGTAAGGATTTAGTAAGTAGTAAGTATCAGTCTGTAGGATTTAGTAAGTAGTAAGTAGCAGTCAGTAGGATGAAGTAAGTAACAGTCAGTAGGATGTAGTAAGAAGCAGTCAGTATGATTTAGTTAGTAGTAAGTAGCAGTCAGTAGGATTTAGTAAGTAGTAAGTCGCATCAAAAAGAATTTTATAAGTAGTAAGTAGCAGTCAGTAGGATGTAGTAAATAACAGTCAGTAGGATGTAGTAAGTAGCAGTCAGTCGGATGTCGTAAGTAGCAGTCAGTAGGATTTAGTAAGCAGTTAGTAGCATTCAGTAGGATTTAGTAAGTAACAGTCAGTAGGATGAAGTAAGTAACAGTCAGTAGGATGTAGTAAAAAGCAATCAGTAAGATGTAGTAAGTAGTAGTCAGTAGGATCTAGTAAGTAGCAGTCAGTAGGATTTGGTAAGTAGTAAGTAGCAAACAGTACGATGTAGTAAGTAACAGTCAGTAGGATGTAGTAAGTAGCAGTCAGTAGGATGTAGTAAGTAGCAGTAAGTAGGATGAAATAAGTAACAGTTAGTAGGATGTAGTAAGTAGCAGTCAGTAGGATTTAGTAAGTAGTACGTAGCAGTCAGAAGGACTTAGTAAGTAATAAGTCGCAGTAAGTAGGATTTAGTAAGTAGTAAGTAACAGTCAGTAGGATTTAGTAAATAACAGTCAGTAGGATGTAGTAAGTATCAGTCAGTAGGATGAAGTAAGTAACAGTCAGTAGGATGTAGCAAGTAGCAGTCAGTAGGATTTAGTAAGTAGTAAGTAGCAGTCAGTAGGATTTAGTAAATAGTAAGTAGCAATCAGTAGGATGTAGTAAGTAGTAAGTAGCAGTCAGTAGGATATAGTAAGTAGTAAGTAGCAGTCAGTAAGATGTAGTAAATAGTATTTAGCAGCCAGTAGGATGTAGCAGTCAGTAGGTTGTTGTATCTAGTTTGTAGCAGTCAGTAGGATGTAGTAAGTAGCAGTCAGTAGGATGTAGTAAGTAGCAGTCAGTAGGATGTAGAAGTCAGTAGGTTGTAGCAGTTAGTTGATTTAGTAAGTAGCAGACAGTAGTATGTTGCAATCAGTAAATGCAGTAAGTAGCAGTCAGTAGGATGTAGTAAGTAGCAGACAGTAGGATATAGTAAGTAGCAGACAGTAGGATGTAGTAAGTAGCAGTCAGTAGGATGTAGTAAGTAGCAGTCAGTAGGATGTAGTAAGTAGCAGTCAGTAGGATGTAGTAAGTAGGAGACAGTAGGATGTAGTAAGTAGCAGTCAGTAGGATATAGTAAGTAGCAGTCAGTAGGATATATTTAGTAGCAGTCAGTAGGATGTAGTAAGTAGCAGTCAGTAGGATGTAGTAAGTAGCAGACAGTAGGATGTAGTAAGCAGCAGACAGTAGGATGTAGTAAGTAGCAGTCAGTAGGATGAAGTAAGTAGCAGACAGTAGGATGTAGTAAGTAGCAGACAGTAGGATGTAGTATGTAGCAGACAGTAGAATGTAGTAAGTAGCAGACAGTAGGATGTAGTAAGTAGCAGTCAGTAGGATGTAGTAAGTAGCAGACAGTAGGATGTAGTACAAGGTACAATAAAAATACGGTCAGTCTTGACCTTGGGCTAAAACAATTAATTTTGTTTGTTCTACCTTGTCAGATAAGCTGGCTGTTGATTTAAAGCTAACTAAGGATTGACTTTTGACCACTGTGGCTTGAAGGGCTAATGCAGCTTATTGGGGTAATTTGAAAAACAATCCTTTCAAATTACGTATTTTAAAATATTTTTACATCTAGGTATCATATATATTACATTTGATAATAACAACTGGGGCTAAATGTTAGATTTAATAGTGGGCAATGTGGGGGTTTTCTCCGCTTTTTTTTCCGCTGGGGGTTTTGTCCGGATACCTAATTTACAAGACTTAAAGGTCAGATGACGTAGTAAATTGTTGCCCATGTGACAAAGATTTGATGACCGAATTATTTTTAATAAACCAAAAAGGTAAAAGCAACGATAAGAATGGACTCATACTTATAAATTTAGGATGATGTTGTAGGCCTACACCTAATTTTTTAATATTTTTTTTTGTTTATAAATCAATCTTTTAATGGCAATTATAATAATTTGAGTTGGTTTACATATTTTATTTTGTTTAAAACATATAACCTATTCATTGTTACAAGAAATATAAAACTTTTTACTGCTTTTATAGCGCACATTGTTTTAATTGTTTTCTTGTTCACCATATACATTTTCATCATACAGTAGATTTTTAAGAATTATATTTCTGATATAGATAATTTAGTGCACGTTGATAGAGTACGTTGATAGAGTACGTTGATAGAGTACATTGATAGAGTACGTTGATAGAGTACGTTGATAGAGTACGTTGATAGAGTACGTTGATAGAGTACATTGATAGAGTACTGTATGGAGCCCTGCCAAGAGGTTTCCTATCACCCCACCCTCCCACACATCCCAATGTCGGATTTAAAAAATAACTATTTTGTAGTGTAAGCCTTAAATCAATATATTTATTACTTATCTTTTTTAAATGATTGTCTGATCTCTGTAAAATGATTTACTGTATTTGTACTGAATTTTTATCAGCTATTTACTGTATTTGTACTGAAGTTTTATCAGCTATTTACCTCATCAATAAACAACAATTACTCATTTCATTTTTAAGAAAAATACATTTCTGATCACAGTTGGGTGTCGTAAATGTTTCCTTGACCTTTCTTCAATGCACCCATCTAACATCACACAATGGAGCCGCCACTGGAGTATGTGAAAGCAAGCGATAAGTTTTCCTGAAGTACTGTTCCTTTTGAAAACGTTGTAGACAGGTCGGCGCCAGTCTGTCGCGAGTAAACACCTGCCCTATTGGTTACACAATACACCTACCTGGCGGGGTTAAGCCACACCTGGACCTAGAGGTAGCGCACTGATTACACACGAAGGGGAGAAGAAGCAACCCGCCAGCCCGCCAGATAAGCAGCCGACTATCTGGCGTTGTGGTGTGTCAACAATTAGGTTATTGAAGATGGCTGACAGAATATGAAAATAAAAATCTTCCTTAAAGTAAAACGTTAATATCACAATAATAAGTGAACGGGTCGCTTTTTTATATTGACTTACATTTGTATAGAATAATACATTCTTGAATCAGAACATTGTTGCTAATTACACTTGTATAGAATAATACATTCTTGAATCAGAACATTGTTGCTAATTACACTTGTATATGTTACAAAAGGTGAGACAATTTACTTCGACTCTATTGAGGGGTAGGGCGTTCCTGGTTTCTTTGTATCTCTACTAGGAAAATTATACCTGTCTATGATTGTATATACCTATATTATACCTTTCTATGATTGTATATACCTATATTATACCTGTCTATGATTGCATATACCGATATTATACCTGTGTATGATTGTATATACCTATATTATACCTGTCTATGATTGTATATACCTATATTATACCTGTGTATGGTTGTATATACATATATTATACCTGTGTATGGTTGTATATACATATATTATACCTGTGTATACAGTGTATGGTTGTATATACCTATATTATACCTGTGTATGGTTGTATATACCTTTATTATACCTGCGTATGGTTGTACATAACTATATTATACCTGTGTATACAGTGTATGGTTGTATATACCATATTATACCTGTGTATACAGTGTATAATTGTATATACCTATATTATACAGTGTATGGTTGTATATAAATATATTATACCTGTGTATGGTTGTATATACCTATATTATACCTGTGTATACAGTGTATGGTTGTATATACCAACATTATACCTGTGTATACAGTGTATGGTTGTATATACATATATTATACCTGTGTATAATGGTTATATCTCTTTTAATCTTGTTTATGGTGGTATATATCTATATTACACATGTTTATTCTGGTATATGTCTCTCTCTCTCTCTCTCTCTCTCTAGTCTCTATTATACCTGTGTATGGTGGTATATTTCTCTATTATACATGTTCATAGTGGTATGTGTCTATAAACATACAGGTATAAACATACTACAAGGCGATGCTCGGGAAGGCAACGTGTGCACATATAGAACACATAGGAGCATACTGTTTTTGTTTGTTACAGTTTTCGCTGGTTTTAATCGGCGAAATATTCCCAATTTTCAATTGATGAATTCATTTAAGAAGATCAATGTAACACCGTTCCTACAGAAGTGACGAGTGTATGCACTGAAAAACTAAAATCGGAGATTAATCTTCCTATTTATATATCTTATCAGACTTAGAATTAACTTAGAAAGCCCCTTGAATGGAATAAGTATTCATATTCATAGAATAAATAGTACTATACGAACAGTAATAAAGTTTCATTTCTTAGAATTACAAATAAACATCCTATTTATGTTTAGAACATAATAAATGCTTTTCACTTTATTTTCGTTATCAAACTATTGATATTTTGTCTTTTTGATTATATCAGTTGATAAAAAAGATAGATGCTAGAGTTTGGCTCACAGCCTAACCTGCATTTGATCACACAGATTGTTGTTGTGTTTAAAGAGTCCCCGAAAGGATATGCTTATGTCATAAACCACTAATGGAATGGTTTTTTTTTCAGTGCCCCTATTTCATCCCCACTGTCCTATCCCTTGTGATTAAGCTTTGTTTACGTTTCATGTTATTGCCTTATTTGGTATTGTTCCATCCCTTGCTACCACACACTGTTGGTCACGGCGTATTTCCTTATATGGTATGGTAAGTGCTTGCAGGGTCAAGCAAGCATGATGCAATCACTGAGTTTGGCGCGAATCGCCTACACATTGACCTCTGTGGTTTTGGCGGGAAAATGATGTAATATGGTGGGGTGATATATCCTATAAATAGGGGAAGTTATAACGGTTGTTAGATAGACGGAGACACACACCCAAGAGAGAGACTAGAGACCCAGGAAGGGGATACTAGGTGTAACACGTGGACTAAGTGGACAGTGCAAACGGAATTAATAATAGTTATAGATTCGTGTACTGGTTTATAAGTTATAGCAGCTACATGTGATTTATTGCCACATCTCTCATCGAATACCGTGTGTGTTAAATTATAGAATTATACATGTGATTTATTGATTCATCTTCTCAAGTGTTTACATTGGATTATCATATTCTCATCTGTAAATATCACGCATTAAAAAGTTCAGCTAATTCTTTTACAATACAAGGAGTTGTGTCGTCTGATTTAATTAGAGCACAAGTGGGATACGACACCCACCATAGCCGATAGTGCAATGACCATGAAGGTACAACGGGAGAATTATGTAGGTGGCTGAGACCTGTCGGAAGTCGAACCAGTACCCGTAGCATGCAGGTCGTACTATGAAGATCCGGTTTCTTACCAAAGCGCCACCTAAGATGAGAATCCCCCCCCCTCCAAATGGGATAATTAACTACCGGGAGTTTTATGGCCTTGGAGACATGACGCAAGGGGACGGGTGGTCGCGCGGAAAAGCACTTGACTGCCAACCTGAAGGTACCTGGTTCGACCTCTGGTGAGGACAAAGGAATTTTTCCCGGTCATGGTTGACGTTCCCGCCATGGCACTATCGGCTATGGTGGGGATGAAATTAGGGCACCGTAAAAACTGATCATCTCATTCTTACAGGGAATTCACACACATCACGAAAAAGTCCCTATAATTCTCACCGAACATCGAACCCGGTAAGTCTGCTCTGGGGAGGGGTGTAACTATGCTGTAGTCATGTGATCAATCAATGACAGGAGAAAATAAAATTCCTCATTTCACGGGTAGACTATTACAGTTTACTATAGGTTTAATGGTACAAAAAAAAAGTCGAACTCGTTGATAAGTCATGTCACACATCTCACACTCGTTGATAAGTCATGTCACACATCTCGCACTCGTTGATAAGTCATGTCACACATCTCGCACTCGTTGATATGTCACACAAAGTGTGACTTATTCAAGGCCTTCCATTATTAACTGATGTACATTATATCATTGGATTTAGATGGTAAAATATTGTAAAGCGCTGAACTGTCAGCCAGCTCCTGGTATAAGTCGGTTGAAAGACCCCAAGTCCAGCTCCTGGTATAAGTCGGTTGAAATGGCTTAAAATGGGTACCTGACTTTAATTAAGGGAAGTAGAGGCGGCTGGTCGTTGTGCTAGATACACTATCCCAAGGATGTGGCTAAAGAAAAATATTAATTTTACACTTCGTCTTGATAACACGTTAGGGATAAAGAAACTAAATGTTTTAGTAATATTCTTAATACAACTGTTCCAAACTATTACGTGTGTAGCTATGTTAGCTGCTGTACATTATTATTTCATCCAGGTGACAGAAGGTATTTCACTGATACACTCAACAGATGCTTGGATTTCCTCACTATCAAAGAACAACTCACTTAGTTATGGGAGCTAACCCCCTCCCGAACTCCTCAACCCATCAAGTCATCCGTTCAGGATACACTTAAAAAAGTGGTGTTTGCTCTTAGGGGCGTATAGAAGGGTTTTGTGATTCCCAAATTTAACAAGCACTTGCGGCCAAATAAATAAAAAAATCTCATTCTTGGAACTAGAATCTGTTCATCATAACATAATGGCTATCTCCCCGTGTAGTACAGTGGGGCGAGTAGATGCACTAACATAATGGTTATCTCCCCGTGTAGTACAGTGAGGCGAGTAGATGCACTAACATAATGGTTATCTTCCCTTGTAGTACAGTGAGGCGAGTAGATGCACTAACATAATGGTTATCTTCCCTTGTAGTACAATGAGGCGAGTAGATGCACTAACATAATGGTTATCTTCCCTTGTAGTACAGTGAGGCGAGTAGATGCACTAACATAATGGTTATCTCCCTGTGTAGTACAATGAGGCGAGTAGATGCACTAACATAATGGTTATCTCCCTGTGTAGTACAATGAGGCGAGTAGATGCACTAACAAAATGGTTATCTTCCCTTGTAGTACAATGAGGCGAGTAGATGCACTAACATAATGGTTATCTTCCCTTGTAGTACAGTGAGGCGAGTAGATGCACTAACATAATGGTTATCTTCCCTTGTAGTACAATGAGGCGAGTAGATGCACTAACGTAATGGTTATCTTCCCTTGTAGTACAGTGAGGCGAGTAGATGCACTAACATAATGGTTATCTTCCCTTGTAGTACAATGAGGCGAGTAGATGCACTAACATAATGGTTATCTTCCCTTGTAGTACAGTGAGGCGAGTAGATGCACTAACATAATGGTTATCTCCCTGTGTAGTACAATGAGGCGAGTAGATGCACTAACATAATGGTTATCTTCCCTGTGTAGTACAATGGGGCGAGTAGATGCACTAACATAATTGTTATCTCTCCGTGTAGTACAGTGAGGCTAGTAGATGGGCGTGTATGGACTCATTAGTTGGTTTTAAATGGTAAGTGAGCAGCCAGATAGACGTATACTGTAGCCAGATGCCATATCAATCATACACCAGACAGACGTATACTGTAGCCAGATGTCATATCAATCATACATCAGACAGACCTATACTCTAGACAGATGTCATATCAATCATACACCAGACAGACGTATACTCTAGACAGATGTCATATCAATCATACACCAGACTGGCAGACAGACGTATACTGTAGACAGATGTGATATCAATCATACATCAGACAGACGTGTACTGTAGACATATATCATATCAATCATACACCAGACAGACGTATACTGTAGACAGATGTCATTCATCATATCATTCATACACCAGGCATAGGGCTGAGAGATATTGCGCTCTGCCCACAGGCTGGACCAGACGAGTTTACGCAACGGGTGCAGACAAATAATTGGCCCCTTAATAAAGAGAGACACAAAGGTTGTAAAATTTGTGTGGCCCTTAAAAAGTCAGGGCTCCGCATGCGCTGTACCCATCCTTTAATCCGCCTCTGCGCTCAGGGACTATAGTATAATGGCTGAAAACAGTGGTTCTCAAGTCACGACTCACTTTGACGACTCACTTTGACGACTCACTTTGACGACTCACTTTGACGACTCACTTTGACGACTCACTTTGACGACTCACTTTGACACCAGTTTGGTTTCGCGATCCACCATAAGTTGTTTTTCTTTGCAAAGAAAAACTGCGATAAAAAGATTATAAAAATGGCGTAATGAATTGTTTGCATACATTCCCCTTTAATTCTTCGTACATCTACATAATTTGAGTTGAATGAAATGAATGTGTTTTATGTAGATTGTAGAGCTAGATTCTCGAACTTTTCATTATCAATTGAAATATTGTAGCGACCCACCAATTGGTTGATACACACATTTTGTTCTAAACAATGAATGTTTTAAAGTCTTTAGGCTAGAAAACATCTTAACTACTAGAATTAATTTAAACGTATTTTATAGTACATGTGTATTACTATTAACGGTAATAAAAGACTATCTTGGCATTCTTAGCATTAGAAAATGAATTTATCGTAAAACAATTCAATCTAAATATAATTTAATCAAGTGTTGAGAATCAAAATGAATACCTTTGGTTCCTTTTGCCAGTTGGTCTCTAGACATTTTTTAAGCCATGGTTAAAAATTGTATGTTATACTAGTAAAAATAATCCACAATAAAACAGAAAAACGCGTTTTTATGTTATGATCAAAATTGACTTTTCACCCATTGGAACCAAGTCCTTCAATTACTGTAAGACTGCTGACTATACCTACATTTTATACAAAATATATAAAGAGTGTATAAGAAGATTAGAAGAATGTTCTATATGCAAACAAAAACAAACATATTATATATAAATAATATAATAATGATCTTCATCAACATTGGTTCTGTACACTACAGTCATCATCAGAACAATGTCTCCTCGAAATAATTCGGCAGGTTTGATAGAATGTATACTAGGGTGTCCCGAAAATGCTCGAAAAATTTTTTTTTTTAATCTTTGGTGTCTCACCCCCTGAAATGTGTCTCTTGGGTACAATGAGTGAATTGGTGAAGTTGTAGCTCATTTGAACAACATTTAGAGGTCCCCCAAGAGCTTTTAAAATTCCGGTATTAGGCCAACATAAAAATCAAAACGAATCATGGCTCAAATAATTTGCAGTTTTTGCATGCCATAGTTGAATAAAATGAAGTTTAAATATACTTATATTTATCTCATTGCTACCATTAACTAGAGTTGAAATTGTGTGATTCTTAATTAGAAAATGTAATAAACGCTAGAAAACATATAAAATACCTAATGTGAAAAATTTAAGCAATGGACATATTTTTTGAAGATTTGATTTTTTTAAACTAAGCATGCTAAATTGTCAGGCATCATATCACCAAAAGTTGCTGCAGTGCTGGACAGAACGAACACCAGCATTAGAAAATCAACAATGATACTTGCATCCGCATTCAACGAAGCTTGTGTTCCGACATCTGACACAGTATTTTCCAAGAGCACAATGCATCGTCATCGCAAGCTTTGTCATCAACAAGCTGCAGCATGTATAAAAGAAGACTATATTCCCTCAAAATCAATTGTACATTGGGATGGTAAGTTATTGCCCGATGTTACCGGACATGTTACCAACAACGGCGATCGATTACCTGTCCTGCTCTCGTCACTTGTCGATGGCACTACAAAGCTTCTTGGTGTTCCCAAGTTAGCATCCGGGTCAGGATGGGTGGCTGCTGATGCAGTATATGAACATATCAAATCATGGAAGTGCGAATCTATGGTCATTGGCATGTGCTTCGACACTACGGCTTCCAATACTGGAAGACTCAATGGAGCTTGTACTCTGTTAGAAGTAGCCCTGGGACGTAATCTATTATGGATGGCATGCCGTCATCACATGTTGGAAGTACTCCTTTCCGATGCATTCAATGTTTGTCTTGGACCATCCACTGGACCAGAGATTTTGTTTTTTAAGAGGTTTCGAGAAAAATGGCCAGAATTAAACCACACACCCGAAGCCAGATCCACCCCTTTGATAATCGTGTCTGATTCGATTAAAGAATTTATTAAATGTCAACTTGAGGTCAGTCATTCATGTGATGATTATTTGGAATTTCTTCTGCTTGCTGCACAAATGGTTGGGTTGGAGGTTGATGTCAGCATTCGCAGACCTGGTGCCCTACATAGGGCAAGGTGGATGGCGAAAGCAATCTATGCATTGAAAATCGATCTATTGTTTGCAGGCAAAGAAACCATCTTTCAGTTAACAGCTCGAGAATTACAAGGTAATCAGCGCTTTAATCGGTTTACCATATGTGTTTATCTTCAATCATGGTATTATCGTAGGCTCACCGTAGAGGCACCTGTGAATGATATCTTGTTGATAAAGCGTTTATACGAATATGATGATGCTGTTCTTCGATCGACTGGATTGAAAATGATGGTGCGTCACTCGTGGTACTTGAGTCCGGAGCTGTCGACGCTTGCGTTATCTTAAACCCTTTTGTCGGACAAAGAAAAAACTGGCCTTGTTCGGACAATGCAATCAGAACGTGGACCGCATCTCATAAAAACACTATCAAAAAGTATTGTTGATTTGCGTGCTTCTACCACATTTTTTGAAACATCCAACATTGATGCCAGTTTTCTAGATGTTCCTGTTGAAGCCTAGTCAGATACACCATCTTTTAAAGTTGCAGCAGATTTTGTAAAGAATCTGGCTTGTATCAATGACTCTGCAGAGCGAAGTGTAGCATTGATACAAAATTTCAATGACAGTATCACCAAGAATGAAGAACAAAAACAATTTTTGCTCCAAGTGGTTGAAAAACATCGGAAAAATTTTGCAGAGTGTAATCGTGAACAGCTGGCTAAAATTTAAATTTGAAGAACTTTTTTTAATTTTTGTCTACCCTACAGTACAAAGTACAAAATAAATAGCAGGAATGCTTATTTGCATTGCTTATTATTATTATTTTTCAAGCAGATTGACATTGATTCAAGAATTAACTTGACAAAATGAATAAAACTTTGTTTTTCATAATTTTTTACTTAAATTTCAAATTTAAAAATATAAACCATTCAAGATTTATATATTTTGTTTCATTTAATATTATAAACAATACTAAGCATCAATTTGTTACTTAATATATCAGTTTCGGATATAATGCAACAAAAACGCTGTATTAGATTTGACCGCGAATGATTTTACACCAAAATCTGGAACTTAAAACCTCTTGGGGGACCTCTAAACATTGTCCAAATGAGCTGAAATTTTGCAGGTTAACTACTGTTACCATACAGACATATTCTGTGGGGTGAGACATCAACATTTCAAAACTTCATTTTTTTGGGACACCCTAATGTATACTGCTGTAGAATGTATACTGCTGTAGAGTGTATATAGATAATTTTTTTAAAAATCTAAATGATATGATTTTATTACAGTAGTTTTATATATAATGCTTTTAAAAAAAAAACAACAAAACTCTACGTTCTCTGTAAATCAACATTTTATTATTATTATAAATATTTAAATACAGAAGTGGGCTCCACTTCTTCAACAGTTAATACAAATATAAAAAAATGGCTCCACTATCTACATTTAGTACAAATATAGAAGTTGTTGACTCCACTATCTAAATTCAGTACACATATACAAGTTGTTGGCTCCACTATCTACATTTAGTACAAATATAGAAGTTGTTGACTCCACTATCTAAATTCAGTACACTATACAAGTTTTTGGCTCTACTATCTACATTTAGTACAAATATAGAAGTTGTTGACTCCACTATCTAAATTCAGTACACGTATACAAGTTTTTGGCTCCACTATCTACATTCAGTACATATATAGAAGTTGGCTCCACTATCTACATTCAGTACAAATACACTACTTTTACACAGAACGACTAAACTGGCAAATAGCAGCTATTGGTTGAACAAAATCTGCCAGATGTCTGAGATGAACCTGGCACCAAATCAAAACGAAGTTGTAACTACTTACACTTTAACAACTGCTTCATAGTCTACTCACCTACTGGTGTGGTAACAATCAAATGTGTACTGTTACCTGTGTCATACTGTAGGTACACATTTGCTGATATTTAGATTGTTCTCTTTTTCTGGGCATCTATTCTTTGTTATAATATATACATGTGTGTGTGTGTGTTTATGTATATAAAGGCTTAAGTATATATATATCTAAATAAAGGTAGGCCTACTGTGTATAATAATGTATGTATGTTCATGTGTAGCTAAACCTGTCATTATATCGTCTCAAACACGACCGTTGTTGGAAACTTTGTATAATAAACTCATCAAATTAAATCTACAGTTGCCGATGACCCGTCGAAGAAATGTCTTGATTTGATGTCACATATAAATTCATTTGATTTCATACATTCTATCTCAGGCAATTTAAAAGTTTCTTAGGAATCAAAACAGAAAATTATAACGTAACAGGAGATTTTTATTTCACAACGTGGCTGGAGAGAATCAGCAATTAGAGAATCCGTAATTAGAGAATCAGTCAGTAATTAGAGACCAAATATTACAAAGTCTTACTGTATGGTAAGATATGTATATTTTCAGTCTTTAAATCACTGAAACTTAAAAGGCATTTCACAAACTATCATTTTATTTTATTGAATTAAAATGTCTGCAATATTACTGCCTGTTAATATAGAGTTCATTTTTACTGAATGACGTTATACTCCTCAATCTTACTGCATGAAATTTTAAAATCTTACTGCCTGATATTATAGTCTTTGAACTTACTGACTGATACTATAGACTTTAAAATCGGATACTATAGACTTTAAAGTCTGATACTATATTCTGCAATCTTACTTCACACCATTTTAATTGCCAATTGGGAGGGGGGAGGGGTGTGTAAAAGGAGGGGTATCATGAAAATACCAGGGGAAAGTTTAAAACTCACATTGTCTTATGTTGCACAATGTTTGCTTATAATTTCTACACAGATCCTGTGTACGGACTAATAGTCTCAAATAAAACTTTATAAAATAGATCGGTTTATAGAATCACTTATTATTAGTTATTATTACTTATTATTACTTATGATTTACTTCACATGTTCAAAAACAATCGATCGCCGAAAATGTGGAGATTGAGGCCAGTTTGTTCACTATGTAACTTAACACATATATTCTGTTTATGTAACTTAGCACGTATATTCTGCTTATGTAACTTAACACATATATTCTGTTTATGTAACTTAACACATATATTCTGCTTATGTAACTTAACACATATATTCTGTTGATGTAACTTAACACATATATTCTGCTTATGTAACTTAACACATATATTCTGTTGATGTAACTTAACACATATATTCTGCTTATGTAACTTAACACATTTATTTTGTTTATGTAACTTAACACATATATTCTGTTTATGTAACTTAACACATATATTCTGTTTATGTAACTTAACACATATATTCTGTTTATGTAACTTAACACATATATTCTGTTTATGTAACTTAACACATATATTCTGTTTATGTAACTTAACACATATATTCTATTTATGTAACTTAACACATATATTCTGATTATGTAACTTAACACATATATTCTGCTTATGTAGCTTAGCACATATATTCTGCTTATGTAACTTCAAACAGGTTTTCTCCAAGTAATTGTCTTGCAATTTGATTGTATCTTGGGGATGGAGGAAGGGATGAGGGGAATTTAAAAATTCAGCTTGTCTAGATTTTCCAACATTTCTCTACTTAGTAGACTCTACAATGTTCTCGCGGGGTCGGGGGGAGCGGGGTGTCTTAGAATAAATTTAGGAAGGCTTTCAAAGAGCATGGAACATGTCAATAAAAATGTTGGGGTACACTAGTAGACAAGAACGTCAATTTACGCCAAAAGAATGTCAACTGTATTGTGCTATAATACATATTATTGATACGTGTGAACAGTATTGTGCTATAATACATATTACTGATAAGTTTGAGCTGTGTTCTGCTATAGTACATAATACTGATACGTGTGAACTGTGTTGTGCTATAATGCATAATACTGATACGAGTGAACTGTGTTGTGCTATAATACATAATACTGATACGTGTGAACTGTGTTGTGCCATAATACATATTACTGATACGTGTGAAGTGTGTTGTGCTATAATACATATTACTGATACGTGTGAGCTGTGTTGTGCTATAATACATATTACTGATACGTGTGAGCTGTGTTGTGCCATAATACATAATACTGATACGTGTGAACTGTGTTGTGCCATAATACATATTACTGATACGTGTGAACTGTGTTGTGTTATAATACATAATACTGATACGTGTGAACTGTGTTGTGCTATAATACATATTACTGATACGTGTGAGCTGTGTTGTGCCATAATACATATTACCTTTACCGCCTGTGCGGCTCTCATCATAGTTTGATACAATAGTATAATCACTTTTGTTTGATCCGTTGTTTATGTTTACGCTCTGTAGTTTTACTTTTAAAAAAAACGAAATGTGACTCTTATTGACTGACCTCTTACGTGACCATCTCTGTTTACACTTACTGAATATTGTTTACACTTACTGAATATTGTTTATATATCTAATTGACATAGCTTCGTGTTGAACAATGACTCTAAGGATTTACTTTCGTACCTGCTATAGACCGCCCCCTCTTTACCAACCAGCTCACAATAGACCGGCATATCTCTAGTCTATACCAACCCACCCACCATAGACTGACCCGTCTGTGCCAACCCACCCACTATAGACTAACCCGTCTGTGCCAACCCACTGCTACATTAGTCAATGCATCCGAAGATATTTTTTCTCTCTCTCTTCCCGTGTGGGCTTGTACCATCTGGCAGCCCGTCTGGCGTGAAACAGTGGAGTGTAAACATACAGACTTGATGGCCTCGCCGACACTTGCTCTGACTTCGCCTCTTAGTTTTTTTTCCTGCCCACGTTAAACTCTCCCTCCCCGTCTCTCCACCAACTCTCTTGTCATTTTTCTCCCTTTAGTAATAATAAGAAATGAAGACTCCCCCCCCCTCTCCCCCCATTGATGCAGATGGGTGTGGGTGGGGAAGAGATGTTTTCACGAATCAGTATCTGGCCTTATCAAAAGACAACTGGTATTTAGTGTGTTCGCGTGTTTGCCTGGTGTCTATTACGGTAATCGCCTTTCTATCGACTCTCTCTCTCTCTCTCTCCTTCCCTCACGGCTACATTCAGTGTTTGGATTCCTAAGACAAAGTTCAAGTTGATTCCAAAACATCGCAGGTTTTATTATGAGCAAGTTTTGTGTTGTTTGTTTCTAAGGGGATCTTATAATTATTGCGCGTGTGTGTGTGATCTATACAGTGGTCACTTGTTTGTTGGGCATCACGTCCCAGTCTGATATACAGCCAACCATATGTATTCATGAATACATAATAATTGTGACCGTTAAAGACCCACGTGATATAAATAAACGACACGGTTCATTGTGTGCACACAAACATACTGTACAGGTGGAATAAATCAAACTTGTGCTGGTGTACAGGTAATCCAATGTACTAAGGATAACAAGTCGTGTGGATCGTTATTGTTCATGTAGGATAAAGTTCACACATCGTGAGTACTTGTTGTTACCTCAACCTGTTCGTTATGGACGGCCATCTAGTCATTAGATGTTAATTAATAACATTTTCTGATTGTCTGGTGAGTTCATGAATAATATCAGATGAAACCCACATGATGATAAATGCAATACACTATTATGTTGAAGATTATCATGATACAATGTTAATATGAATTTCGCTGGCTATGATTGTGTTATTTACTTACCTGGTAGCTCGACATTTTTTATATTATCATAATGTCGACTGTATACGAAATAATATTACACTAGAATATTGAGTCGATGTATTCATGGTTACAAATCGTTTCAATGAAAGTGAAGGACAACACAACTCCCGATGGTGACTACAATGGCCAGTGTCCAGTTGGTGAACAATCACCTCCCACATCATCAACGTCATTACCACACGAACCTTCACTTTCCACTTCTCCGTCCTATTCCGTCTGACCCAGCCATGACACTGGACTTCAGTGTAACTCACGCCTCAGAGAACTGCTCACCTAGAGATGTGACGTCACCACCGTCAGCCAGTGAGTCTGAAGGTCGAGACGTTCCAAATGAAACTCCATTCAAGAAAAACAAACGTAAACTAAGTGAGCCCAAGAAGAGGTCAGACGGGGTCACGAAAAGACTCAGTCCTAATAAAAGTCAAGCAGCGCTAGACAGTCCAGTCTTTGGACCAGTGGATGCTGCTGAGAGAAATGACGACCAGGATAGGGTGATTACAAATAAAACCAAAACAAAGAAACTGACCAGCGGTCATGCTAAGAAAGCGTTGTCACGGCCAACACCACAACAACACGTGACAGAATGTAGGCAGAAGACCCCTTCGTCCTCATCTTCAGAGAATGATCCCAGTAGGGAACCTGACGGGATCCCCTCATCTTACTTTCTCCAAGAGGGAGCTCCATCGGGGTCACTAAGTTACTTACCTGGATTTTATTATCCAGGTACAAACTATCCTCACCCTGCCCTTCATGCGTCTTTCTCTGTTTTACCATTACACTTGCAACAAACCTACCTCGCTGCAGCGGCAGCAGCAGTTCAAGTCTCATCAAATAGCCAGTCCACCAATCCAACATCAGCTCCAGGAATATCATCTTTAAGTACAAGTGGAATTGAAATCAACTCCGAAAGAAGTCATCCGTCAAAACCAAACTTCAATCAAACAATTATTCCCCCTTCAACGTCCACGACAGCACTGGTCCTACAGCCGTCCTCCATCCAGCGTGCCTCCAGCTCAAAGAACAGCACATCAAACCATGAAGATGACGACGACGCCTCCTCGTCAAGAGCTCAATCTCCTGAAGATCTCAGCATCTCTGGAAAACTCTCACGCAAACACAGAAAGAATTATAAAAACATGACTCGTGAACGACGGGTAGAAGCCAATGCACGAGAAAGGACTCGAGTGCACACCATCAGTGCGGCGTTTGATGCACTCAGACATGCTGTACCTTCGTATTCTCATAATCAGAAACTGTCGAAACTTGCCATATTGCGGATAGCTTGCAGTTACATTATGTCACTGGCTCGTCTGGCTGATCTAGATTATACATCTTGTTCAGAACACATTGGTACACCTCTGACATTTGCCCAGTGTGTTGACATGTGTACAAATACCATCCAGACAGAGGGGAGGGCTAGAAGACGACACTGACCATTGTATTTATTAGTCATTCTCTGTGGATCTATTGTTGTAACATATATTTACTAACACATACGCAACTGATGCAAGGTATATCAATGTATCATTTGTTATTTTATAATTCTTTTTGTTTTCATAAATAAGAAAGCAAGTTACTAGAACACTTCGACTCGCAAAACTAGGTTAAAATAGTCAGTATTGAAGCTGAAAAATAAACTTAAAACTTTCATTTAGTATCTGTCTTAATGTACAAGGTGTGTATGTCGGATCAACTACATCTTATAATGGGCCAACTGTGTATTTAACTCATCAATACCCATGCCACTCAGCTGTAACTATATTTACAATGTAACATTTAATATAAGTAACGAACAATTCAATAACTATTATATCACTTATTTATTTCTTAAACAATGACACATTCAGTGAATGGTGGTATGGCTTTGTTTCAAAACTTAAACATAACATTGACAGTTTCACAGGCAAAATTGTACCTGACATTTTCAAAAAATAAACCTTTACATTGACAGTTTCACAGCCAAAACTGTACCTGACATTTTCAAAAAATAAACCTATACATTGACAGTTTCACAGCCAAAATTGTACCTGACATTTTCAAAAAATAAAGCTATACATTGACAGTTTCACAGGCAAAGCTTTTACATCCAGTTTTAAAGTCTATGACAAGCTTCCTGATTTTCAATATGTGTTTCTATATTCAATTGTTTTAGCTGGTCAATGTATTAATTCACAATAAGTGATATATTCTATATCCTATTGTATAGCTGGTCAATGAATTAATCCACAATAAGTGATATATTCTATATCCTATTGTATAGCTGGTCAATGTATTAACTCACAATAAGTGATATATTCTATATCCTGTTGTATAGCTGGTCAATGTATTCGTTGACAATAAGTTCTCTAGACAACTTTACTAGACTAGGTTATCTCTGCATCGCGCACTGTCAGGTTCATATTCATATATGACGTATTTCACTACGTTAACCTTGTGGTGCACTTTTAACCATATCGCAACAAACACTGTGATGGTGTGAACAACAAAGATGGTTTGTCCACAGTTAATTCTGACTAGCACAGTGGTGTTTGATTATCACATTTAAGTCTGACTAGCACAGTAGACGAGTTTAGACGTAATACATTAGATGTACTGTGTCAGAACAGAAAGTATTGAATTTTATTTTTCAAAATTTATTACATTACCTGCTCTTGTTTCATTGTTCTGTTAGAAGCTTGTTTAATTCGATATTTCCTAGTTTGGAATAAAAACAATTCACGATGTTACAGTATAGAAGTACACATTAACAATTTGTTTTAACAAAATGATATTCCCTATTACTGATACGTGAGGTTTACTAAACATTAATTACTGAAAGTTAAACTGCGAAAAAATATCTGTTATACAACACAAACACAATGTGTGCAGGCATCTATCATACACTACAAACACAATGTGTGCAGGTATCCATCATACACTACAAACACAATGTGATCAGGCATCCATCATACAAACACAATGTGTGCATGTATCCATCATACACTACAAACACAATGTATGCAGGTATCTATCATACAAACACAATGTGTGCAGGTATCCATCATACACTACAAACACAATGTATGCAGGTATCCATCATACAAACACAATTTGTGCAGGTATCCATCATACACTACAAACACAATGTATGCAGGTATCCATTATACACTACAAACACAATGTGTGCAGATATCCATCATATACTACAAACACAATGTGTGCAGGTATCCATCATACACTACAAACACAGTTTGTGCAGGTTTCCATCATACACTACAAACACAATGTGTGTAGGTATCCATCATACACTATAAACACAATGTATGTAGGTATCCATCATACACTACAAACACAATGTGTGCAGGTATCCATCATAAACTACAAACACAATGTGTGTAGGTATCCAACATACACTATAAACACAATGTGTGTAGGTATCCATCATACACTACAAACACAATGTGTGTAGGTATCCATCATACACTATAAACAGAATGTGTGCAGGCTTCCATCATACACTACAAACACAATGTGTGCAGGTATCCATCATACACTACAAACACAATGTGTGCAGGAATCCATCATACACTACAAACACAATGTATGCCGGTATCCATCATACAAACACAATGTGTGCAGGTATCCATCATACACTACAAACATAAAGTGTGCAGGTATCCATCATACACTACAAACAAAATGTGTGTAGGTATCCATCATACACAACAAACATAATGTGTGCAGGTATCCATCATACACTACAAACACAATGTGTGCAGGCATCTATCATACACAACAAACACAATGTATGCAGATATCTATCATACAAACACAATGTATGCAGGTATCCATCATACAAACACAATGTATGCAGGTATCCATCAAAATTCATCTCAAGTCTTGTTATTTGTTCCAACTGGTTTAATTCCTTGCTGAATGTTAAGAGGGGTTGGGGGTGGTTGAGGGGATGCCTCAGTTCATAAGCTGTGGATTACACAGACTCGACATCAGTGTTGGGAGGGGGCGGTGATACATCAAAGTGAAATGATGGACCCCGGAAGACAGGTTGTGTGACAAACTGAAGACAGGTTGTGTGACAAACTGAAGACAGGTAGTGTGACACACTGAAGACAGGTTGTGTGACAAACTGAAGACAGGTTGTGTGACAAAATGAAGACAGGTTGTATGACAAACTGTATGTAAGTTAGTCAGTCAATCTCACTTATATGTTTTAGTTTCACAGACAACTAAAGAGAGTTAGTTCATTATACCACAGACAACTAACGAGAGTTAGTTCATTATACCACAGACAACTAACGAGAGTTAGTTCATTATACCACACACAACTAACGAGAGTTACTTTATTATACCACAGACAACTAACGAGAGTAAGTTCATTATACCACAGACAACTAACGAGAGTTAGTTCATTATACCACAGACAACTAACGAGAGTAAGTTCATTATACCACAGACAACTAACGAGAGTTAGTTCATTATACCACAGACAACTAACGAGAGTAAGTTCATTATACCAAAGACAACTAACGAGAGTAAGTTCATTATACCACAGACAACTAACGAGAGTAAGTTCATTATACCACAGACAACTGACGAGAGTAAGTTCATTATACCACAGACAACTAACGAGAGTTAGTTCATTATACCACAGAAACATGTTTGTCTCAAATTGTTTGGACTTGTGATTAAGTTTGAGGTACGTTAGAAAAAAAAAGTCATTTCTCAAAGTACAAAAAGTTGACGATATGGCGTCTGTCATTTTGTCTTCAGTCTAAATAATTTCAAATAACTCCATCAACAAATATATTTCATCACTCCATATAATCAACTAACGTTAGTACATCTCAGACTCTCCCATCTACCGGTATACCTCCTCAGACTCTCCCATCTATTGATATATCTCCTCAGACTCTCCCATCTATTGGTATATCTCCTCAGACTCTCACATCTATTGGTATATCTCCTCAGACTCTCACATCTATTGGTATACCTCCTCAGACTCTACCATCTATTGGTATATCTCCTCAGACTCTCATATACCGGTATATCTCAGACTCTCCCATCTATTGGTATATCTCCTCAGACTCCCATCTATTGGTATACCTCCTCAGACTCTCCCATCTATTGGTATATCTCCTCAGACTCTCATATACCGGTATATCTCAGACTCTCCCATCTATTGGTATATCTCCTCAATCTCTCCCATCTACCGGTATACCTCCTCAGACTCTCCCATCTATTGGTATATCTCCTCAGACTCTCCCATCTATTGGTATATCTCCTCAGACTCTCCCATCTATTGGTATATCTCCTCAGAATCTCCCATCTATTGGTATATCTCCTCAGACTCTCCCATCTATTGGTATATCTCCTCAGACTCTCCCATCTATTGGTATATCTCCTCAGAATCTCCCATCTATTGGTATATCTCTACAGACTCTTCCATCTATCGGTATATCTCTTCAGACTCCCATCTATTGGTATATCTCCTCAGACTCCCATCTATTGGTATATCTCCTCAGACTCTCACATCTATTGGTATATCTCCTCAGACTCTCACATCTATTGGTATACCTCCTCAGACTCTACCATCTATTGGTATATCTCCTCAGACTCTCATATACCGGTATATCTCAGACTCTCCCATCTATTGGTATATCTCCTCAGACTCCCATCTATTGGTATACCTCCTCAGACTCTCCCATCTATTGGTATATCTCCTCAGACTCTCATATACCGGTATATCTCAGACTCTCCCATCTATTGGTATATCTCCTCAATCTCTCCCATCTACCGGTATACCTCCTCAGACTCTCCCATCTATTGGTATATCTCCTCAGACTCTCCCATCTATTGGTATATCTCCTCAGACTCTTCTATCTATTAGTATATCTCAGACTCTCCCATCGTGTAGTCCATCTCAAACTCTCCCATCTATTTGTATTTCTTATCAACTTTATTGACTGAAATCATTAAACATGATTATTCTTTTCCTTAATTGCAAGAGTCTTACATCGTCTGGTAGACACGAAGTCTTAATAGTTCTTTCATCTTGAAATGTAGAATGGTATTAAAATCAATACTACCCACCATTATGCAATGTTTCTTACACACATTAAACTAATTTTTGTGTAGACCAGTATTGGTCATAACTTTATTATAAGAACTGCTTTGACTAATTTACTTCCCTCAAATAACCAACTAACATTGATTTATTTATAACACGGCTTAAGAAGGTTTCAGACTGGTTGTATTATAGACTATATAGAAACATTAACTAGTCGAATATTTTACACAGGTTAATTTATAAATAATATTTGAGGTGATTGAATATTTCATGTGTACCAATAATATTTGATGTGATTGAATATTTCACTGTATATATTACCTGAATTTTTGAATGTAATAATGAAATGTGGATTTGTTTTAGGACTAAAATGGTAATTGTGACTATTCCCAGTTTATATGTATATATGTATGCACATATGCTGTGTCTGCTGTGTAAGCAGATAATTAAAGTTCACATTTGTTTGAATACAATGGCTGGCATTATCTTCATTTTTTAATACATTTAACTTATCACGTCAAGAGAGATCAAATTTAAAGCATAAATGTGTATAGTGTACATGGTTGCACTATGATTGCAACCCAGAATACCTGCTTAAGGTTAAGGGCTCAAATCCCATTGAGCCCAGTTACCTACCTATGTAGTGATAAACATCTTACCATTACAGAGACTTGATACTCTGCAAATTTAACAGTCAAATATTTTGTTTCTTTATTGTATAAATTTTACAAAACAAGACATGCACAAACGCCCATCAAATGTTTACTAAAAACAAGACATGCACAAACGCCCATTAAATGTTTACTAAAAACGACATAAACAAACGCCCATCAAATGTTTACTAAAAACGACATAAACAAACGCCCACCAAACGCTTATTACAAACGAAATGAACAAAAGGCCAACAAAATGTGCAATACATCACTTGAACAAAAGGCCACCAAAATGTGCAATACATGACATGAACAAATGCCCCACAGCATTAAAAATGTTAATTTGACAATCAAGTGGTATAAGCTCCATTTATTTACTATCCTTGGATCATCATCCAGGGTCAATTTTTTCTCAGTGTTGACTATATAAATAGAAAGACAATCTAACCTTATAATGGTTGAAATACTGGTATTCGTTGTGATAATACTTCACTACATAATACAACTACAAATAGTCAGTAATTATAAGCAATAATACTTCACTACATAATACAACTACAAATACTCAGTAATTAGAAGCGATAATACTTCACTACATAATAAAACTACAGATACTCAGTAATTAGAAGTTATGCCATCAACCAGCTTACAACATACATATAGAAAAGAATCATCCACTTTTGATATATCTGTAATGTTTTAGACCTGTTGGTCCATTTCAAACATGAGCAGCTCGTATTACATGTATCACACTAAAACAATCCAAATGATAAACTGCCGCACTTCAATCGATCAATGTTAACATTATTCACTGGCCATCAGTGGGCTGAGAAAACATTTATTTGTTTCATTGTGTGTATTATCTATGGTTCAATGGGTGCATGCATGGTCATTAGAAACAAGCAGGTAACAGATGAGTGAATTATGAAATCAATACCGCAGATGGTGTTCATGTACAAAACTACATGGCTGTACATACAGAGACTGTCAACAGGTTGATATATTAATGTCACAATAATTTTGTGGATACAGCATATCCAATTATTTTTTGTTTATAGAAGAGCTTCCATGGTCTGTTCAACTGCCCATCTAATTATTTGGAAAAAAAAGTCTATTGTTTATTAGACCATTACAGTTATTGTACGATATGAATTTCAATTTGGTAAATTTGTGAATACATAGAACTAGGTCCGATTGGTCAGTACGTGGATACATTGAACTAGGTCCAGTTTGTCAGTTTGTGATTAACCCTCTCAAGATATTTCATGTCGAGGTCTAGATCTATCCCTGTAATATACAGTTTCTAGTCTAGATCTATCCCTGTAATATACAGTTTCTAGTCTAGATCTATCCCTGTAATATACAGTTTCTAGTCTAGATCTATCCCTGTAATATACAGTTTCTAGTCTAGATCTATCCCTGTAATATACAGTTTCTAGTCTAGATCTATCCCTGTAATATACAATTTCTAGTCTAGATCTAACCCTGTAATATACAGTTTCTAGTCTAGATTTATCCCTACAATATACCGTTTCTATTCTAGATCAAGTGATAAATCAGAATCTGAGCTTTATCCGTTCCTGAAAATCAGTCAGATTCCAAATTGTTTGAATTTCGAATCAGCTGTTGCCGTTACAATTCATATAAAATAAATTGATTCTTTCCTGGAGTTCCACAAACTGGATATTTTCGAAATAATTTTGGGCAGACTTTTCTTTCGAGTCAAATATAGAATATTTAAATATTAATAGTTTTTTTTTTTAAAAAAAGAAATAAAGCAAGGTATAAGCAAATCGCGAGAACCAACCAGCAGGGATGTGATTCTTGGTTCTTGTTCATGCATGGTCAGTACATAGAACATCTCTGACAACCAGTTTACTTCAATACAAGGAGAAATGTTAATTGTTCCATTAATTTGGCATGAGCACTAGGAAAAAATACCCATTTAAATAATGCACTAAATATTCAGGTCTTTATTTTAATTTATTTTTAACGAATTATAATTTAATCAATTAGCCTCTAGCTGACTAGCTAATAACAATTGTTTAAATTGACACTTAGAGACTACTTATTTGCAATTATTCTGTTTACCTCTCTACATTTTCTGACGTCGTCCTTCAATTTTAATTCTCTAAGACCAGTGCTCGATTTACCGCCGGAGATGCCGGGGATATACCCGGCACTGAGGACTGTCATCCCCGGCTCTGGTTTAGTTTTTTTCATCCCCGCCGGGGATGACATTTATCCCCGGCTCTGCGGAATATTTTTTTTTCATCCCCAGCACTGATTTTTTCTTAAGTCGAGCGAATACTGGTAAATTTTGAAGTTTAACTTCATAATTTTGTACTGCGCTTCTATCTACCGAATCAATAGAAATAAACATACAGTAAGAGTTCGAAGTATTTTTTTTTTAATCTTTGGTTCTACTTTTATGTTCACTTTTAATTCGTTGCTTATAAGTCGAAAGGCGCAAGTTATCAATCGAAAAATGTTATGTTTATATACAAATCCAGACAAAGATTTAAAGTAATATTTTTATTTTATAATTTTAAATTAAGTTGCTAAAGAGCCGTCTTGCAAAATCGTTAACCCTAACAAAGTTGTCTTATACAAACAACTGTATTTCAAGGAGTCAAATCTCGAAAAGATGATCTTTATACTACGTCTACTGCGTGTAAGTCATGTGTTACAGCATATCCGTAGCAATAATTTGTTATTACAAGTTTAGATTATCCGACTTTAATAAGTTTAATTTGAAGTTGAAATCAAAATACCCAAGTAGCTGGATGTATTGATAAAATAATGTTTTATTCTGCACGCACTAGATTTATGTTTAATGGTAACACTGGAGTAAAACCATTTGCTCGTAAGATACGTCCAATTCTGCCAGGGATGTACCTTCAGGCAAACCAACAAAAGAATTAGTTATGGAACAACGTCATAATTTGTTTAAATAACTGAAATAATTATGAGTAATAGAATATTTGCTTTCAACAAACAGAGAATATCTGAACATTCTGCATTTTTTGTAAAAATAAATTCATTGCTTGTCCAATTAATGTGCAGCTTCAAATTTGTTTGAACCAACGCGAACTATGTTAATTAAGACAAATGTTTTCACCATTTTTTAAAAAATATTTTTGTTGGTTTTGTCTACGAAAATAAATTAGTTAATTGTTGGCCCATGGATTGTAAATTGGAGTTCCTCAAAAAAATTGTTGGTATCTCGCCGCCGCTGGGAATGCCGGGGATATACCCGGCACTGAGAATTGACATCCCCGGCTCTGGTTTAGTTTTTTTCATCCCCGCCGGGGATGACATTTATCCCCGGCTCTGCAGAAAATTTTTTTCATCCCCGGCACTGGTTTTTTCTTAAATCGAGCACTGTCTAAGACTGTGATTATGTTTACATTAGATGTCAAAAGTTAAATCCAGTCGGTAAGATAAATTGATCGTTGCCAATTTGATATGAAACATTTTAAACGTATGTAAAGGTTTGAACAAAAACCAGAACCAACCTCACAGACTTCAACATATTATAACAGTGAATGCCTCCCATCAATGATACATATACAGATCTTAATGAGCCAGATTTTTTTTATTATTATAGAAATACTTTTACTCTCTGAATTTTGGTAAAGTGAAAGATTTACATTATTATTACTCTATCTATCTATCTATCTATCTATCTATCTATCTATCTATCTATCTATCTATCTATCTATCTATCTATCTATCTATCTATCTATCTATCTATCTATCTATCTATCTATCTATCTATCTATCTATCTATCTATCTATCTATCTATCTATCTATCTATCTATCTATCTATCTATCTATCTATCTATCTATCTATCTATCTATCTATCTATCTATCTATCTATCTATCTATCTATCTATCTATCTATCTATCGTAATAAAACTGTGACTCTCACCAACCTCATGCATGGCCAACCTTGGTATGTAAAGATACCTATTTTATGCACTGCCTTTTAAATAAAACCTACATACTTATTGTACTGTACAAAACTAGAGTCTGTTGCAGACAGCGTCAGTCTTTAATTTAATTTGCTTGTTAGTAGATTTTTTTTAAATGAGAGTATGTATCAACACTATCACCAATGTTCCCTCTAAGGTGTGGTATGAAGTGAGCAAAAAAATTTTGTCTCTGAGCGACATTTTGTTTGAAGCCAAAATTTGTGAGCGATTTAAGCGATGTCGTCCGTCGGAGTGAGCGATCGTACGTGTAGTATGAGCGACGCTCTGAATTCGTGTGAGCGATCGCTCACGCGCTCAGCTTAGAGGGAACATTGACTATCACAGGGAGTATATATCAACACTATCACAGGAAGTATGTATCACCACTATCACAGGGAGTATGTATCAACACTATCACAGGGAGTATATATCAACACTATCACAGGGAGTATGCATCAACACTATCACAGGGAGTATATATCAACACTATCACAGGGAGTATGTATCAACACTATCACAGGGAGCATATATCAACACTATCACAGGGAGCATATATCAACACTATCACAGGGAGTATGTATCAACACTATCACAGGGAGCATATATCAACACTATCACAGGGAGTATGTATCAACACTATCACAGGGAGCATATATCAACACTATCACAGGGAGTATATATCAACACTATCACAGGGAGCATATATCAACACTATCACAGGGAGTATGTATCAACACTATCACAGGGAGCATATATCAACACTATCACAGGGAGTATATATCAACACTATCACAGGGAGTAAATATCAACACTATCACAGGGAGTATGTATATTTGCAAGTTAAAATAACACTATGACATGGCTTGTCATTTAAATCTTACAATGGGTAATTCGAGTTAGTTGGGAAAATAACAGAAAATGGTTCTGTATTATGAAATTTTGTATTACGCAAACATGGCTCAGTATTATGACATTTTGTTTTGCACAAACATGGCTCTTTATATTCGAATTTCGTTTTACAGAAAAATGGCTCTGTATTGTGTAATTTGCCTTACAAAAGCATGGCTCTATATTGTGGAATGTTGTATTAGGTAGTAATAAAGAGTAATGTTCCTTTATCTTTTAAGTCATTTAGAATGTTTCATTGTTACAGTTGCCAGTACGGACCATACTAGAATTGTTGAAGTGTGCGTGAACTCAATCCTGGCAACTGTGACTCGCTCTACCAATGAACTCAGTAGAACGTTGTCTGAACTACCGTGTCCGTCCTTCTATTGTCTCTGCAGCATTGTCAGGACGGCGTGAAACCAGTCCAAGCCTGCCCCAGGGTCCAAGGCTGGTTGAACCAACATCATTTGTAGGTCTGTGCAGTTGAATTCAATACACAGAAATACCGGATCGATGCGCTTCTACCAGCTGCCAGATGAGACCAGATGCTTACTGCCTATCGTAGTGTGGTGGGGAAGGGACAGTGGGTGGTTTCCATGGGGACAGGAGGCCCGAGGGTTATAAAAACTTCATTGTTTAGATTTCATCACTTCGGGTTGGAGGCTTTTATTTACTTACAGCTACGTCTCCTCTGTCATACAGCTACTCAATAGCACGCATTATAACATTTAATTGAACAGTAGCACACACTATTATATTTAGTTAATCAGTAGCAAATAATATTACATTTAGTTGAACAGTAGCACTAGCACATAATATTACATTTAGTTGAACAGTAGCACACAATATTACATTTAGTTGCAATAGCACATAGCATGTGTATGTAACGCAGTATCATTAGCAGACTAAAATACCATGAACATTTTCATCAAATTTCCATGATTTCAATGTTTAATTTGTCTACTCTGCCATTACATTTAGGTGAATAGAGAAACACATAATTAGATTTAGTTGATTAGTGGTGTAATAATTTTCTATTATATTTGAAATAAATGTATACACAAGACATGAACGTGTATCCATTGGATTAAGATGTCTATTCTGGACCTTGAACATTAACAACAATATTGTAAAGTTGAGCTGTACACATACAAACCACTAAGATATAAAATTACTCAAGCCATCTATTTAAAATATAGACTTTGTACAGTTCAAACATGTACAGATTGACATACACCTATTCATGTGAACGTAAAATTGTATAAAAACCTTGTTCAACAGATTCTATATTTTGGAAACATAAATATGGTAGAAAGGTTTAAAAACACAAATTTAATAAATTGATGACATCGTCAATGAATTTCAAATCTATCACCCCCCCCCCCCCATGTGACCCCTGAAACAAAATTGTTTGAGAATCTTCTCAATTTATGTTGCCGCCAAGATTGGCTACCCAGCTGGCAGGCGACACTACGACCTGCAATGAGGTCTCTTGACGTCTGCTCCTTAACGCTGTGATCGATACCGTGAGTTCTGTACCGCGCACTACCATCTGGTCACACACAAAAAAAAAGTTTCCGCCATTCAACTCACCCTGTTGTCTGGGTGGTTTGTTTAAATGTGCTGAATGCTTTAATCTCGAGACTGAACACAATTACACATGTGTTGAGGCGGTTTGTTATCGCTGATATCCAGCTGCTAGCTGACATTCAGTTCATGATAGAATGGTTATATTACATCAAACATTCAGTTCATGATAGAATGGTTCTATTACATGAAGTATTCAGTTCATGATAGAATGGTTCTATTACATGAAGTATTCAGTTCATGATAGAATGGTTCTATTACATGAAGCATTCAGTTCATGATAGAATGGTTATATTACATCAAACATTCAGTTCATGATAGAATGGTTCTATTACATCAAACATTCAGTTCATGATAGAATGGTTCTATTACATCAAACATTCAGTTCATGATATAATGGTTCTATTACATCAAACATTCAGTTCATGATAGAATGGTTCTATTACATCAAACATTCAGTTCGTGATAGAATGGTTCTATTATATCAAACATTCAGTTCATGATGAATAGAATATTTCTGTCTATTTCATGTCATCAAGTCATACAAACATTAATCTTTCTGTCTATAGGGATGACGTCATAGAAAACAATGTACTTGAAACGTATAGCAAGGAATGGTATTAGTTTGCCCACAAAGTACGTTAATCAATGGTATTAGTTTGCCCACAAAGTATGTTGATCAATGGTATTAGTTTGCCCACAAACTATGTTGATCAATGGTATTAGTTTGCCCACAAAGTATGTTGATCAATGGTATTAGTTGGCCCACAAAGTATGTTGATCAATGGTATTAGTTTGCTCACAAAGTACGTTGATCAATGGTATTAGTTTGCCCACAAAGTATGTTGATCAATGGTATTAGTTTGCCCACAAAGTAAGTTTATCAAAGACCATAATCATTGGAGCTGTATAAAAGACCATCAGGTCTATTAGCCATCACCCCACACGTATTTTATTTTTTTAATTTTCTTTCTGGTTTAACGATTATTGATTTTTAATAGACACCTTCCCAAACAAACGTAAATATCATTGATGTACTTTCTCTTCTAATTAATCCACATAGGTGCACTTAATGCAAAGATGCACTTTAACAATTGCTAAATACAGTGTAAATCCATGTACTTAGTGACGTAAATAAGAGTGTACGGTCCTGTAGATGCTGGCGGATTTGGGAGGGGGGGGGCATATTTCGTTTCAGTAACGTGATACCTCAGAACGCGAACTTGATTCATATGAAATTGTTCAAATCAATCAGGTTTCGTATATTTTTCACTTTATAATGACAAAAAATAATTAATTTTATCAAATAAATAAAAATAAACAAGGCCGTCATAACAATTTACCGTGTTTAAATTCAGATTCCTTAGAATACTATCTCGGAATTTGTATTAAAGTCGTTTCAATTTCAAAGCGTTCAATCTATGAATACATTTTTGTCTATAGAAATAAAATGGAAAGATCCATTTCAGGATCCCTACAAACACTACATATTTGATGGAGGGGGGGGGCTCATTTTGTATATGGTACAGCTTGGACGGTCACTAGACTCATTTTTGTCAGATATTATTGAAGAAATACGTAAATCTTTTTTTCACGGCTGCCGTAAACCCTTGTAACCATCTAAAGGTTGTGTAAAGTATTACAAGAAACATCCGCCATGTTTAACTACAATGAAATATTAGAATCCATTTGTAAAACTACAAAGATGGATGCATGGATCTGTTTTCAAAATTATTTGCCGGCAATAGCCGGACTTTGATTCAATAATACGCCCTGCAGAAACACAATTTATCCCATTGTATCCAATCGCTAAAATTCAAATCTTTCGTAATTTTCAATCAGTTTATGTAAATCCTATAATATTGAATCGCTACTAGAAGTATTGTATCTTAATACTGTTTTTATAAGTACTTATAAAGTGTTTGCTAAAGATTGCTATAGAACGCAGGAGCTAGTGTGAAATCATTTGGATTTATAAGGCTAGTGTCATATGTACGTATAAGGCTACTGTCATATGTACGTATAAGGCTAGTGTCATATGTACGTATAAGGCTAGTGTCATATGTACGTATAAGGCTAGTGTCATATGTACGTATAAGGCTAGTTTTATATGCGGGGCCAGAAAAAACTACCGTTTAGTTTAGCTAATTATGTAACATTATTACAAAACATCTCCAAGTGATTCTGCCTTCAAGCGCATAGACATCCTCAGAGCCGCTACTGGGGTATATAAGATATACTCAAGATTGCTACTGGGTTATATAAGATATACTCAAGATTGCTACTGGGGTATATAAGATATACTCAAGATTGCTACTGGGGTATATAAGATATACTCAAGATTGCTACTGGGGTATATAAGATATACTCAAGATTGCTACTGGGGTATATAAGATATACTCAAGATTGCTACTGGGGTATATATTTCAAAGACACATTGTACTAAGTTATTAGTAAATTAAAAAAAAAAAAGACCCCTCCCAAAAAAAAAAAGCTGTAAAAATAAAAAACGTGAATACTTTCACCACACATAGGAGAGACATGAATGACATGTAGATAACATGATCATGAATACTTTCACCACACATAGGAGAGACATGAATGACATGTAGATAACATGATCGTGAATACTTTCACCACACATAGGAGAGACATGAATGACATGTAGATAACATGATCGTGAATACTTTCACCTCATATAGGAGAGGCATAAATGACATGTAGATAACATGATCGTGAATACTTTCACCACACATAGGAGAAACATGAATGACATATAGATAACATGATCGTGAATACTTTCACCACACATAGGAGAGACATGAATGACATATAGATAACATGATCGTGAATACTTTCACCACACATAGGACAAACATGAATGACATATAGATAACATGATCGTGAATACTTTCACCACACATAGGAGAGACATGAATGACATGTAGATAACATGATCGTGAATACTTTCACCACACATAGGAGAGACATGAATGACATGTAGATAACATGATCGTGAATACTTTCACCACACATAGGAGAAACATGAATGACATGTAGATAACATGATCGTGAATACTTTCACAACACATAGGAGAGACATGAATGACATATAGAAAACATGATCGTGAATATTTTCACCACACATAGGAGAAACATGAATGACATATAGATAACATGATAGTGAATACTTTCACCACACATAGGAGAGACATGAATGACATGTAGATCGTGAAAAAAAAGTATTAAACAAATTTTAAAAAATCGCTAGATGTTCGAATGTCAAAGCTGGTTTGTATTTCAAGTAAATTAATAGATTAGTTTAAAAACCCTACTACAACATCAACAAATACAGAAACCTACTACAACAACAACAAATACATTATACAGTCTTCTACAACATCAACAAATACAGTCTACAACAACATCAACAAATACAGTCTACAGTCTACTACAACATCAACAAATACAGTCTACAACATCAACAAATACAGTCTACTACAACACCAACAAATGCAGTCTACTACAACATCAACAAATACAGTCTACTACAACACCAACATTAGACACTACATTATGACGGTAATACAATAAAGGACAGTAACCTGACCACTATCTAGGAGTCCCCTACCCTCCCCCCAATAAATCTGTTTGTGAAGTTGATCAGAGTGTGAGAGACAGTGCTAACAACAACCGTCTGTCTCTACCTTTAATCCGACAGTCTACCCAGGCTCAGCCCTTGAACAATCTTTCCCTTCCCTTCCCCCGGACCTCACAGAATCAAACATTTGTTCAAACCTGTTCTCTTTATGTCCTTTTCACCTGGTATTATAACAACACTTACCATACTCTAGTAGTTCAATTTCACCTGGTAATATTAAAAGGTATATCTGAACATGTTTTCGATGTACTGGATACCTCTCCCCCCCCCCCTTCCTAATCAAGAATTAGGCTTGACCCACCTACCCATAAAAAAATAAACATAAAATTAATTTATGTCGATTCATCTATCTACAATTTAAGTTGTTATTTCTTCTAAGAACAGATGAAATAACTTATAGCAAGATGATTGAGTTGATAACTGTGTGACCCCCAGAGTTTAGTCACCGCACTGTCAGCGAGCCACCTTGTCAGACGAAGTTTATGGTGGTTTGCTCTTCACCTCAAACACCCGGAGGCTTTTCAAAGTGACAACAATTACAAGCGTAGGTCCCGCCATGCAGGCGCCAGTCGGACGAGCTTGTCGCGGAGAGAAGAAACCAGTAGTACATTCATCCCGCTAGCTTTCCTTTGTCCCCAGGTGGCGACACCAACAGGTGACAGGTTTTTTTTGGTGACTGGATTTACCGAGAACAGAAAAAGGGCGGGGGGGGGGGTTAAGGGAACTAGACGAGAGTTTTTTTTTAAACAAAACGAAAAAAATTGTTTGGATAAGGGTGTGTGTGTGGGGGGGGGGGGGGAGTTTACTGTCAGATATAGCAATAAAGTAAAATTAAAAAAAAAAAGTAGGCAATATTTATAGGCAATATTTGTAGACGATGTTAGAAGACATGTTGGTTATCAGTTTCTATATTCCGGTAATGTATCAGTGGTTAAATTGTAAATAGAAGTAGCAAAATGGTTATAAAGTTGTTAAACAATGTACTGATCCAATGAACTGGCACGATCTACTAGTACAATGTACTGATCCAATGAACTGGCAGTGGCACGTTCTACTAGTACAATGTATTGATACAAGTTGTTGATACAAAGTTAGTATATAATGTCTTGATAAAATATGTTGAAACAATGTTGATTTTTTAAAGCTTTACATTGTTCTATTATCATCGCTTCATACATTCATTTGCTGATTATCACTGTCTCATACATTCTTAGTTGATTATTACTGTCTCATACATTCATTGGTTGATTATACACTAGGGAACAGCATTTTTGCTACCTGGGATCTATTAAGTGTACTAAGACAATTTTGACCTGCTGATTCCAAATATGTCATTGAATTTTGTGTATCACGTCAGGTTTTAAAGTTATGTTAATATCTTGATTTACCATTATAACACTTTATGGTCACTAGAAATATAATGTCCCATATCCTTGCATGTTGCTAGTAGTCTCTCAACCAACTCTGCATAGTTCTCTGACCTGTGGTTACCCAGAAAGTTAGAAACCACAGCCACAAATGCATCACAGGCTGCCAACTGAGCAGGTTGCAGCTGTGTCTTAAAGGTGGGATCACGAATTACTTCATGAATTTGAGGTCCGGTGAACACACCCGCACTTATCTTTGCTGATGTAAGAGTGGTCTTGAACTTCTCTTGAAGATACGAAAAGCCATCCGAATCCTTGTCCAGAGCGTTCACAAAATTTTTGAACAGTCCAAGCTTTAATACACAATCAGTCTAAATAAAAAAAAAACGTAACATTTAAAGGTAAAGCACACAGCATGGCAAGTGTACAACATTATTAAGCAATTATAATAGCTAGCTATTTTACCAAAAATGTAAAAATCATATAACTCAAGAACCTGATGAGCTAGAAAAATTCTGATTACACCACAGTAATCAGCGTGTCAGAATTAGTCAAACTGACACGTTTTTTCTCAGGTAGCAGACGAAAAAAACTATTTCTTACCTAGTGTAATTAGCTACAACATGCAATTTTACCAAAAAAATTTTACCAAAAATTAAGTCATATAACTCAAAAACCTGACGTGCTAGAAAATTCTGATTACACCAAAAATTAAGTCATATAACTCAAAAACCTGACGTGCTAGAAAAATTCTGATTACACCACTGTAATCAGCGTGTCAGAATTGGTTGATTATCACTGTCTTATACATTCATTGGTTGATTATCACTGTCTCATACATTTATTGGTCGATTATCACTGTCTCATACATTCATTGGTTGATTATCACTGTCTCATACATTCATTGGTTGATTATCACTGTCTTATACATTTATTGGTCGATTATCACTGTCTCATACATTCATTGGTTGATTATCACTGTCTCATACATTCATTGGTTGATTATCACTGCCTTATACATTCATTGGTTGCTTATCACGGCTCGTAAATCATGGACTGGCCATCACTGACTCGTAAATCATTATTGACTGGTAGACGTGATCTGGGCTTGATCTTAAGTGAGAACCGATGGAATAGTTCAGGTCATCGTGTTCCCGTGGAGTCTTGAATTTCATTGCACTATCGGCTATTGTAAGAAATGAAAGAAGGACACTGCACAAACTGCCCAATAGTGGTTTATAGAATCTAACAGATAAACATCTTATCCTTACATGGACTTCACAGATAGTGGTTTATAGAATCTAACAGATACACATCTTATCCTTACATGGACTTCACAGATAGTGGTTTATAGAATCTAACAGATACACATCTTATCCTTACATGGACTTCACAGATAGTGGTTTATAGAATCTAAAAGATAAACATCTTATCCTTACATGGACTTCACAGATAGTGGTTTATAGAATCTAACAGATAAACATCTTATCCTTACATGGACTTCACAGATAGTGGTTTATAGAATCTAACAGATAAACATCTTATCCTTACATGGACTTCACAGATAGTGGTTTATAGAATCTAACAGATAAACATCTTATCCTTACATGGACTTCACAGATAGGTTGTTCTGCCTATAATGTAAAACAACAACATAGAAACCTAGTATATATTAGCATTAATATCTTTTCTATATTAGCATTAATATCTATTTTATATTAGAGTGGAGGCAGGGGGGGTTCATAATCGAAAGTCTCCTGGGCCCCAACTTGAGGGGGGCACCCACAATTTTTTTTACATCAGATATTAAGTCCATTATCTCATGTCATGATGTCGAATGTCAAAATGCAGCCCCCCCGAAGGGCCCCCAAAATCCCTAGGTTCGGCACTGATGTCTTTGAAATCTTTACACTACTCGCTTGTCATGAATGAATTTAAATAAAGCTATGTGAAACCTATCAACACATTTTGGAATTAGCTTTGCGATTAAACGTTGTCTTTCATAAACGGTATTGATATATTAAACTTTCTTCACGAGAATGTTTAAGCTAAACTCTAACTACAGAACAGAAATGAACGACATGAAAATCAAATAGTTTGTGAAATCAAGTTTGGCTTCTTATATTGTACAACAATGTAATATATCCAGAATATTGGAGAGTTCCCCCCCCCCCCCCAGCAAAACCAGCTGTTCTCCTGATGCAGGGCCAATAGAGAACAGGTTGGAACATTGACAAGGATAAAAAGGTAATGAGATCCTTTGGAATGTCTGGTTATTGTTTAGTTTCTGTGTTGTTCGGGAAAAAAAAGGAAAAGCTTTGGTGGTGAATTTGTTGAACCAGATGGGTTATAACATAGCAACTATCTTAGCATGACGAAATTTAAATACAAACTTGAAATATCCCAAGTTTTAACAAACGGAATAACTTGAAATATCCCAAGTTTTAAAAAACGGACTAACTTGAAATATCCCAAGTTTTAACATACAGACTAACTTGAAATATCCCAGGTTTTAACATACAGACTAACTTGAAATATCCCAAGTTTTAACATACAGACTAACTTGAATTACCCCACTGATCTAATCTTTCTAGAAAAATCTCGTAACGTTTCTAACATTTCGAAATAGGGATAAGTTAAGTTAGTTTCCATGTTAAAGCTTGTGAAATTTCACGTTGGTCTGTATGTTTCATATTACAACATGCGCATCTATAACTGTATTAACGTCAAACTAAAAAATAACATATAAGAACGTTATCATACCATGTACATTATGACTCCACACATTTCACCAATACGTCTCTGAAGTGTATCACTGTGTAAACAGATGTCACTGTAGTGTATCACAGTGTAAACAGATGTCACTGTAGTGTATCACTGTATAAACAGATGTCACTGTAGTGTATCACTGTGTAAACATATGTCACTGTCGTGTATCACTGTGTAAACAGATGTCACTGTAGTGTATCACAGTGTAAACAGATGTCACTGTAGTGTATCACTGTGTAAACAGATGTTACTGTAGTGTATCACCGTGTAAACAGATGTCACTGAAGTGTATCATTGTGTAAACAGATGTCACTGTAGTGTATCACTGTGTAAACAGATGTCACTGTAGTGTATCACTGTGTAAACAGATGTCACTGTTGTGTATCACTGTGTAAACAGATGTCACTGAAGTGTATCACTGTGTAAACAGATGTCATTGTAGTGTATCACTGTGTAAACAGATGTCACTGTAGTGTATCACCGTGTAAACAGATGTCACTGAAGTGTATCATTGTGTAAACAGATGTCACTGTAGTGTATCACTGTGTAAACAGATGTCACTGTTGTGTATCACTGTGTAAACAGATGTCACTGAAGTGTATCACTGTGTAAACAGATGTCATTGTAGTGTATCACTGTGTAAACAGATGTCACTGTAGTGTATCACCGTGTAAACAGATGTCACTGAAGTGTATCATTGTGTAAACAGATGCCACTGTAGTGTATCACTGTGTAAACAGATGTCACTGTAGTGTATCACTGTGTAAACAGATGTCACTGTAGTGTATCACTGTGTAAACAGATGTCACTGAAGTATATCATTGTGTAAACAGATGTCACTGTAGTGTATCACAGTGTAAACAGATGTCACTGTAGTGTATCACCGTGTAAACAGATCACTTCAGGAATCGAATGGAGTAGAGAATTAGATTGAACAGTCTTCGATTAGTTTCCGATACCAGTAAAAAGTACAGATTCTTTCTATTCTCGATGAATCATCCCATCACTTATCACGACCATTATGAATCATTGGGTGTTTTCAATTTTTTTTTAAGTCCATGAGAGATATTCTCGGTATATTGACATTTAGATGTCATTTATCGGTATATTGCCATTTGGATGTGATTATCGGTATATTGGCATTAGGATGTGATTTTTCGGTATATTGCCATTTGGATGTAATTTCTCGGTATATTGACATTTGAATGTAATTTCTCGATATATTGACATTTGGATGTCATTTCTCGGTATATTGACATTTGTATGTCATTTCTCGGTAATACTTTAGATTTTTTTTTTAAAGTTAAGTAAAAGTTTTTTGTTCGGCGATTTTGTCTGTTTTGTCTGTCTGTCTGTCATCACCCTAGATCTCAACAACCATAAGTCCTAGACCCATGATGTATATATCATTTTGTAGGTCTTGGCCTGCCATGTGTACATCAAAAGTTTATTTCGCGATAGGACCTCTGAGGGCCGGGCTTCAGGGCTCCTAAGGGGTTTATATATTATATATACACCTTGTACGTTCAATAACCCATTCATTTGGTGCGAAACACTGCAGCACGTAGTTTCACCAAGATTTATTAAGAAACTCATCAAATGAAATAGTAAGCTTGTGTTCTGAGTTTAATTGAAAGTATCAGAGCTATGCAACAATTGACGGAGTTTTCGGACGATTAAATGACTATAATTTCGAATGTTTTCAATTATAAGTCCTATTTCAGTAACCATAAACCACTTGTAGTTAGATTTAAGGGACAATAATTTTTTTTCAAATATAAAGAAACGTCTTTATAATTTTTTTACAGATATATGCATTACACAATTGAATTTATAAACATTTCCAAAATTTACAAATATTTACTGAAAGCTAACAAACGTACTGATACATAACACGAAAATGCGCTAACGCGTCCTGTGTCCAGAATGGAACAGGCTTAATTGCTTGTTTAAAAATATACAGACAACTTAGTACATTTACCGTTTAATACATGTGTACCCCAGTAGCGGGCTTAGTGAGTTGCATCGTGGGCTGACAACCTATGCTCCTCACCCGATTGGGCCCCAAAAATCTGAAAAGGTTTTTACTGTTACCTACATAGCTGAAGTACAATCAAACGTTTGTTTCAGTCCCACCACACGATATTGACCCCAAAGATGACACTCACTTTAACCCCACGACACTCATTATACTTTAGATGTCTTGGCCAGTTCCATCGATGTCTCTTGATGTACTTTGCCATGGGATTCAAAACAACTATTTGATTTTTTTATCATTTAAGTTAGGATCGAAAGGTTTCATTCAACTTATCGACACCGACCTGGGCAGGCAAAAAAAAAATTACATGGAAAATATTGTTTTTGGAGAACTTTCAACAGATCCATTCATCTTTAACCTGGCAGGTGGTAAAAAAAATAGCCGCCCCTCCCCTAATTTACGCTACTGTCACATTAATAGAACATCGGTGAGAAAATACCTAAATGGTACAAACTTTATATTAAATTTGTCATCTTATAGGGGTCAGTGATATGACAATGTTACTATATATATAATTAATTAAACTAAACTAAATGACAATAGATAATGTTTATCACTGGCTCGTAAATCATTCGTATATATATATATATATATATATATATATATATATATATATATATATATATATATATATATATATATATATATATATATATTTATGCTTATAATTATTTGCCGATACTAATTTGTAGCACTGTCAAATACAGGGTTGCATTATTACAAAATTGGAAAAAAAATTCTAATTGCTCTTAGTGCATTTGGGTAAAATTTAACGCATTTAGGTGTTAGCGTTGAAAAATTTAATCGCATAATTTTAATGCAAATATTACCCGTTAATTTCAATTAATCAACAGCCCTAATTTTTAGTTCTGTTTTTTGTCCACATTACTAGGGGTGGGGATTTGTGTGCGAATTGCGACTTGTGGGGATAGGAAGAGCTACGTAGTAAGTGAAAGGAGTTTTACTTCAAATTGTAGAGTGAAATTCGGTTATTTATCGATTTGGCGCTACTCTGAACTTTCAGCGATTTAGTCAAATTAATACAATTAGTTAAAAATTTTAATCGCAATTTTTTTTCACGCTTTAATCGTGCGTTAGTGCAGTTTAATCAGCAGCCCTACTTAAGACGAAAGCTTTGACAAAAGAGAGTAGTTTTTATTCAATGGAAAAAATGACAGTGTATCTATAGATATATAAGAATGTATCTATAGATATATAAGAATGTATCTATCTATCTATCTATCTATCTATCTATCTATCTATCTATCTATCTATCTATCTATCTATCTATCTATCTATCTATCTATCTATCTATCTATCTATCTATCTATCTATCTATCTATCTATCTATCTATCTATCTATCTATCTATCTATCTATCTATCTATCTATCTATCTATCTATCTATCTATCTATCTATCTATCTATCTATCTATCTATCTATCTATCTATCTATCTATCTATCTATCTATCTATCTATCTATCTATCTATCTATCTATCTATATATATATATATATATATATATATATATATATAAGAATGTATCTATAGATATATAAGAATGTATCTAACGATATACAATAATGTATCCATATATATATAAGAATGTATCTGTAGATATATAAGAGTGTATCTATAGATATATAAGAATTATCTATAGATATATAAGAGTGTATCTATATATATATAAATATATATATATGTATATATATATATATATATATATATATATAAATATATATATATATATATATATATAAGAATTATATGTAGATATATAAGAGTGTATCTATAGATATTTATAAGGATGTATTTATAGATATATAAGAGTGTATCTATAGATATATAAGAATGATTTTATAGATATATAAGAGTGTATCTATCTATCTATCTATCTATCTATCTATCTATCTATATATATATATATATATATATATATATATATATATATATATAAGAGTGTACCTATAGATATATAAGAGTGTATCTATAGATATATAAGAGTGTATTTAGAGATATATGAGTGTATCTATAGATATATAAGAGTGCATCTATAGATATATAAGAGTGCATCTATAGATATATAAGAGTGTATCTACATATATATATAAGAGTGTACCTATAGATATATAAGAGTGTATCTATAGATATATAAGAGTGTATTTAGAGATATATAAGAATGTATCTATAGATATATAAGAGTGTATTTAGAGAAAAAGAAGAGTGTATCTATAGATATATAAGAGTGCATCTATAGATATATAAGAGTGTATTTATCGAGTTTAGTTGAAACGTTTCAATTTATTAAACAAGACCAAGAGAGATAATCTTTTTTTTTTAATGTCTTTCTTCGGTAATCTCCCACGTCAGTTTCAAAACAGAATTCAGTGAACGAAATATATCACATTGGATGAAAAAAAAAAGCAATAAAAATTTCTTAGATCAAACAAATATTTATTAAAGAACATCACACATTGATCCATAGATTACACAGCCCAACAAAAAAAAATTGTGAATTGCCAAGAATGTTTGAATGAATTTATAGCAATTCATGGGTGCTGATTTCAAAACTGCCACTGCTTTTGCTGAACTGGCTCTAGTTTCTGAGATATTGGACAACCTTGAAAATATGATGGTACCCTTTGTGTAAAACAAATGCAATAGTTTTGGTGTCTGTTGTTTAATTAAACTATATCAAGTTATAACTTGTTTTTTTTTTCTATTTATCTCTGCTTTCTAAAGACATCACGAGTTCATCACGAAGATGCTGCAAAAATAATCAGAATGTATTCTGTTACATCTCTGGACAATACGTGATTGAAAAGCAAAGAAGAAATATAACCGACTTTGTGCAGCAGGCATATTTCGCTTATTTCGGTGTGAAGCTGGGAGACCAAGACATGTCTTGGGTTCCCCATAAGGTCTGCAAAAACTGTGTGGAGAGCCTACGGCAGTGGACAAATGGTGAGAAGAAAAGTCTAAGTTTCGGTGTACCAATGGTATGGCGAGAGCCGAAAGACCATTTTGGTGATTTTTATTTTTGTATTGTTAATGTTAAAGGCTTCAATCGCTACAAGAAATCTAAGTGGGATTATCCTGATCTTGAATCTGCAAGGAGACCAATTCCACGTAGTAGTGAAGTTCCTATACCAGTGTTTACTGGATTATTAGAGCTTTCACCATCAGACTCCGACGAGGAGCAAGATCTGGAGTTTTTGGCAGGTGAAAACAGTGGAAGCGATTAGAAGGAAGTTCTTCAACACCTCAACCATTCAGCTAAGAAGAATTCAATGACCTAATACAAGACCTAAATCTGTCCAAGCAAGCATCTGAGCTTTTAGCGTCCAGGCTCAATGAAAGACATTTTCTCAAACCAGAAGTTAAAATAACATTTTATCGGAAAAGAGAAGAGTTTCTTCTTTCATATTTCAGCCAAGAGGAAGATCTTGTTTACTGGAAAGGACATCCCTGGACTTCTGCTCCAAATGGGACTACAAGACTACCATTCCGAAGACTGGCGTCTTTTTATAGACAGTTCCATCAGAAGCTTGAAATGCGTTCTGTTACACAATAGTAACCGTTATGCATCTCTTCCCATTGCTCACTCAACAACACTTAAAGAAGAGTATGAGAATATCAAAACAGTATTGCAGAAAGTCCGTTATTATGAGCATCAGTGGTCAATTTGTGTTGATCTAAAAATGGTAAACTTCTTGCTTGGGTAGCAGTCAGGATACACAAAATACCCATGCTTCATGTGCCTTTGGGATAGCAGGGCAAGGCAAGATCATTGGACAAGAGTGACATGGCCTGCAAGGGAAACCATGACTGTAGGTAAAGAAAATATCATCAACAAGCCACTGGTTGACAAAAATAAGATCATTCTCCCACCGCTTCATATCACATTAGGTTTAATGAAATAATTTGTTAATGCTGTGGACAAATCTGGCAATTGGTTCAAGTATATTTGCAGATCATTCCCGGGATTGAGCCTGGAGAAACTGTAAGCTGGGATTTTTGACGGTCCTCAGATTCGGAAACTCATCAACGATCGAAATCACCTTGAAGGTTCTTCATGGAACAGTTTTTATTCAGTTGTCAGGAACTTCTTAGGTAATAACAGAGCAGAGACTTACGAAGAACTGGTGCAAGATATGCTAGCTAACTTCAGAAACAGTGGAACAAATATGAACATCAAGGTACATTACCTGCACAGTCATTTAGACAAATTTCCAGGTAACCTTGGGGACTTCAGTGAGGAACAAGGCGAGAGGTTCCATCAGGATATGAGGGTGATGGAGGAGAGATATCAAGGAATGTGGGACATACATATGATGGCTGACTACTGTTGGAGCCTCCAGCGCAATAGCACCAACGACACATACAAAAGGAAGTCGAGCAAACAGCGATTAGCTAATGCATTACCATAGACAATTAACATATTAATTAATTAATTAGACATAATTAGTTTTTTCAAATGAAAATGTTTTCTTCGATAACACCATTACACATATTTTTGAACAAATTTCTGCATGACTATTAACATTTTCACTACTATTTGTTAGTATACTATTATACTTCATGCAATTCTTGACAAATTCCAAACACGGTGCATACATTTTTTAATTAATTTTAATTATCTCGTAAAATAGAGCCAATCTAGCAAAAGCACTTATATATTCTAAATCAGCATAGTTGACTTTGTGTAAAAGGATTCAAATTCACTGGCAATGAATTCACTGTTTACCAGTGTTATTCATCTATTTATTTATATCAACTAATGTAAAGATATATTTAGTCCAGTATATTGTATCAACATATGCCTTTAATTTTAGTAATAATGTATATCAATATGTGCATGATATAAGAATTGATTTATTACTTTTTAATGCACTACAATAAAACCTATTTTTTTTAAAAATACTTTTTCTTTAAGGATTCTGTCTCAACGATTGCATTGTGATGTTACTTGCTGGTTTTCGTAATGTGTGGCTTATCTTGCCCCATGAACTCTTCCTGATTCCTTGTTCCGTTGAAACTTGGACGGTCCGTTCTAAATGAAAGAGAAGCCGCCAAAGAAAGACCTGTAGGTCAGACCTTGAAGTCAACGTCACTAGGATGGGGTCCAGCTGGAAGCAGCTAGAGAAGATGGCTCAGGACAGAAGTCGCTGGAGATCTTTAGTTAGTGGACCATACTCTGATAGAAGTCGCTGGAAATCTTTATTAGTGGACCATACTCTGACAGAAGTCGCTGGAAATCTTTAGTTAGTGGACCATACTCTGACAGAGGTCGCTGGAGATCTTTAGTTAGTGGACCATACTCTGACAGAAGTCAGTGGAAATCTTTAGGTAGTGGACCATACTCTGACAGAAGTCGCTGGAAATCTTTAGTTAGTGGACCATACTCTGACAGAAGTTGCTGGAGATCTTTAAATCTTTAAAGTAACATTTAAAATTGAATAACTTGCAACTTTCTCATGATCTGTTTGCAACTTAATATTTTTAGACACTGATTTACTGCCACCAAACATTTGAAAAGCATAAAATTATAATTTGTAAATTATTTCCTTGAAATCTTGTGATAATTACAGGAAATATTTTTGGTTTTATGAACCACTACCACGCTTTATTATTGGATTGAGATCTATTAATAAAAAATTGAAACCATTCGTTAAACATTTTGCAATCTGCTCTCGATTTTTAAAGATTTTTTTTATTAAACTTGCTGTGTCTGGGAGTTCTAATGAATCTAAGCTGTTTACAGTCAGGAGAAAAAAATTGTCAGGTGAAAAAAAATCTATTTATAAATATTACAACACTTCTGTCAACGAAAGTGTTGACCTGGAAGTGGTTGGTCAGACGTGGTCCGGCTGCGAGCAATAGACTTGAGAAAAGCCACAGAGAATCAACCAGGTAGAATACATAGGACAATGTTGAATACACACAATTATTTTAAGTAGTTATATATTTTTCATTACTTAAATTAAAAGTGTGGCTGAATACTAATAGACATGACTAATATGTCTTCACACTCAATTATAGTTTCAACTAATTTCTGAACTTAGGGGCCGTCCATAAAGTACGTCACTCTACTTTTGACCACTTTTGAGCCCCCCCCCCCTGTCACAAAGTGTCACAAATCTCGGAACCCCCTCCCCCTAAAGTACGACACACTTTCAAGAAAATTTTTAATTAACAACTAATTAAAATTGAATCAAAAACTTAAAACGCACTTCACTATTAAACTGCCTTAAAATATAAATATTAAAGAACTACCAGATTATTATATGACTTTACTAGTAGAATAACTAATTGTCAACAGTTGCCACAGTTATTCTTTGTAACAGTAACTCAATCAATTGAATTTGAATGAAAAAAATTGTAAAAATTAGACTTGACAATTATATAATAAAATCATTTATCTGCTACCTTGTCATTTACAATGGATGTAATCAACTTGGAGATAATCTTCCGATTATGCATTCTATTGACACAGGATAAGAAGTAGATTAGCGAAACTTGACCTCAAGCGGTGATTAAATAATAAAAATGGAAACAAAACAATGCGACTAAAAAAACGACTAGATTGACAAATTATGTGAGCAGCATTTGTGTTATATAGAATATGTTTATAGTGGATCTGTGAATTATGTTTAGTTAAAAAAAATATTCACTAGACATCATCCATCCATGGTGAAGTGAAGTGTTCATCCATAGTTACGAGTGAAATAAATCTTTCCCCATCATCGTTTCCTGGAAGAATAATCGCAGACAGAACAACTTCATCCTCATCTAGCCATTCAACATCCTCTGAATGTGCATTTTCCAATCTGCCAATAACTGCCATGAGTTCTCTTTGCCTTCTAGCAGCGATTCTCAAAGGACGGAGGCGTTTTATCTGAGTTGATTCTAAAAAATTTTGTGTTGGAACATTCTCCTGCGCCCGAGCTCTGTGTTGTCCTGTTTGTTTCTTCAACATTGTTTGTGAGGCAAAGTATAAGTGACACACTTTGCAAATTCGATCATGTACGCTGGTCTGCAAAGATGGACGATAAAGATCATATGGTTGTATTTTTAAATCACCTGTTGATCTTGGCATAATGTCATCAAATTTGAGAGTTTGTGCCACAAACAATGAAGGAAATTTATGAGCATCGGCATCTGCTCTTTCTGAAGCTCTGAGTCCATCAGTTCAGGGCCGTTTTAAGGTCACCGTAGGCCCTAGGCACTTTCAAAGTCGTAGGCCCTCCCCATCTTCATTTTCAATATTTTTCAAGAATGCACCCGTACTTCTTTGCTATTTGAAATCTAAATAAACTTTGAGGACGTCATATGTGACTTTGTTAAGACAAAGAGCCGAAAAGTTAACACACTGTAATTTACAGATCTGCAACTTGACGTGCTCATCTCACACGGTTATATATAGTTACTTTAATACAAACATTATTAAACTGTATTGGCAATCTGAACTTGTTTTCACTTTATGTTCTGGCTTTCGTAGGCCCTTGAAAAGTCCGTAGGCCCTGCATCAGTTGTTTGATTGATTGGGATTGGAGGAGGATAAAATTTCGAAGTTGAAATATGATCTCCTAACTAGCATGAGGAATTGTGAACAACACATTGAAAAGATATGCATTTCATGCTATTTTGACATAAAACTAATTTAAGTGTTTCACAAAATTTTTGAAAATTTTTTTTAAAACTATTAAGTTTTACTAAAAAAATAATAAATTTAATTAGAAATAAAAAAATATATTAAAAAAGTGACGTCACACTTGGCCTGACCCCCCCTCCCCCCTGTCACAAACTGTCACACTTTCTTACACCCCCCCCCCTTTAGAGCGTGACGTACTTTATGGACGGCCCCTTACCTTTATATTTGTCTAATTTACAATTTTAACGCATCAAAAGTTGTTAACAAATATTTCAAAAACTCTTTAAACAATGTATCAAGATTCATTGGGAAAAAAAATATTTTATAATAAAAATTTTGACCTAGCAGTGTGTGGCTCCAGCAGAAGCTTTTATTTGGCTACCGATGTTAAAGTCAGTTTACAGATTTACATTGATATAGGATATACCAAGGTGGACATAGCAGCATTTCAGTACAATGTGGAAGATATCCTCGATGTGTTTTAATTAACCGCAGTAGGCGTTTTTGTTATCGTCAGCTGAACCCATTGACTTGACTAATTTCAGCAATTCCTTGTTCACAGAATTTAGCGCCCTATGTTATTCTTGTGGTCTGTACGTCTATTCTCATGAAACACACACCTATCTAAAGAAATCGAAATAAAAATAATAACCCTTGGCTCCTTTAGTCCAACTGATTGAGACTACATCATTTATCGAACAGAGTCATGTGCTTCACTTTATATGAAAGATAGTCAATATCAGCGCCGAAGATGACAATTCATGTCCTATATATTGTCGAACAATTACACTGATATCTGTTGCTGCAATGAGATTCATTATTTGTTTACACTTTGTTGCTAACTGAATGAATTAAGATTATTAATTGCATATCAAAGAAAAAAAAGTACATGCAGTTCGGAACTTGCAGTATATTAGTACAACTTTACCTGTTATGTGACAGTACTAAACATCATTAGATAACCGTTTATTTTACAGGATTCTCAACCTTTTTCTATGCGGCTGTACAATAGTTCTGGTCATTTCCGTTTCGATTTCAGGAAAATATAGCAAAATTTTATTTTCGAGATTTTGCAAATGTCCGAGTCTTCACCACAATATGAAATTTTTTGGAAGATTGCAAAAACTCAAGCAAAATTTCTGTCTCTCCGAGAGATAAATATTTTATGAAAAGCTCGTATGCTTTCAGTGGAAGAAAATATGTTGCTGATTTGTTCTCGAAGTTGAAATTTTCACCAGTTGATAATCACAAAATCTCCAAATACAAAAGGTAGGACTACCCTCTTCCCCTAACCTGCCACGCCCACCTACCACGCCCATACAACTTTTTATTCTTCAGCGGTAAATAATCCAAACTTGTTTGCTTTGAAATCTGTCTCGTGTGGGTGTATTGTGTCTTGTACTGATGTCTTATTGACGTCTTTCTACTTTCCTAGACTACTCTTCTCCATGTGCAGCAAACTGGCGACTTTCTTCAAACTTTTGGTTGCTCCAAAAGAAAATTATATGTCGCTGCGTACCCTACATAGCCTTTCCCGTACACCTCGAGGTACGAGTACCGTCGGTTGAGAACCGCGGACTAAAAGAAACCAGTTATAAATAAAATGAATTTGTTGTCGCACAGTATCTAATTTTGAGCATACTAGATGACATACTTTCTTAACTGGATGAGACATTAATGTCAACAGGTTACAATGTTAAAAAATGTTCTGATATCCAAACAGCAGTACATCCAGATGAAAAATAAAAAGCTATGGCTATTCGCACATGTGTATGTCCCCACAATGTAAACAGATGTAGTGTACATTATTTGTACATAGTAATGTAGTGTACATTATTTATACATAGTAATGTAGTGTACATTATTTGTACATAGTAATGTAGTGTACATTATATGTACATAGTTATGCAGTATACATTATTTGTACATAGTAATGTAGTGTACATTATTTGTACATAGTAATGTAGTGTACATTATTTGTACATAGTAATGTAGTGTACATTATTTGTACATAGTAATGTAGTGTACATTATTTTTACATAGTAATGTAGTGTACATTATTTGTACATAGTAATGTAGTGTACATTATTTGTACATAGTAATGTAGTGTACATTATTTGTACATAGTAATGTAGTGTACATTATATGTACATAGTTATGTAGTATACATTATTTGCACATAGTAAGTCCTATTTATTGAATTATTCGTGCTAGTAATGTTTATTGTTATCTTCCTCAAAGATATATTAAACTCAGACAGCTCCAACAATTGCATGTTTCTATCATAGAATTTTCATAATATGACCTTTTCTCGATAATGGGGACCCTTGTTCGAAGGTAATCTGATCATTTGTCAGCCACCCCGATAATTTAACAATAGGGTGATCAGTTAGTGATCAACACATGTATGTGCGTGGTTATAGCATTATGTTAGCAATGTTAAAACCTCAGTTATGATCAACATGTATGTGCGTGTTTATGTTTACAATGTTAAATCATTCTACATGGGCAGCTAAACACGGTGCCTCTAGGTTTGGGGGACTGGGCCACTAAGCACCCACCCCTTGAAATAAAAAAAAATAAAAGATTAGACCAAAATTAGTCACACGATTCATGTCATATGACCCCTTTACTTTTCTCTTTAATACAAGTGATTTTTTTTGCCCCTCCCCCCCCCCCTGAAAGTTTGGTCTTGTTGCGCCTCTGCCACTAAGTATATGTCTAAATACCAAAAAAAGCCACATAATTTTCTTTTGATCAGCTCTGTCAACGCAAATCTTTTTTTTTTATTAACATATAACTTTAAAAGTAAAGTTTTCAAATAACTACTAAAATAAAAGTGTCGGCAATACACAAAAGGACAAAACATGATAATACAAATTAAATACTCAGCCCCTCCCTTTATTTTGTTTTAAATATAGCCTACATGTAAATAACACATGAGCTTTACGTACATAACACATGAACAGTAGGCTATGTACATAACACATGAACATTATGTAAATAACGCATGATAAAGAGGAAGCGAATGGAAGGTCGAAATAGGCACTTTAGTAATGCTGTGACACTGGCCAAGTGCACATATGTGCGAATAGCCTCTCACAAAATCAATTATAAATTGCTAATAATATAATATAAATAGATAATATAAACTTTTCAAAAAGAATAATAAAAAATGTATTCAATAGGTGACATCAATAAAATAAAGTTAAAATATGCTATGCATGGACAAATTCAGGAAACAAACTGAACATAGACATTGGAAAGGAAAAGATAACTGCTCATGGACATTGTCAAGATCAGACAACTACACATTCCATCACAAAAAGTTGGTGTCAGACAATTACACATTCCATCACAAAGTGTTGGTGTCAGACAACTACACATTCCATCACAAAGTGTTGGTGTCAGACAAACTTTACGTTTACTAAGGCCAGAAAAAAATGTTTTCATCTCTCGCAGACTGGCAGCAGGTGGTTGTAGAATCTTTTAACCGACTCCAGGGTAACCATGAAAGAGGCTAAGTGATCCAAAGTACATCAAACAGTCGTATAGATATAAACACTACTTCTTTTTTGGCACACAGAAATGGCAACTATTATCTTGCTGACGTCGCTTGTGCGTAATACAGAATAGTTCAATATGTACGCAAAATGTACACATCGTGAACCGAGAGATGATTTTGAAAAAAAAAATAATGTTCAGACTGTGTACAGAGGAATGGTTGTGTCACTGTGTGTATTTATTTTCCTTCCTTATACCTCATAATATATCTATACTTATAAGACGCATTTGCTGTCTGTCTGTCTGTCTGTTCCCTTATAACTCAAGATCCAGACAACCAAATAACGTGAAATTTGTTACACATACACATAATTACATGGGGAAGGTTATACGACAGGTTTCGTTTCATCTCGATGGGTAGTTAATTAATTTTTTTTTATTTTAGTATTTTACTATATTAAAGTAATCTCGACGGCGCCATAAATAAAATTCCTCTGTGACGTCATTTCCCGATGATCGAATAGAACTATCGCTGTATTGTGCCTTTGTGATGCAAAGAATTGTTGATGTTTTTTTCATGCTCCCTGATGTGTACAGTTTGAGGAAGGTAAAGGAATGAAGAAGGATTTTAGAAGAAGTGTGAAGCCATAATAATAAGTATATATATATATATATATATATAGATATATATATATACATATACATATATATATAAATAAATATATATATAGAGAGAGAGAGAGGGAGGGAGAGATAAAGAGAGAGAGGGGGGCAGGGTGAGAGAGGAGGGAGGGGGGATGGACAGGGGGAGAAAAGGAGTGGGAGAGAGGGAGATGGGAGAGGGAGCAGGGGGAGAGGGAGAAAGGAAGGGAGGGAGGGAGGGGGTAGGGAGGGAGAGAGAGGGGAGGGAGGGAGAGGGTGGGAGTGAGATAAAGAGTGAGGGGGGCAGGAAGGGCGAGGGAGGGAATGAGGGGGGAGGAAGGGGGTGAGAGGGGAGGGAGAGAGAGAGGTGGAAAGGGGAGGGAGGGAGAAAGAAGGGAGAGAGGGGTTAGGGGGGAGAGAGAGGGGAGAGAGGGAGAGGATGGGAGAAATGGGAGGAAGAGATAAAGGAAAAGAGGGGGCAGGGAGGGAGAGAGAGGGAAGGAGGAGGGAGGGAGGATGGGCGGGGGGAGAGAAGGAGGGGGAGGGGAGAGAGGTAGATGGGAGAGGGACGGAGAGAGATGGGAGAGAGGGAGGGAGAGGGAGGGAGGGAGAAAGGGAGGAAAAGGGAGAGAGGGGGAGGGAGGGAGAGAGAGAGGAAGGGAGAGAGGGGATAGGGAGAAAACAGAAGGTAAACAGAAAACCTTATTTTAAACCCGGGCAAAGCCGGGTACTTGCAACTAGTATATAAATAAAGATGCAAATCTAATAATATACTTATACTACCGATATTTTTTAAATATTTAATGTATACTTTCAATAAACAATGTTTACTTATTCTGGTTAAATATATTGCGCCATAGTGAAGTATATATTTGTTTAAAAGTATTAATATTAAGTTAATATATATTTACTTTTGTTACTGTCTCTTTATAAAATCAATTTATTCTTTAATCAAAAGAGGAAAAAATGTTTCAATAAGCATTTATTGAAAGTAGTACTTGGTGAAAAATAAAAAAAAAAATATATACACACATTTCGTCAGCATAATAACTTTTTGGGCGCACATTCAAAACTTATTTATCACAAACCAAATCCCATTTTTAATTGCGAGAATTTTAAAATAATTTTGCTAGCTAATTATAAGCCTATAGCATGAAGTGTTTTAAGCTGTATTTTAAATTGATTGAATATATTTACTTCGATCTTGAATGCTACTTTTGAATGCTACTAAAGTAAAACTGATAGAGTTTCGGTCTTTGATCATATTTTTTTTACAGTACTGTACTGGTACATGTAGGCTACGCCTTTTCTCAATCAGTTGTTTACATCGTAAAAGAAATACTGACAGTATACCAACATCCTACAGTGTTTAATCAAATCGAATATTAATTCGTGCACATATTATGCAACAATAAAGTTTGATACAAGTTTGATATACCGGTACATTTGCAGCGTTTTCATCTTTCTTTTTCATTATCTGGAAGTTGCCGCTCTAAAGTATAACCAAACTGGCAGGCTGCCCTGGCACCCACTAACACAGAATCCACTTCTATAGTACCGGTAGCTTTTATTTTGTTAGAACAAAATAAAAATTGCCCGTGCATCTTACTATGCTGCTCTTTAAAATCAAGTTTGTCGGCATTTTTATTTTCCGACCCCACCATGAATATACCTAATTTTATAGATGAATATAAAAAAAAAAAAACTTAAAGAAGGTATAATTATGTTGCAGTATGTATTGTATGGGCCTAATATGAAATAGTTTTTTTTTGGTCTCATTTGTAATGTAATTGCTAAATAACAAAAGTAAGTAAATAAATTGACCGAACTTTCTAATTAATTGTGTTTATTTTACTAATTATGCACAGGGCGCCGAGCTAGACGGAACGCCGAAATAGTAATCTTGAATAGGGAGCGACCGATAATCGGATCGGTATCGGACCGATATTGGCACTATCGGTTAATATCGGATCGGCCGATTTTTGTAGGGAGCGACCGATAACACTGATAAACAAGTTTTGGATTTCTTATATGTCATTAACGTTTTCGGAATCAGTTTTTGATGCTGATTTTGAATCTGTAAATCATTTTGCTCTATCAGCTCAAATTATTAAGATATTGCCGAACAAAGTTTTGTATGCGCCCGAACAGGAATAGACTGCTGACAGCATAATTTTATGCACACAAACGCACGCACCTGCGCGTACACACATGTTCACAAACACACATACCTCGTAATTATATACGTATATTGGCAATGTTCTTTTTTTTTCTGCAGTTTCAGACTTCATAAAAGGAGCAGTGAATGTGGCAATTGCAAGCTGTTTAAAATATGGCGACCAGAGGATGCGTAAATTCACCGGATCTGTTTTGCGATGTGTGCGGCTTTTTCACAAACAAGTCTCATCAGAAGACTTTCACGCCGTTACTGAAGAAAGCTTATCAACTTTATTTTGACTCAAAGGTGGATTGTGGTAAGTCGTGGGCACCACAGTTCATCAGTTCGACATGTTCATGTAACTTGCATGGTTGGATGAGGAAGGCAAAGAAAAACAACCACATGGCATTCGGAGTTCTTATGATATGGCGTGAGCAAAGCAATCACTCCACAGATTGTTATTTTTGTTTGGCAAACATCAATGGAATTTGTTATAAAACTCGTACAACTGTCAATTACCCAAACGTTCCATCAGTTTCAAAACCAATTCCATACGATCCTGTCATTTGTCCAGTACCACAATCGCCTGTAGAATACACAATAGACGAAGAGAAGGATGAAGAAAGTGATGTTCCATCTTGTGCCGATGACTCAGACCCTGACTACAAAGCTGCCGGAGAAGGAATTCATTTGATGAATTATGCTGAACTTTGCGACCTTGTGCGAGATCTGGCGCTAACAAAAGGCCAAGCTGAACTTCTTGGTTCACGGTTAAATGAATTTAATTTGCTTGCACCAGGTACAGCTACAGCAAACTTTCGTCCCAGGCATAAACAGCTTGTTCAATACTTTGATGTGACTGGCAGTATTTGCCACTGCACAAATGTTGACGGCCTTATGAGAAGTCTTGGTGTCTAACACATTGTTGAAGATTGGCGACTGTTCATTTACTCGTCAAAGACTAGCTTAAAAGCAGTATTGTTGCACAATGGAAACAAATATGCTTCAGTACCAGTTGGATATTCTGCCCACATGAAAGAGACATATGAAAACATGTCGGAACTGTTGGAAACAATACGTTATCGAATGTACAACTGGAATATCTGCGGCGATCTAAAAGTAATAACTATTTTGATGGGAATGCAGACAGGGTACACGAAGTACACGTGCTTCATATGCGAATGGGACAGCCGAGATAAGAAGCACCACTATACAAAAAAGAATTGGTCGATCAGAGACAGAATGCAACCAGGAAACAAAAACGTTCTTCATCAACCGTTGGTTGATCATGACAAAATTCTCATGCCACCGCTTCATTTAAAATTAGGACTGATGAAGAACTTTGTCAAGGCATTAGACAGCAAATCGGATGCATTTATATACCTATGCAACAAGTTTACAGAGCTCAGTTATGCTAAAGTCAAGGAAGGTATTTTCATAGGTCCACAAATAACAAAAATCATGGCCGATGAAGACTTTCAAAACACTATGGGTTAATTATCGGACCGTCCGTTCTTTGGCTGCAGATACATTTTTTTTTGTTTTTCACAAATCCAGTAACTCTAAACTGGTTTTGGTTTACTGAGTTAAAGTTTACTTACAGACTTCCATATAACTGTTCGCCTGAGTGAACTGATTTACTGATATAATTAAGTGTTTTTAATTTTTCAAACTTTTAAAAAAATCTGCCACAAGTAAATTCAGTAAAAATTACAAAGATTAACGAAGAAAATTATTTTAATTTCATCACAACTTTCACAAGTTAGTGAAGTTACAATTAACGATTAATACATTTTTACTTTTTTAGTTTGACATTAATTATTTACAACTTTATCTTACTTTTCTGTTTGTGTACAAGTAAAAAGTAAAAACAACAAATTGTTTGTTATAAGTTTAATTTTAAACAATAAACATGCAGATTTCTGAGATTATGCAGGCATGGTTTGTGTTTCTGACTTTGGTCTTCCGGTCTGTCTTTTCAAATCTTTTGTTCTTCTAATCTTCTTCATCTGCAAGACGCCTTTTTCACTGGCTACGGGACCATACGGATGGTCTCCGTATTTTTTTTTCAGGGACCATATATGGTAATCTTTAATTTTAGGGACAGAAATTATTTTGATAATATTATTGATACTTTACCTTAATAAACATTCCCAAATCATAGTATTAATGATTTCACATCAATATTATCCATTTTAGACAATATTTTGTTCATTTTTATGACTTTATCGCAAAAAATTGCAAATTATAACACTTTTCTTTACTATTTTCTTTCCTTCCGTATATTTTCTGTTTAACAATTTTAAAAAACACAACCGAATTCCAGTGATGTTGCTGCCAATTTAGCATTTTACAATGAAGAAACTAATGGGGCATACTTAACAAAGGATTATATAGGAAAAACAGTACCATGAGAGGCAGTAATGCCTGACTCCCATAGGGCATGAAGAAATGATTAAACACATTTTATGTTAGTGGAATAGACGCCCTTGATGCTCCAATGGGCCATTTATTTTTTATCATTATATCTTAGTTGTAAAATGGGTCCCTGAAAATGACATAATTATTATATAGGCTATATAAGAAAAAAATATTGTTTTCAGAAACGCTGATGCCCAGCCCTCAGAGGGCGTGACCAAAATTAATCAAACCTATTATATTAGCCTCCCAACAGTTTCACCTTCTTTGACCTCTCTGTTACGACCACCTCAGTTTGAGCCTATTGGACGAATGCCATCTCTATCACCTTTCATCCATACTCGTACAATTGTCTTCGCTAATCACTCATGGTCAGCTAGCCCACCATTTGGGAGTGTGAAATAGAGAAGGGGTGGTGGTGGAATGGACCTTCAGATAAGGTAGACTAAGTAAGATTTCTTTCGAGTCCAGCAATTCGTTTGTTGTCGGTCGGTATCTTAACAGGAATTTCACGTTTTGATGTGAAAGTTTTTTAGATCTGTTCACCAGCGCTCGAATGGTCGAACTGCCTGGGCAGAGGAGATAGCGTCTGAATTAGAGGAACAAAGACTATGTGGGAATATTTTCGTTAAACGTTTTGAATAACCTGTTTAATCCAATGCCCCTCCCCCCTTTCTGTGAGTAACAGGTGAAATAAGGCAGGGGGTGGGGGCTAGGTCTTGGGACTTTTTACACAAAATTACACAACTTGGCATCATTGTGACATCTGGAACATTCCATGATAGATCAGTTTAAAGCTTTGTTACAAATATAAGCAGTATGTTAAGTTTCACTTCAGTATTTCATACTACTTTGAAGAGAGAGTTTGATTTTCTTTGAATTTTCATTCTTCATCTTGGAAATAGTGATTGCTTTGTTGTTGATTTTCCTTGTTATAGCTGCTAATTCAGATAAGTACACTTCCTCTGTGTTCTTAATTCATTTTACCCCATCCTTGTTTTTTTTCTTTGATAGATTGACCACCCGATATAAAAAGCTTTTGTAGTTTCAATCTTAACAATTTTTTTCAATACAATACAAATTAAGTAAATCTTTTTAGTACATTGCAACTTGTTATCACAACACGAGTGATCAGAACTTAATTGAAGTTAACTCATTTATTTGACAAAAATCAAGATTTATTGCAGTGTCCAAGTTAACTTTCAGACCTAGAAATCTTCGTTTTAATATAGTAGATCCACTAAATATTACAGATCATGCAGCCATTTTACAAAAAAATTGTAATCTAGATGATATAGCTTTAGAAATGCATAACCAATAATCGTCTATTCAGTGGTTAGCTGTTAGGCGTCTATTGAGAAATAATATGCAGTGCACCACGTGCAATGTGTTGTTATCTTGGAAATCATAAAACCGGTATCGATGGGTTTCGCTGGGTTTGTCCGACATGTCATTTTAAAAAAGCATTAGATTTGATTCTTTTTTTTACGAGAAGCCATTTGTCTCTCAAAAAATAACACAAATTATTTATTGCTTTGCAAACAACTTTTCCCAAAAATCCACCAAACGCGAAACGAAAATACCCAATGGGAAAACTTCGGTCGACTGGTTTAACTTTCTGAACCGCCGGCCGATTGAAATTGGTGGGGTAAATGAAAACTTTGAGCCTATTGTTGTGGAAATAGATGAATCAAAGTACTTTCATCGTAAATACCACAGGGGTACTTGGAGGGAAGGCCATTAGGTACTACAATATTTAGATAATAAGGTTTTACTTGTCTTCTATCCCCTTACCATATATTTAATTTGTTTCAATTTTCTTTAACCGTTTGGGAGTTGAATAGTTATTAAGTCACTGTTTTTTCTAGTATTACATATAAACAATTATGTAGTTATGCCATTTGCAGTGATCCCTTTCTACACATCAAACGTAGTGACAGAAAATAAAGGGCCCATGGAGCGTCAATGATATCTATCCCACTAACATAACATTGGGTTCATTCATTTGTGTCTTTCACATTAAGAACTGGGCATAAAGTGTTTCGCAAAGTACCGTTTTTTGCAATTTATCTCCTTTATTAATAATTATTTAAAGGGTTAGTCATTTTGAGAGATCCACTCAGACCACTCTACACCTTAAACATATTGATAGGAAATAAGAGCCCCTTTGAGCCCCAAGGGCATATATCACACTAACATAAAACTGAATTTATTAATTTTTGTCATTCCTATTTAGGGCTGGGCAACAACGTTTCTGAGGGCACCATTTTTTCTTACATAGCCTATATAAAATTATGTCATTTTCAGGGCCCCATCCTACACCTATACGTAGCCCTGAGTGCCCCAAGAGTAGCTATCCCCCTAACATAAATTTGGTTTAAATAATTTTTGTCATACCCCATGAGGGCTGGGCATAAGTGTTTGTAAGTGTACCTTTTTTACTATATAAGCTATATTACTAAGTATGTTCTTTTCAGGGCCCCATCCTACACCTCATACGTAGCGATAAAGATAAACGGCCCTAGGGGCCCCAAGAGTAGCTATTCCCCAAACATAAATTTAGTTTAAATAATTTTGGTCATGCCTTTTAAGTGCTGGGCATTAGTTTTTCCGAAGATACCGTCTTATCTTTCAGTATTTTTTTTTAATAATCTTGTAGTTGGCAGCTGCCTTTTTTTGTAAACAGTATTTTATATAGAATATAGAGGACCTTTTTTACATATTTATTTAATGTATTTAAACACAATTTTTTTTTAATTTTCTTATTCTTTTAATAAATAACAATCAATACTATGATTTTGGAATGTTTATAGAGGTAAAATCTGAAAAAAATAAATAAAAAAAAGTATGTCTCTGAGAGGAATCAAACCTGCATTTAGTCAGCCAAAATGGGTCAAGGCCAAGCGAGTAACGCCACACAAACTAAGCTACAATTTTAATGTACTATTGAAAAAAAAATTGCGTTATGGTTTCAAAGTCGCGCATGCGCACACATATTTATGGTCCCTAAAAAAAAATACTGAGACCATCCGTATGGTCCCGTAGCCAGTGCGTTTCATTAATATCGGTATCGGCAAAATGCTGGGGAAAAATATCGGTATCGGACTATCGGTAAAAAGGCATATCGGTCGCTCCCTAATCTTGAAAACAATGTTCAGCTTCTAAACCAAACATGGGCAATCTACGCCCCGTTAAACGTTTTGATTCGACCCGCAGTACACCCCCCTTCGTTCATTTACATTGGTTAACATTTACATTTATGTTAGCTCAAATAAAGTTTTATAAACATACCAAAGGACATCCTATATGGCGAGCTTGCCACTGGGCATCGCCCCGTTGGTCGCCCGCAACTGCGATTCAAGGATGTCTGCAAACGCGACCTCAAATTGACCGGCATCAGCCTCGACAATTGGGAACAGCTCGCCGACGAACGGAGCGGGTGGCGACAGGCTGTTCATAAAGGCATCCTTAATGGTGAACAATTAAGGAACCAACAGCAGGAGACCAAAAGACAGAGAGGGAAGATCGCACAGCAGAAACAGGCCCTCGATCCTCCATCCAGGTTCATTTGTGGCCACTGTAGAAGAGTCTGTCAGTCCAGGATCGGTCTGCTGAGCCATTCAAAAACCTGCTCTCAAAACACGACTAGAGGACTAACCTAGAGCGCTACCATCATCTTTCGAGATTGACGGTTTGCCTACTACTATATGATCTGCTATTGGTTCAGCCCTTCAATCAAATTTAAGAACCTATTGTGGCCCTTCAGTAGTTATAAATCTACATCTGTGACCTGTGATTTTGCAGCATGTCCATTACGGTGAAAAAAAATATTATCAGTTGTACATGTAACATTGAAAGGTCATAAAAACACTTGATATGGACACCAAGAGTAGCTGCAGTGAATACATTGAAGAGAAAGAAGTGTATGGTCTACTTCAAGATATGCCAGAGTATGTGGGATGTTATTTTTATACTAAATCTGATACGGCCAATTCGCTATCTTTAATTAATTTCTCATTTGTGTGTAAGCTTATGCTTAGGTTTTATACGAAAACCGACTTTAAAAAAAACCGGTTGTCGAAGGTCAATTTCTCAAAAAAAACCGGCGAAAACCGGTTTTCGGTTTTACAATAAAATAAGTGAAATAAACGATTTTTAAAGCATTATAGCAATAATTATTTTCAATGTATGCCGTATTTAATTGACGGGCATCCAAATAAATAAAGTTTAATGTAATTATGTCAACCAATTTTTCAAGTAGGCTAAAACAAATTTATCGTGCTTGAATATATTTCTAGATGTGACAAAAGTAAAATGGTCACAGAGAAAGATGATATACCATTTGTAATATTTTAACTCAGTTCAAACTAAATAAAAGATGTTTGCCACACCCTCTAGTCCAGTGGTCCTCAACCTTTTTCTCGCCGCGGACCGTCGACGTTTGATATTTTTCACCGCGGCTCGCTTGGGAGGGGGGGGGAGGGGGATGCGTTGATTATTTATATTTTAGATTCTTTTCATTTACAATGTTACTGTCGTTCACAGCCACTCAGCTACCGGTTTTCCGCTCGTCCATGGAACGTCGCACAATCCCTAGAGAAATACACTACAGTTTATAAAAAGGAAATTATTAAATGTTTATTGAGCGACCCAGTAACATTTGAACCACGGACAGGTACCGAAATTCAACTATTGCAAATCACACAGAATTACATCTAATTCAACTATTGCAAATCACACAGAATTGCTTCTAATTCAACTATTGCAAATCACACAGAATTGCATCTAATTCAACTATTGCAAATCACACAGAGTTGCATCTAATTCAACTAATGCAAATCACACAGAATTGCATTTAATTCAACTATTGCAAATCACACAGAATTGCATCTAATTCAACTATTGCAAATCACACAGAATTGCATCTAATTCAACTAATGCAAATCACACAGAATTGCATCTCATTCAACTATTGCAAATCACACAGAATTGCATCTAATTCAACTATTGCAAATCACACAGAATTGCATCTAATTCAACTATTGTTTAATTTGTTCCTCAAAAACGATGGTCAGTATTTTCATAATTTATTGTTCATGTTGTCCTTAGTTTGTACTAAATATACATAATAATCTACTTATGAATAGTATTAGCTATTGTTGAAATATTAGATGTGCTGCCCCCGACACCTTTGTTTCCTCCAATGTGGCATCCAGAGGCTAAAAGTTTGGACATCCATGGTTTACAAGGTGTTGAATTATTGTCAATAGAATATGTTCTTTTACATAATTAGTTAAATTTATAAAACAAACCATTTAAAAAAAATGTTTGATCATAGATATAAATTTACTGCCTCTGCAGTACATAACCTCAAGTTGAAAATGTTTGATCATAGATATAAATTTACTGCCTCTGCAGACATAACCTCAAGTTGAAAATGTTACAAAGTTTTCATGATTACATTTTTCTCAACAGACTACTTCAAAACTGAATTCTATTAAATTCTAATTTCTTCTAGTTACTATAACTTAGGTTAAGAACAATCTCAATATATTTACTGATATGAAAATGAAAGCCTAGGTGAATGATAATTACTTGTGCAGAGTTTATATTTAAAGTCAATTAACGTTTTTTATAGAAATACAATAGAGTAATATGTCAGCTTTTTATCTGTGATTTTTTTTCTTAATAATTTCAAAAACAATATTAACTAAATCAAAATGAACAGTAAATTTAAGCAAATAATAATTAAATAATTTACAATAACTTAAAACAAACATAACAATAAAATCAATAATACATAGAAAGTTAAATGTAAAGGACTTTGGTTTAGTTGTGGTGCGTAGCTGTATGATGATTTATTAGGCACTAACATGTTTTAAAGTGGGATGGATGTCCGAGTGGTGTATACACTCGACTGTTGACATTAGAGTCCTGGGTTCAGTCCACTGTGAGAATCATGGGAATTTTCCAGGTGAAATTTGTTTCAAAGTCGTCCCACACGTCCACCCAGCTTTAAATGGAAACTTTACTTTTTTGTTTTTAAACATGTTTTAAAACTTGAAATATTCTAGCAGAAAACAAATGAACACTATATAGATCAGTATAACATAATTGGATTGACTATTTACTTGTGTTTTTTAGCTTCCATAATAAAACTGAGCATTTTGGGAATGAACTCTACATTGACTAATGTAGACTTAGAAATTATTTCCCTATTAATAAAAAACACAAATTATTTCAAGTGGGTTTAAGATACTTAAAAGATGTTCTTTCACCCAACATTAAACAATCTGATACTTCATATTCAACACAATGTACATTTAGATCTGTCAAAACAATAGTTACATCCTAAATGTAGCATATATCTTCAAAGAAAATATTTTCTTTACAAATACTGAGAAGTAATAATATCATGTTGAGTTGGCCCTGAAAGAAATTTGTTAACCAGCTGTAAAAAAAATTTTATTTTTAGTATGGTTTCAATTTAGAATGGAATTAAACATTGGAATTAAAAAAAAATATGAAATACAGTATTGAATTATCTAAATTTAAGAAAGAACATGATAAAATATAGACAACATTTGTTTTTAATCTGATATGCAAAAAAAACCATTACCAAGAAAAATTGGCCCAACATTTTTCAACATTCGATGCAAGCCTAAAAATTATTTTTGATTAATTATATCATTAAAATATTTCTCAGCACAGTCAAAATAAACACATTTTTGTAATATTTTTGATGAGACATACAATATATGTAAAACATATACATGCATATATATATATGATGGCTCAGAATATATGTACATTTACAATAAGATATAAAGGTGGGGAATAAATAAACACGAAATATTTTAATATCATGTTGAATAATCATAATTAAGCATTTCAACATTACTTGGTTTAGTTGAAATACTTATATAACAATTATATTCCTTACAGATCCACAATGTATGTAGATATTATCATACATGTATATATTTATATACCACTTTAATATACATTTTAAGTTCATATTTAATTTTGATTAATTCTCCATTAGTTCCTGACTTTTTATCAAATTAACATAAGCTTATGTCGAAGAAACTTGTTATGGCCTGAGGATTCCCCCCCTCCCACATCTCCTAAATTTTAAACCACAGATAACCTATTTAATTATAGTAAAAACTGTGATCTTGTAAAAGGAAATAATCATTAAATGAAAAAAATTGAACATTTTAACTAGAAAATATTTCCAAGTGGCATGTATTTTAAAAATATTTTCAAATCCATCTTATTCTATATAATATTCTACACAACCATTACCCATAAACTCCTTTGGCATCTTTGGTTAGTGTAAGGTCTGTTATATGTACATTTAAACAAAAAATGGAAGAGTTTTCAAACTGCACAATAAAATAATTGTGTCATGGTTGATTTTCATCAATATCTGAATATTTTTGTTTAATAAATATAATTAAATTTTAAGAAATATATAGAGCTCAGATTCATAATACTTTCAGTGGGCTAATTTTTTTTACTGAATTCTGAAAAATTTTTTCTTCTGCCTTTCAATTTTTTCTGTGACACATAGTGCCTGTATCTTTGATTCTGTCTTCTGATCAATGTATTTATTTATAAACTAGTGACAATGTTGTCATGTCACAGTTTTAGTAGGTTCAAGTGAATGTATTTCATTATCTGTCAGGTAAACTATACCAACTGTTTCCTTTAGATCCAAGATACTGGCTCCAAACTTGTAACTTGAATGGAAGAAACTGAACCGACTGTAAATGCTGATTTAAGTCAGAAGTAGATGACTGTACAGTTTTAGACGTGATGTCAATAAATTCACTCCTGAAAATAGAGTTTTTAATGCTATATTTAGAGATGATAACATCAGAGATTTCTCCAGTAATGTCAAGTGTGTCAGTGCGGTTAAGTCCCACCATCTGGGACACATGAATGTAGTCTGGTGATCCATCTCCATCAACATCTCCAAAAGCACCTGACAAATCAGAAGAATTATCTTTTAGCTTGAGCCATACAAAAAACAGGTCTACTAAGAATATAAATGTTTCAAACACAGAGGGAACAACTATTATAAGAACAAAAAAAATATTCCCTGTTTCCCAGTAGAAAACAATGTTGTAAATCAAAACATTTTGTATGGTATATTTGGTAACACACTTTTCAAACAATAAAACTATCAAAGCCAACATAGCCTGTATTTGAACATTTCTAAAATATTCAAATTGTTAGATCCTTTAAAAATCTTTGTTTTTAATAAAAAGAATTATCATAATTCTAAAAGTGACATTTCAATGAAAACACTTTTGTCTACGTCTCCATTTATTTACATTTTATATGTAGTCATAACTTCATTTTCATATTTCATTTTTCTGACACATTTAAGAAATATATGGAGCATCAAGTGTTACTAAGTTATGACAAGGCTTTGTTTTTATATTTCCTTAAACAAACCTTTTTATTCTTTAATTTAATTCACAAATCCTTTTAATTGTAAATTTACTGAACAATATCTTGTACATTTACTGAACAATATCTTGTTATTGTACATTTACTGAACAATATCTTGTTATTGTACATTTACTGAACAATATCTTGTTATTGTACATTTACTGAACAATATCTTGTTATTGTACATTTACTGAACAATATCTTGTTATTGTACATTTACTGAACAATATCTTGTTATTGTACATTTACTGATCAATATCTTGTTATTGTACATTTACTGATCAATATCTTGTTATTGTACATTTACTGATCAATATCTTGTTATTGTACATTTACTGAACAATATCTTGTACATTTACTGAACAATATCTTGTTATTGTACATTTACTGAACAATATCTTGTTATTGTACATTTACTGAACAATATCTTGTTATTGTACATTTACTGAACAATATCTTGTTATTGTACATTTACTGAACAATATCTTGTTATTGTACATTTACTGAACAATATCTTGTTATTGTACATTTACTGATCAATATCTTGTTATTGCACATTTACTGATCAATATCTTGTTATTGTACATTTACTGATCAATATCTTGTTATTGTACATTTACTGATCAATATCTTGTTACTGTACATTTACTGAACAATATCTTGTTATTGTACATTTACCGAAAAATATCTTGTTATTGTACATTTACTGAAAAATATCTTGTTATTGTACATTTACTGAACAATATCTTGTTATTGTAAACAAAGAGAATTAACATCGACACAGGACCGCAACCTGTACTCGCGTTCGGGCCACATGATATACTCTGACGGGCCGCATGCGGCCCGTAGTTTGCCCACCCCTGATGTATGGCAAAAGCACTGTACTCTATTAAAATTTACTTGTTTCAACATCAATTTCAGTTAACAAAAAATGAAGAAAAAAATCTACGATTTTTGATTTTTAAAAATTTTGAATTACATGGAACATTGGTTTCCATCTCTTCATCTGCTCCTCACAATGACCTGACTTTGATTAAGAAATTGAATAATTTCAAAATATTTCACAAAGAAGTTGCTGAATCTGCCTTTAAAAACCATTGCATGACATTTATAGTATTTAAATGAAGACCTGGTGAGTCTCTTTTTCAGCAAAGGTGTTGATAACCAAACTAAAGAAAAAATGTTGATTGCACTTGAAAAATTAATCAAAAAACAAAAATAGGAAAAGGCATGAAGGCAAAGTATAAATGGATAAAATTATGTAAGCATGAACTTGAGATGACTTTATGTCACAGAGAGATCAAAATATTTGAAGTGCTAGGAATAAATTGGGCATTCATGAATGAAAATCACCCAGACACGTGGAGTACAGCAACCGAATACCAGGAAGCACAAAAATTGTTAATTCTATAAGAATGATACAGCCGAAGAGAGGTAAAACTCATTTCAGTTTATGCACAAGTTTTAACAAAAGATGAAACTCAAATCGCAATATATTTTGCAAACCGTGGAAGAACATCAGCCGACATCAAATTCCAGATATGCGAAAGTCTACAATTGTGAACGCATTAATAAAAACACACGAACAATCAACAGGTGAAGTATTCTGAAATCAAACATTGTATGAAATCATACTAAATAACACTTAATTTGAATAACATAATTAAAAAGTTTGTATTAGAAAAAATTAAAAATGTATTCTTTTTATTTATTGTTGACCGTTAAATCTGATAATTTCAAGTTCATTGAGCAACCTCTAAATATAAAAATATCTTAATAATATTTTGCAGAGTTTATTTTTTCATTAAAAGGAACGCAATAAAGGGTTGAAAGTCCAATTTCGAGCACTTTTATTTTTGTTTGTCACCCTATTGTTCATTTACTGAACAATATCGTGTTATTGTACACTTACTGAACAAAACCCTGTATATTGTACATTTACTGAACAATACCTTTGTTATTGTACATTTACTGAACAATACCTTTGTTATTGTACATTTACTGAACAATACCTTTGTTATTGTACATTTACTGAACAATACCTTGTTATTGTACATTTACTGAACAATACCTTGTTATTGTACATTTACTGAACAATACCTTGTTATTGTACATTTACTGAACAATACCTTGTTATTGTACATTTACTGAACAATACCTTGTTATTGTACATTTACTGAACAATATCTTGTTATTGTACATTTACTGAAAAATATCTTGTTATTGTACACTAGGGTGACAAACAAATGCTTGGTAAAAAAATTTTTTTTTTAATGCTCTCAACCTTTTTTTTGGTTCCATTTAATGAAAAAATTATATTGGTAAATTTTGGAGATAATCCGTTTATGTTTAGGGGTTGCTCAACGCAGTTTAAGTTTGCAAGTTTACTCAAATCCACATTTTTCATATTTATCTCTTCTATTTTAATAATTGGGCTGAGAATGTTATCAATATTTTATTTTTTGTTAATTTATGAGTCATCATACATAATACAAATCATTTTTTATTTTTTTGGGAAAATTAATAAGTTAAAAAATAAAATAAGTTTGTCGAAATTCAGAACACCCACTGTAGTATTGCATCATTGGACAAGCTTTAAAAGATTGGAACATTTCATAAGACAAAATTATGGCACTCAGTTTTAATACTACTTCAAGCAACACAGGTATACATTCAGGTGCTTGTACCCTGTTGGAGAAATTAATTGGAAAATCTTTATTATACACAGCCTGTCGACACTATGTTCCTGAAGGGATTTTATCCCATGTTTACACAACATGTTAGGAGCATCTTCTGGTCCAGAGGTTAAGTTGTTTGAACAATTTCGTGATCAGGGGAGTAAACTTAATTCTGAATCATGGCGTTTAACTGATGCAGATCTCAAAGTTAATGGTCTGCTTGTACCATCAGCAGTAGAATCTGCTGTAAATATGCTGCAAGGAGCAAAACAACCTAGCGACGATTACAAAGAATTTTCGCAACTGTCAATAATTTTTTTAAGAGAAATTCCTCCAGGCCAAAGCGGAATAACTTTCCGTACTCCTGGTGCTATGCACCAAGCATGATGTATGGCAGAATGGGCAAACTTTTTCTAAGGAGGGCCACATTTAAAACTAGATTGTTGTCGGCAGGCGGCATACATAATTTGTCTACTTTAATTACAATTTACAACGTATGAAAATATGAATTAACGATAATAACCGTGTATTGGTCATTTTATTTCACATTCACACTCATTTAAAAATTCAAGCTAAATCAGTTGCTAATTTAGTAATAAGGCTTTACTATTCATAATTATTTCAACAAAAGTTTATTGTTACCTGTTATAATAATTACGAAAACGAAAGAACTTAATTTACATACAAGCTTACTACAGAGTACAATTATAATTAATGAGAAGTATGTAACTGTTCAGAATTTCGGGTTAATGTTCTTGAACTGTGGAACCAGTTTACTGGTTGTGATTATCATGACTGAATTTAAATTGCAGTCAGTTAACATCGATCTGTTCTTCGACTTGATTATTTTCATAAAAGAAAACCCTTGCTCACAAAATGTATGTGGACCCAAATAGTGACAAAAGCTTGACAGCAAAGTTTTTTTAGGTGTGGGAATGCTGCTGCTGGGAAACATCCTGAAAACTCCTGAATTGACTTGAACTTCAGGTCATAATATGCTTGTAGGTCAAGTGGCTCTAACTAATAGTCTGGAGCCATAAAACTGATTTAATATCCCTAGATTCGAATCAAATTTAAAAAATATAGCGAAAATCTAAACAAAGAGAATTAACATCGACACAGGACCGCAACCTGTACTCGCGTTCGGGCCACATGATATACTCTGACGGGCCGCATGCGGCCCGTAGTTTGCCCACCCCTGATGTATGGCAAAAGCACTGTACTCTATTAAAATTTACTTGTTTCAACATCAATTTCAGTTAACAAAAAATGAAGAAAAAAATCTACGATTTTTGATTTTTAAAAATTTTGAATTACATGGAACATTGGTTTCCATCTCTTCATCTGCTCCTCACAATGACCTGACTTTGATTAAGAAATTGAATAATTTCAAAATATTTCACAAAGAAGTTGCTGAATCTGCCTTTAAAAACCATTGCATGACATTTATAGTATTTAAATGAAGACCTGGTGAGTCTCTTTTTCAGCAAAGGTGTTGATAACCAAACTAAAGAAAAAATGTTGATTGCACTTGAAAAGTCAGTCAAAAAACAAAAACAGGTAAAAAGGCATGAAGGCAAAGTATAAATGGATAAAATTGTAAGCATGAACTTAGATGACTTTGTCACAGAGAGATCAAAATATTTGAAGTGCTAGGAATAAATTGGGCATTCATGAATGAAAATCACCCAGACACGTGGAGTACAGCAACCGAATACCAGGAAGCACAAAAAATTGTTAATTCTATAAAATGATACAGCCGAAAGAGGGGTAAAACTCATTTCAGTTTATGCACAAGTTTTAACAAAAGATGAAACTCAAATCGCAATATATTTTGCAAACCGTGGAAGAACATCGACATCAAATTCCAGATATGCGAAAGTCTACAATTGTGAACGCATTAATAAAAACACACGAACAATCAACAGGTGAAGTATTCTGAAATCAAACATTGTATGAAATCATATAAATAACACTTAATTTGAATAACATAATTAAAAGTTTGTATTAGAAAAAAATTAAAAATGTATTCTTTTTATTTATTGTTGACCGTTAAATCTGATAATTTCAAGTTCATTGAGCAACCTCTAAATATAAAAATATCTTAATAATATTTTGCAGAGTTTATTTTTTCATTAAAAGGAACGCAATAAAGGGTTGAAAGTCCAATTTCGAGCACTTTTATTTTTGTTTGTCACCCTATTGTTCATTTACTGAACAATATCGTGTTATTGTACACTTACTGAACAAAACCCTGTTATTGTACATTTACTGAACAATACCTTGTTATTGTACATTTACTGAACAATACCTTGTTATTGTACATTTACTGAACAATACCTTGTTATTGTACATTTACTGAACAATACCTTGTTATTGTACATTTACTGAACAATATCTTGTTATTGTACATTTACTGAACAATATCTTGTTATTGTACATTTACTGAACAATATCTTGTTATTGTACATTTACTGAACAATATCTTGTTATTGTACATTTACTAAAAAAACAAAAGCGAACTTGCCTGGATAACTGGTGGGCTCTAACACTGTACACATCTGAATTTTATCTTTTTGACGTTTAGTTAAATCATGACAATGAGGTTCTCCTGGTTTATGATGAAGTGCTGGAGTAAGAGTTTAAAATTCTAATTAACCATTTAATGAAACATAAAATGCATGTAGTTTCGTGTAAACGGTTCGTTAGGGTGATTAAAAAATTTTTTTTTTGGAATTCAATATTGCATTGTTGTTAATTTTTTTCGTTTTATATTCCTATACTTTCATGCCAAATTTTATTGAAATTGAATTACATTTAGAGGTCGCTCATCGAGACTGGAGTTTATAGTATCTTCTTTAATGACATGAATTCTTATAATATAAACATTAAGTTAAACATTATCTTAAATCAATATTAAACATTAATTACATCGAATTAGACATGTTGAAATGTTAAATAACAAAATATAATGATATGCAACAGTTACTGGTTGTTTATTCATGTATGCATTGTACCATAAACAATACACTTTACTAATTATTGTCAGTTCAACGCTTCTTATATAACTTCAATGTACTTTTCTTCAAATTTGGCACTCTCTGTCTGTGATCTTCTACAACTTGTAGCAATCTCTGCATTTCATATTCCGTTTTAGTGACTTATTAAATGATGACATCAGTGCAACTGACCTCTCCACTGCATCATTGATGCCTTAAAGGAATCAACAATACACTTAGCTTCAGCAAATGACGGCAACTAGGGTTTATACAAAAACCGACTTTTAAAAAATCCGTTTTTCAAAGGTCAATTTCTCAAAAAACCGGCGAAAACCGATTTCGGTTTAACTGAAAAAATAAGTGAAATAACGGATATTTAAACATTCTATCAATAATTATTTTCAATGTATGCCGTATTTAATTAACGTGTATGAAAATGAATACATTTTAATGTAATTATGTCAACCAATTTTTAAAGTAAAACAATTAAATACAAGAAAAAAATATCAATATGACAGTAAAAATACTGCCTACTGGGTACCTATATATTCATTTAAATCACATTATAACTAAACATATTTCTATTATGACCTTTAAATTGTTCAACTTTATTTGGCAGTCACGAAAAAGACTTAATTCTTTATCGTGTTTCATGTATGTTATACTAGATATACATGGCTGTCAGAGACACGAGGTTTGGTTTGCCGCTCACAGGCAAGTTCTGAAATCAGCCGTTGTTATGTAGACCTCAGTATAGTACTTATTTATATATAGTCTATAGATATTGCGGTTCTTTTTTTTACTCATGATATTCACCCCCCCCTCTCTCATTCTCTGTCTATGTTTCTAACGTTATCTATATATGTGACAGTACACAAACACCTCTGCACATCCAGTGCCCACTCCACTGTTGAACTCTAAATTCACTCCTCGCCCCGACCTTCATACAATTATTTCCCCTCCCATCCCTGAGATGTATTAGTTACAATAGTCATTACAGCAGCTGTACGACGGTCCTGCCTTGTTTGGGTTAGAGGGTTGGCAGTGGTGAAGGTGTTGGATGACAAACATAAATTTAGTCAACTTGAAAAAAAAATAGCTCACTCTGTCCATTGTTTAGTAATGAACTTAGGAGATACCGATTATTTATCCCCCCCCCCCCCCTCCGTTTCAATGTGATGCCCGCTTCAAGTCCTATGCAAGTCCCGCAAGTCAACACTAAATTCGTGTGCTTAAAAAAACATTGGTTCTGTGGAATTAGTAAACGACTTGAATTTAGCCCTCTTTCCAGGTGGAGGAAACGGATGCAAAAAATCTCTCTATGTGTATATACCCCCCCCCCCTTCACGCAGTCCTCAAATTACCCTTGAACCACTTGGTCACGCCTACTCTCTTGCATCGCTCAACAAATACTTTCTAACAATGACCAGGTCGGACTGAGTAGGGAATTCATTGGAAAGTCAAAGTTTCCGAATTTCTCTGTAATTTAGTAGAATGTTTCAACATTTTTTTTCTAATTGGTAAGTTCTAAGTTTGAACCGGCTTTTAAAGCCCAAAAAAATCGGTTGTCGAATGCTTGGAATTTCGTCAAAAAGCCGGTTTTTCGCTGCCGGTTTTTAAAAACTGACAATCCCTAATGGCAACTGACCCCAGGATACTGGATCAACTTCATCGAAGCTGGTATCAATATTGACTGAACGCAATGCATATAGTGATGAGGTACCTACAAAGTGATGCAGTTAGTGCAATTCTTCACTCTAAACACTCGATCCGTCCAATCACCGCCAGGCTTCAGCATCACTTCAGCCACAAGTCGACCCATCTTTAAATGGGTGTGTCTGACATTAGTTTGATGAAGGTCCCACAAGTCGACCCATCTTTAAATGGGTGTGTCTGACATTAGTTTGATGAAGGTCCCACAAGTCCATCGATCTTTAAATGGGTGTGTCTGACATTAGTTGGGGAAGTAAAGGTGGCTGGGTGTGGTCTAGCCAAACAATCCCTTTATATGCCATGTATAGAGAAACTGATCAATTCTACACTTTTTCTGCCCTGATGGAAATTTTACCCTTTATGAGTATATCAGTATTCCAATGTTTATGAGTATATCAGTATTCCAATGTTTAAGATTACATCTAGATATAAAAGCTAAATTGTATTTTTTTTATTTAAAATGTTACTCTTAACATAAAAAGAAACAAAACTTACTGTAATGAAGATTGAATGCATTTTCTTCCAGTATTTTTAATGGTTTGTAAGCAGTTACATGATCAAAAAGAACTATCTCTTGCTTTAGAAATTCTAGATCATTGTCACACATAACATGATCTTTGGAGACTCTCTGTTGAATGTCTTCACCTGCATTCAAATGTAATGTTACAATTCAAAATCTAATGCACTGTCACCAAACTAAACATCCATCATCAATGTTTACAATAAAAATTGTAGACACATTTGTTCTTTTATGGAATTTTATATGTATAACCCTGAGATGATACATACACATAGTCCTAAAATCATCTGTCTTGGAGAAATTTTGTTCATTGCCTGTCCTTTCTACATCTACAAAATACTCATTCTGGAAATCAATGCAATAGGATAATTTATTAATTCTTGTTTAGTTTCTGAAACACAAAATCCAACTGGGGTACTGACATTAGACAGCATTTAATATAGCCATTTAAAGCATTTAATGTTCTCGGTGTTAATGAAAAACACTTACAACTTTGACCATTCCATGTGATGTATTCCTGGCTGATAACTTGATTAAAAAGAAATCATGATTACTTTGTGAAGTACGTAATGATAAATCAGAAGAATTGAGAACTCTGCTAGCATTGTATGACCAAAGTTCAGTACCATCCATTCCACTCAGTATAACTGACTAAACAAAAAAGAATAAAATTCATTCTCGTTGACAGTTCTTATTTTTTAAAAATTTGAATATAATACAAAACTAAAGAAAATCACCTTTGAAAAGTTGTAACTGCCATTGTCTTCTTCATTTAAAAGTATCAGAAAATCTAAAATTCCATCAAAGTTGTAATGGCCTGGTGTTGGAGAACTATAAGTAAAATGAATAAAAAAATAGACTATAAAATAGACTATATGCATCAACTGAATATCAAGCATAGAAATTAATTTCAAACCCTGGTTGCTAAACATTTGGATAAAGTGTAGTCATGTGGAGGACCCTATGTAAGAATCCATTTCTTTTATTTACTACTGTAAAGCAGGTTTGTCGGTATTAAATTATCCTAGAAATACTTTCTAAATTCATAGTTCAGTATTACAGTGTGAACTGCAGAGAAATTGATGACTGTTACGGGTTGGTTTAATTTAAATGTGGAGATGCCAATAAGATTACTGTCAGCCTCTTTCACTTTTGTTACTGATTCCTTAGACACAACTCAGAAGAACCAATAGAACAAGATACGCTATTGTCCTATCCCCTGTAAGTGCTTGCAGGGTCAGGCATGCATGATGCAATCACCAGTGATGCAATCACCCAGTGATGCAATCACCCCAGTGAAGCAATCAATGATGCAATCAGTGATGCAATCACCCAGTGATGCAATCACCCCAGTGATGCAATCAATGATGCAATCACCCCAGTGATGCAATTACACCAATGATGCAATATGAGGGGGTGATATATCCTATAAATAGGGAAGTTACCACGGTTGAAGGAGGGACGGAGACACACACACAAGAGAGAGAGACTAGAGACCCATGAAGGGGATACTAGATATAACACGTGGACTAAGTGGACAGTGCAGTCGAGAGTTATAATAGTTATAGACTCGTGTACTGGGTTACAGTGATAGCAGTTACTTGTGATTTATTGCCACATCTCTCATTGAATATTAATTTTTAGCATTTTATCTGTGTGTAGTGTATATAGTATTATACAACGATGGAATAGTTGTGATTGATATTGCCACATGGTCTCATGGAAAGTATAATCCTATGTATTATTTGGTGGCAGCGAAAAGCGAAAGTAAATCCAGTTGTACGTCTCTGCAGTGTTAAAGGACTTCGTTATTTGTGCATTCTTTCGTTGGACATACGCTACAAAGGAAGAATTTTATGAAACTTAACGGTAAGAATAACATTTTATTCTTGAAATATTTCTCATCATATTTTGGATTCGTTATATTACTACGTGACATTCCAACGTTTTCATTTGTGGCCATGAGCAATAAGCACAAGTAAGCCCACAATTTGTTGTATAACATTACAACTGTAGTTAAGTCCACAATTTGTTGCATTACACTGCAACGGTATTCAAGTCCATCATTCTGAAGAAACTTTGTTTCATTTTTGTTTATACTTCTGAACATAACAATGGCTAGTACCCCAGAAGAAGAAAAATGGAGACAATACAAAATTAGAGGAGAAGAATTAGGTCTCAAAGTTAAAGAATTGTTGGAATATATAGACAAAAAAGAAAATGAGGATAGAGAAAGAGATGAGAGGATAAAAGAAAGAGAATTAAAAAGAAACTATGAAGAATTAGAAAGAAAAAGAAACTATGAAGAATTAGAAAGAAATAGAAACAATGAAGAATTAGAAAGAAAAAGAAACCATGAAGAAAAAGAATTAGAAAGAAAATTAAATCATGAACTAGAACTAGCAAGAATAGTTGCAACTAAAGATAATAAAACAGCTGTAATAGAAGAGTCAAAAGGAAATTACTCGACTCAACTAAAAATGCAACCTTTTAATGGTAAAACTGAAGATATTGACACATGTTTACAATTCTTTGAACAACAATGTCAACTACAAAAAATTCCAACCAGTGACTGGAAGTCAGAACTTTTCAAGCTTGTAAAAGATGATGCAAGAAAAGCAATCATGACAATACATAACTATGCTGAGTTGAGTTATGAAGATATAAAGATGAAACTTCTGAAATATTTTAATAAAACAGAAGAACATTATCGTCACCGATTTCATGAACTAAAAATGTCAAATAAAGAACAACCTCAACAGTTCATTGATTTAGTTATGAGTGATTTAAAATCATGGCTTATGATGGCAGAAGTTGACATAAATAAACCAACTGAGATTTTAGAAATGATGGTAGTCGACAAAATTCTTAACATGTGCACTAGAGAAGTGTTTTCCTTCATTAAACAAAGGAATGTGAAAACTGTCAAAGACCTAATAAAAGTTCTAAGTGACTAAAAAGATTGCTATCCCAATGATGAAATAAGTATATCAGACATTTGTGCATCTATCGATAAATTCAAACCACGGAATGAAACATACAAATTAAAGAATGATATATACAAACCAAGATACATGAGTCAATCTAAAGATAATAATGTTTATTTTGAAAGAAGAATTTGTCATTATTGTAAAAGAAAAGGTCACATTTTGAAGTTCTGCTACTTAAGAAAGAAAGAACTAGAACAACATAGACCAGAAAAACTTCACTTACGTCAAAACAGAAACAGACCAGAACTTAATTCTACGCAAAAGTATGCTGATAGAAAATATCCAAAACAGAAAGTTCAAGATAATGGTGAAACAGAACAATACTGTGCAAATATTATAAATACAAAAGGTCAAATAATATTTCATCCTGCTATTGTTAATGGTCAACAAATAAAATGTCTTAGAGATTCAGGTTGTACTACTGTAGTTGTTAAAAGAAGTCTGGTTAACAAAGATCAGTACATGTCAAAGAAAACCCACATCAAGCTTGGAGATGGTACTATAAAGTCGTGTGACGTAGCAACCATTAAAATAGACTCACCATGGTTAGCTGGTATATGTGAAGCTATTATACTAGATAATCCTGTATGTGATTTGATTATTGGTAATGTGCCAGGAGTATCCAAAGATAACACAGAAACTATTGTAACTAATTGGATACGAAGAAAAAGAAATGACGCTAGGCAACAAACAAGACATAAAATACATTCAAGAATAAAGGGTACAAACAATTATATACCAGATCTGTTGTCTAGAATGATAATTGGGACATCTACAGACAATTAATGAATGTGGATTACTACTTAAATGGAGATTTTATACTGTCGTCATCGACATTGAAATGTCAACGATTTTTTTTGCAAACAAATGTACGTTGATTAACTTATTGTTGTTTGAGCTGATGTCACAAAACTGTTTTTATCAACGCAAGTTATCGTTGAGCACACTTTGCTCAATTTTTCGTCGCAGTTCATCATTAATGTGAGCAGTCTTTGCTCAATTTTTCGTCGCAGTTAATGGAACAATTCATCGTTACTGTGAGCAGTCATTGCTCATATTGTCATCCTGACAATGTTAAACGTGAACACTGTGAAAACAAATTTGCCATGGACATTTATTAGTATAGAGACTATTTTGTGTAGAGACTATTTTGTGTAGGGACTATTATGTCTAGAGACTATTTTGTGTAGAGACTATTTTGTGTAGAGACTATTTTGTGTAGAGACTATTATGTGAAGAGACAATTATTGAATTTTTTTGTGCTTAACTTTGATCTGACGTCATTGAAGCAGAGTGTAGTAAGAAACATGTTACGCATATCTATCGATGTTGATGAGATGATGGACTACACATCTACTCAAGGAGAACCATATATTTTTTTTTCTTTTCAAAGTTTGTTACACATTCGTTTATTATTGACATATGTATAGAGATGTAATTGTATTTATATTTTTTGAAGATAGACATGTATTACATTTTGTTTTATTGAAAAGATTGAGAAATAATAGAATAATTAATAATGATATATCATAAGCATGTAATGCTATAAACAATGGCAAGAAAGTAATGTTAGATGATTTTATTTAAAATTGTTGATATTGCCAAAATTTCATTAGGTAATGAAATTTTTTTGGGGATAATGGGGGTGTCCTATCCCCTGTAAGTGCTTGCAGGGTCAGGCATGCATGATGCAATCACCAGTGATGCAATCACCCAGTGATGCAATCAATGATGCAATCACCCAGTGATGCAATCAATGATGCAATCACCCAGTGATACAATCCATGATGCAATCAATGATGCAATCATCCCAGTGATGCAATTACACCAATGATGCAATATGAGGGGGTGATATATCCTATAAATAGGGAAGTTACCACGGTTGAAGGAGGGACGGAGACACACACACAAGAGAGAGAGACTAGAGACCCATGAAGGGGATACTAGATATAACACGTGGACTAAGTGGACAGTGCAGTCGAGAGTTATAATAGTTATAGACTCGTGTACTGGGTTATAGTGATAGCTGTTACTTGTGATTTATTGCCACATCTCTCATTGAATATTGGTATTAGTATTTATCGTGTGTGTTAAATTATAGAATTATACATGTGATTTGTTGATTCATCTTCTCAAGTGTTTATATTGTATTATCGTATTCTCATCTGTAAATATCACGCATTAAAAAGTTCAGTTAATTCTTTTACAATATAAGGAGTTGTGTCATCTGATTTAATTAGAGCACAAGTGGGATACGACAGCTATGAACACTACTTTTTATTTATTTCTATGTACATAATAATTCAACAAGTCCATACATGAAGAAATCTCTATTAACGTGCACAATAGTTCCTACACTAACAAATCACTCTGCTTCTACTCTGACTAACCAACTGACTAAGTCTCCTAGATTCTGCACCTACTCCTAATGTTGACTTTCAAACGCTGTGTTCTCCTCTCAACTCCACCTCTCTCAACTACTGCCAATCTGTTCAAATCCAGCCGTATTGTCCTTCCAATTCTATTCTCTCTAAGGAGCATCACCTGGTTGTCATTGTTTAACTATCTTAGACTATCTGATGTTGCCCGCAGTCTACTTCTATTGTTGTCCTATCTTTACTGTTTTACTAGTCTATTGTTTTCTACCCACATGGTCTTAAGTCATCTATCACCTAATCTACCATTATTCGTTTTAATCCTACTTGCTAGATATCTTTTATCTTACAACATCAAAGGGAATAGTCTCCGCTCTCTAAGTCCAACCTTATCTCTTAACAGTGACTCACAGTGGAAGTGATGATATAGTTGTGTGACTCACAGTGGAAGTGATGATATAGTTGTGTGACTCACAGTGGAAGTGATGATATAGTTGTGTGACTCACAGTGGAAGTGATGATATAGTTGTGTGACTCACAGTGGAAGTGATGATATAGTTGTGTGACTCACAGTGGAAGTGATGATATAGTTGTGTGACTCACAGTGGAAGTGATGATATAGTTGTGTGAATCACAGTGGAAGTGATGATATAGTTGTGTGACTCACAGTGGAAGTGATGATATAGTTGTGTGAATCACAGTGGAAGTGATGATATAGTTGTGTGACTCACAGTGGAAGTGATGATATAGTTGTGTGACTCACAGTGGAAGTGATGATATAGTTCAGTACTTGTGATCAATGTTCCCTCTAAGCTGAGCGCGTGAGCAATCGCTCACACGTATTCAGAGCGTCGCTCATAGTACACTACGATCGCTCACTCCGACGGACGACATCGCTTAAAGCGCTCACTAAATTTGGCCTCAAACAAAAATGTCGCTCAGAGACAAAATTTCTTGTTCACTTCATACCACACCTTAGAAGGAACATTGCTTGTGATGTGTAGAAAAAGTTGGCCCATTCCACCAAATTGATTAGTTTTATTTATTTTGATTGTTATATTTGGCAGTGATAGCAATAGTCCAGGTCCTCTAGGTGATTTTTTTAACAGCCACATAAAATATCCTTTTAATTTATACAATGATTTGAAAAGTAAAACAAGCAATTTATGTCTATTATTTTTCTAGTTGTACCTGTTGGTTTCCACATTAGTAAATGTTTTGGTCCATGTGCAATTCAATGTGTCACCATTTAGTAAAGCAACAGAACCTTCTACAGTTATAACAAGGATATCAACAATTCCATCCTTCTGTACATCAACCAGAATAGGGGTCACCATAACACCTTTACTGTTCCCACTGTTGGGTTGAAGAGGGCATAGAGAGAGGAAAACTTAATACATGAATATGATAAATATAACAAACTTCAATGAAGAAGCTTTTCAATAAGTGTTAACATTATGAATTTAATAGCTGTTATAAAAACCTGAATAATTTAGTTATGCCATTTTCTATTTGTAAATTCTTTAGCCAATGATATTTAGAAATTTCAACATGAGGCAAACGTTGACCAGTAATGTTCTGATACAGATCTGGCAGCGAAATAGCCATCAGATGACCTAAAAGATTTGTAAAATATGAAAAGTTGATCATAATGCAAACTAAAGCTCTACAAGTAAAATTTCTATCATAAGAACAATTTAATGCATGTCAAAGTTAAAAGCCGGATTCTGCCAGTGAAAGTTAACATTACAAAAATTAAACACTGCAAGTAAAAAATACTGTAATATATAAAAGGAGGCAAAAATGACTCATTTCAAAGTTACCTGGTGTTTTTTGACTACCAGTGCCAAACAAAATATAAATGGCTCCTGTCGAGGTGACATATTTAACAGGTGGCATGTAGGACTCTGTCTTTGTGGGAAGATCAAAGTAGCCTTTACCAATAGGTAAACCTGTTTTACCAGATAAAATAATAAGACGTGCTCTTGTTGTAGTTTCATGTTCCTACAGATCACAAAAACAGACCATGGTATTATGAAAATATCATATCAGCTGGTATTAATGAAAATAAAAATATATTAATGATAGTATTGAAAATATATCAGCAATAGGAAATACAAATTCTGCTTACCCAAAATTCAGAATGTCCATCTCTGCTATGTAAAATGATAAAATCCAACACATCATCATTATCTAGATCTGGGACAGTTGGACCTCTGTATACGCTCCACAATGGCATGAAATGGTTGGACCATTCTCTTTGTTCAGGATCAACAACCCACAGAATTTTACCTTCAGAGGAACAATCATTCAACTGTTAGGTGTGCTTTCTTAATAAGCAATTGTAAAAAAAATTCATAATTTATAAGTTAGCTTTAGAGTTTACCAAGTTTTGTATCAGTAGCTTGGCATGTGGCCTGCCTCCCAGTACTGATACAGTCTCCAACACCATCTTTATTAACATCTATATCTCCACAAAATGTATCTAATACAATTGATCTGGTAGAAGTCTTCCAAAGATCTTTGCCATCATAACCCCGCAGAGCCAGTAGAGTGCCACCACATGGATACATTAAACCTGACAATAAATACAATTCTAAGTGAACAAATATACATCCATTATTTTGTCTGAATTGTTGAACAATTTGAAATTAATGATGTAATCCCAAATAAAATGTGTTTTACCTTTCAGTTCACAGAAATGAGCCATTGAAAGGTCAGTGTCACGATTCATAGCCAGGTCAATGAGATATTTATCTGCCAGGCCGACAATAACATCATCCAGCTTGTCCTGATTGACATCAGTGATTCTCACACTGGACTCTATCCCTAAAAACATCTTGACTCAGTAAGTAGCACACAGTTGTTTACATGAAGTGTATAAATCAATGATAATCTAGAACAATGTAGAGCTTGGGGAATAGTTTGTTGAATGGCTTGGTTGTAATTTGATGTGATGCATATCATACTGTTGTGGTCATGGAGCTGCTTAGGCCAAATGACATACCGACATAATGGGCAAAGAGGTACAGAAATGAGAGGGCTAGAAAAATGCTGTTCAGTGTAAAGTGATACCATTAAGTGGATGGCAGTGGTATTTAAGTGATGGATGAAAAATTCACACTTCCTCAGTTATTGTTGTACTAATGGTAGATTAATTATTTCAGACCAACTTGGAGCTCGACTGGATGGGGTAGAACTAAAATTGATAATTTATCAAAAGTGGGGGTAAAAAAATATTGGGATACAGCATTGATGAGTGTACAGATAATTTGTGGGATTATAATTAAGGTAGTATTGTATGACTCTAGTAGAATCTCTGTTCTCCACAGCTATAAGTTTTCACATAAACTGTCCTAGAAAAGTGTTAGTCTGATCCACGCAATAATAATTAATAAATCACTGATACCTAGACAGTAACTATAAGCTGTTTAAGTTTGTAGGGAGAAAGATGTTTTAAACTTAATGTATTGTGAAAATTAGACTTATAAATACTATCAAATGTGGACATAGAATCTCAAGTTTTCTCAATGAAGATTGGGAAGTAAAGTATTTCTTTTTAGAAAAAAACAAACAAAAAATTAGCTGCATGGTATTCAGTGAAAGTGTTTTTAATTTGAATAAATACAGTCAACAGCATCACTATCAACATATTCAAAATAATCTGTAAAGTAATGCCCTGAAAAATATGCTTTAGGACATCAAAGATGAGCATTTGACAGCTAATCCTATGATTGGATCCAGCAATTTAAAACCAAATACATGAATTGATATTTTTAAAATCAAAGTCCTTTTTACAAATCTCACTAACTTTTTCTGTTGTTGCTTAGTTTTTGATATTTTGATATGTGCACAATATGTCAGATTTAAGTAATTATTAGATAACATCCCCTTTAAATTTTTTTTGTAACAATGTTGGTTGACATTGTGTTTTAGGTAGTACACGTCACTAAACTATGATTAATATAGAGTGCTCAGCTCGGTTTTTGTCTTTTGCTAGAGCTTTTAATTCTGTTTGCAAGTATTAAATTGAATGATTATCAAGCCTGTTGTGAAAAAAATTTGCAGACACCTCATCTAGTATAAAATTCTTAAGGTGTCCCAATTATGTAATGTGATTTCTAATGTGTGAAGGAAAGACAAAATAATTACTTCAGGGGTTATGTGCAGGTCAAGCTGATAGATCTGGTCATGTTAAAAACTAATACATCTACAATTTTTAATGAAATAAATATATTTTTTGCTAGTACTGGATAGTGGAGAGCTCGCAGCTAAGCTATGGATCTTCATAATAAAGAACTAAAGAAATAAAGGAGAAGAAATCATCCAATGATGAGGAGCCAGTGACTGTTTTCAACTCTCAGGATTAAAGAAAGTGCAGCAAGTGGGCAGATGTCAAAGCCTCTCATAGTGAAAAATTATCCAAACAAACTTGTTGCTAGCAGGGAAGTGAAAATTTTTCCTGAGATAGTTTCTTGGTGCAGAATAATTCTCAGCAAACTGCCAAGACAGACTAAATCATTTTTTATTTTACATGTTATATATTTGGCTTTCTTTTTTAATTCATGAAGTACACATATTCTTTGTGTTTGGTTAGGTAAACAATAAATTGTTGTTAATAAAAAAATGATTCTTTTATTTTGAACTGGATTGTCTCATTTTCATTAACTTCAATATTTCAGGTTATGACAACGAATTAAGTTTGTACAAAAGGTAAATAATTTAAGACCCAATGAAATTAAAATCATCTCACATTCTGTGATGAGAATTTTTCAAATTTGCATCTAATTTTTAATTTCCTGCATCAATATGTGTATTATGATTGCTGAATAAAAAGAGCGGGACATGTTTTTTAGTTGATTTAAAATAAAAAACGTTAATTCCAGATAGGATGTTAATGTAGAACATTCCTTTTCTTTTTAATACATAAATATAAGTATAAATAATAAGGATGTGAAAAAAAAAAAATGAATGGAAATGAAATATTTAATTTTGATCGTTTCTTTAAATACTGCGATAAAAGACGTATAATAAGACTTTATTTTGCAGATGTGTGGTTTCGACAAATCCTTGAGTTGAACAGGTATAATAGCCAAAGAAATGGATTTGGAATAAAGAACATGCCTCTAAATACCTATAAATTTACAATTATATTATTTAAAAAGGAGTATCAAGGAGAAGTAAAATGCCTAAGATATTTTATGTGTTTAAATGCAGTAATACTTGTGACTTAAGATTTTTACATTTTTAGCTATAGTTGATACCAGTCACAAAAAAAATAATTACACCCATTTAACACTAATTTATCAGTTATGATTGTCAAGGCAGCAATGTGAGATAACACACTGAAATGATATATGTTTAAACAAATACAGTGAAATGTCGCTATAACGAAATTCACGGGGACTCGAAATTCGTTCGTAATACTGAAAATTTGTTACACTGAAATTGGGGGAGGGGGAAGGGGGGGGGTCCCCTACGACATTTTCTGTTTTTAATACATACCGCCAACGTCATTGAACTAAGGGACATAACTCATTTATTTGTGCAACAGTTATTCAACATGACTTACTTCCCTTGATTTATAAGAAACCTGTGCAATGTGCCCATTACGGCTCTCTTACTCATAATGTCTCATTTATTAAATAATAAAATATTTTTTTAACTGGATTCAATTTTATTATAATAAGAAAATGTCAAATAATACAAACAGACAGAAGTCACCTGAAAAAGTCTGTAATTTTCTTCTGAACACTCCCAAGCATAAAAGATCGTTCTAAATATTCCCCAACAATCAGAATGCAGTCTTCTGTCCATCAAGTCTTTACCCCAAAATATACGTCGCCATTATTCTAAACAATATTATTAATAGCCATATTCGCAAAATGCGACCCTAAGCATTAATCAAGCCCCTACCAAAAACAATGATATTGCTTTTTACTAAAACTGTCAAGTTACTTTTTAATCATTTTTTTCAACTGCAGTCTGGTTGATGTTCGAAAGAACATTGCCTGGCTGGGTAGTTGGGAAATGCTACCCTTAATTACTTGCTTATAACCGCCATACACATCAAATCCATTATGTCTTTCCCATACCTCCCAAAAAAAGTGTCTTGCTTCTTTCTCATTACCGCACCCTCCCCCGCACACAAACATAACACTGGTTTATTGATTTTTTAATTAATCCTACGTACGTCACTACTTGTGACGTTCTCTACCTGCAGGTGGCTGACATCTTATCTCTCTCCACCCCCTCCCCTTTCTACCATTGCTAAAATGATTCTCTTCTCACCCATCCCCGTTCGTAACAGCCACCGCCGCTCCACTCCCCCCCCCCCCCGTTCGTTGTTACGTAATTGTGCCCGCCGTCGCTGGGCTGTCTCGTGACGTCTTAACTCTCTTCCTCTCCCCTTCCCGACCTTGCTAAAACTCTACCCCCCCCACCCTCCGTTTGTTACGTAATTGTGACACCGCCACTTACTTTCCCTCCCCCTCCCCCCCCCCCCCGCCGTCCCAAGCCGATACTTGTCTCAGTTCTGCACATGGTGGAATTTATGTTTACTATCCTCATCAGTAGAGGTTAAAGGTTACCATAACATCTTACTCCTCTCACACTCCCCCCTCCCATTATTTAGTAAATGTGAATGTCGTTTGAGTTCAAGGTGACTTGAGTTATAGAAATTTGCCAATAAATTTTTTCTTTTGGTAAGGGGATAAAATTAAATATCTGCAAAACGGCTATTTTTTTCGCAATACTGAAAACCTTAAATTCGTTACAACGACACTTTTTAACAGATGTTATATAAGCCAAGGGGAAGGGGCGAAAAAAAATTCGCTGTACTGAATAATTCGTTAAACTGACGTTCGTTATAACGACATTTCACTGTATTTTGTTAAGGGTTTCTTGTAAAATTGATTTTCATTTTGACATACTGACATAAATCTTTTCTAAATTCAGCTACCCAAAGGCACTAAGAGGATGATTCACATATTCTAAAAATATTTCAAATTTAATTTTAAGAGAGACAAATAAAAAACAAAAATAAAGGAAGTTTTTAAACCAGATTTTGAGGTTGTCCTGCAATACTTTTCTTCCCTATAAGAATTCAGCTTGCAAAAATACTCATTATATGGGGAAATACTATATTATTTTTAAAATACTCACAAGTATTATTAAAAACTCTTTTCCAATCATCACTTTTTTGTCCTTGCATTATATCAATAACTACACCATGGTTAAATAGGTGATTGATAATAGGAAAAACTACTGCTGCAACTACTCCCAGTACAATCACTAATAAAACAGCTATGATTACAACAGTTTTACGACCACTTCCCTGTTGAATAAGAAATAAATGGATCAGCATCTTCAGTAATCACTGTTAATCAAATTAAATATACATAGATTTACTTTTAAATAAATACAGTGAGCTTTAATTGTATATAAAATAAAATTTGTAATAAAAATAAAAAGACAATTATGTTCAGATCCATTTCAATAAACTAAATTAAGTCAATAATTTTTGATATAGAGAAATAACAATATTATTAATGATAGTGTTTTAAAATGATCTGGTAGGTTTCATGATAAATACCAGGTAAGGTCCATTAGGTGGGGATCGAATACGAGGTTGACCTAGTTTTTCTAATTCAAATACGTTGCGCCTGTCCATCTTTGGTCCATTAACCAAACGAGAATCATATAGTATATTGTCACCATAGCCCTCATCTTCATCATCACTTAGAGTTGTTTGAGAAAGTGGCTGATACTTTACATTTGGCAACATGTTCATTGAAACCTGGGAATTAACAACATTTTTTTTAATAAAAAGATATAATTTAGAAACAATTACAATTAGATATAGAGATATTGAGTGATATATAAATGGTTGAACACAATAAACTGCCAGACTGAATGGGCTCACACTGATAAATAAATACATAGATATTGAGTGATATATAAATGGTTGAACTCAATAAACTGCCAGACTGAATGGGCTCACACTGATAAATAAATACATAGATATTGAGTGATATATAAATGGTTGAACTCAATAAACTGCCAGACTGAATGGGCTCACACTGATAAATAAATACAGAGATATTGAGTGATATATAAATGGTTGAACTCAATAAACTACCAGACTGAATGGGCTCACACTGATAAATAAATACATAGATATTGAGTGATATATAAATGGTTGAACTCAATAAACTACCAGACTGAATGGGCTCACACTGATAAATAAATACAGAGATATTGAGTGATATATAAATGGTTGAACTCAATAAACTGCCAGACTGAATGGGCTCACACTGATAAATAAATACATAGATATTGAGTGATATATAAATGGTTGAACTCAATAAACTACCAGACTGAATGGGCTCACACTGATAAATAAATACACAGATATTGAGTGATATATAAATGGTTGAACTCAATAAACTACCAGACTGAATGGGCTCACAATGATAAATAAATACAGAGATATTGAGTGATATATAAATGGTTGGACTCAATAAACTGCCAGACTGAATGGGCTCACAATGATAAATAAATACATAGATATTGAGTGATATATAAATGGTTGAACTCAATAAACTGCCAGACTGAATGGGCTCACACTGATAAATAAATACAGAGATATTGAGTGATATATAAATGGTTGAACTCAATAAACTGCCAGACTGAATGGGCTCACACTGATAAATAAATACATAGATATTGAGTGATATATAAATGGTTGAACTCAATAAACTACCAGACTGAATGGGCTCACACTGATAAATAAATACACAGATATTGAGTGATATATAAATGGTTGAACTCAATAAACTACCAGACTGAATGGGCTCACAATGATAAATAAATACATAGATATTGAGTGATATATAAATGGTTGGACTCAATAAACTGCCAGACTGAATGGGCTCACAATGATAAATAAATACAGAGATATTGAGTGATATATAAATGGTTGAACTCAATAAACTACCAGACTGAATGGGCTCACAATGATAAATAAATACATAGATATTGAGTGATATATAAATGGTTGAACTCAATAAACTGCCAGACTGAATGGGCTCACACTGATAAATAAATACATAGATATTGAGTGATATATAAATGGTCGAACTCAATAAACTGCCAGACTGAATGGGCTCACACTGATAAATAAATACATAGATATTGAGTGATATATAAATGGTCGAACTCAATAAACTACCAGACTGAATGAGCTCACAATGATAAATAAATACATAGATATTGAGTGATATATAAATGGTTGAACTCAATAAACTACCAGACTGAATGGGCTCACACTGATAAATAAATACATAGATATTGAGTGATATATAAATGGTTGAACTCAATAAACTACCAGACTGAATGGGCTCACACTGATAAATAAATACAGAGATATTGAGTGATATATAAATGGTTGAACTCAATAAACTGCCAGACTGAATGGGCTCACACTGATAAATAAATACATAGATATTGAGTGATATATAAATGGTTGAACTCAATAAACTACCAGACTGAATGGGCTCACACTGATAAATAAATACACAGATATTGAGTGATATATAAATGGTCGAACTCAATAAACTACCAGACTGAATGGGCTCACAATGATAAATAAATACATAGATATTGAGTGATATATAAATGGTTGGACTCAATAAACTGCCAGACTGAATGGGCTCACAATGATAAATAAATACATAGATATTGAGTGATATATAAATGGTTGAACTCAATAAACTGCCAGACTGAATGGGCTCACACTGATAAATAAATACAGAGATATTGAGTGATATATAAATGGTTGAACTCAATAAACTGCCAGACTGAATGGGCTCACACTGATAAATAAATACATAGATATTGAGTGATATATAAATGGTTGAACTCAATAAACTACCAGACTGAATGGGCTCACACTGATAAATAAATACACAGATATTGAGTGATATATAAATGGTTGAACTCAATAAACTACCAGACTGAATGGGCTCACAATGATAAATAAATACATAGATATTGAGTGATATATAAATGGTTGGACTCAATAAACTGCCAGACTGAATGGGCTCACAATGATAAATAAATACAGAGATATTGAGTGATATATAAATGGTTGAACTCAATAAACTACCAGACTGAATGGGCTCACAATGATAAATAAATACATAGATATTGAGTGATATATAAATGGTTGAACTCAATAAACTGCCAGACTGAATGGGCTCACACTGATAAATAAATACATAGATATTGAGTGATATATAAATGGTCGAACTCAATAAACTGCCAGACTGAATGGGCTCACACTGATAAATAAATACATAGATATTGAGTGATATATAAATGGTCGAACTCAATAAACTACCAGACTGAATGAGCTCACAATGATAAATAAATACATAGATATTGAGTGATATATAAATGGTTGAACTCAATAAACTACCAGACTGAATGGGCTCACACTGATAAATAAATACATAGATATTGAGTGATATATAAATGGTTGAACTCAATAAACTGCCAGACTGAATGGGCTCACACTGATAAATAAATACATAGATATTGAGTGATATATAAATGGTTGAACTCAATAAACTGCCAGACTGAATGGGCTCACACTGATAAATAAATACAGAGATACTGAGTGATATATAAATGGTTGAACTCAATAAACTACCAGACTGAATGGGCTCACACTGATAAATAAATACATAGATATTGAGTGATATATAAATGGTTGAACTCAATAAACTACCAGACTGAATGGGCTCACACTGATAAATAAATACAGAGATATTGAGTGATATATAAATGGTTGAACTCAATAAACTGCCAGACTGAATGGGCTCACACTGATAAATAAATACATAGATATTGAGTGATATATAAATGGTTGAACTCAATAAACTACCAGACTGAATGAGCTCACAATGATAAATAAATACATAGATATTGAGTGATATATAAATGGTTGAACTCAATAAACTACCAGACTGAATGGGCTCACACTGATAAATAAATACATAGATATTGAGTGATATATAAATGGTCGAACTCAATAAATTGCCAGACTGAATGGGCTCACACTGATAAATAAATACATAGATATTGAGTGATATATACATGGTTGAACTCAATAAACTACCAGACTGAATGGGCTCACACTGATAAATAAATACATAGATATTGAGTGATATATAAATGGTTGAACTCAATAAACTACCAGACTGAATGGGCTCACAATGATAAATAAATACAGAGATATTGAGTGATATATAAATGGTTGAACACAATAAACTGCCAGACTGAATGGGCTCACACTGATAAATAAATACATAGATATTGAGTGATATATAAATGGTTGAACTCAATAAACTGCCAGACTGAATGGGCTCACACTGATAAAAAAAATACATAGATATTGAGTGATATATAAATGGTTGAACTCAATAAACTGCCAGACTGAATGGGCTCACACTGATAAATAAATACAGAGATATTGAGTGATATATAAATGGTTGAACTCAATAAACTACCAGACTGAATGGGCTCACACTGATAAATAAATACATAGATATTGAGTGATATATAAATGGTTGAACTCAATAAACTACCAGACTGAATGGGCTCACACTGATAAATAAATACAGAGATATTGAGTGATATATAAATGGTTGAACTCAATAAACTGCCAGACTGAATGGGCTCACACTGATAAATAAATACAGAGATATTGAGTGATATATAAATGGTTGAACTCAATAAACTACCAGACTGAATGGGCTCACACTGATAAATAAATACACAGATATTGAGTGATATATAAATGGTTGAACTCAATAAACTACCAGACTGAATGGGCTCACAATGATAAATAAATACATAGATATTGAGTGATATATAAATGGTTGAACTCAATAAACTGCCAGACTGAATGGGCTCACAATGATAAATAAATACAGAGATATTGAGTGATATATAAATGGTTGAACTCAATAAACTACCAGACTGAATGGGCTCACAATGATAAATAAATACATAGATATTGAGTGATATATAAATGGTTGAACTCAATAAACTGCCAGACTGAATGGGCTCACACTGATAAATAAATACATAGATATTGAGTGATATATAAATGGTCGAACTCAATAAACTGCCAGACTGAATGGGCTCACACTGATAAATAAATACATAGATATTGAGTGATATATAAATGGTCGAACTCAATAAACTACCAGACTGAATGAGCTCACAATGATAAATAAATACATAGATATTGAGTGATATATAAATGGTTGAACTCAATAAACTACCAGACTGAATGGGCTCACACTGATAAATAAATACATAGATATTGAGTGATATATAAATGGTCGAACTCAATAAATTGCCAGACTGAATGGGCTCACACTGATAAATAAATACATAGATATTGAGTGATATATACATGGTTGAACTCAATAAACTACCAGACTGAATGGGCTCACACTGATAAATAAATACATAGATATTGAGAGATATATAAATGGTTGAACTCAATAAACTACCAGACTGAATGGGCTCACAATGATAAATAAATACAGAGATATTGAGTGATATATAAATGGTTGAACTCAATAAACTACCAGACTGAATGGGCTCACAATGATAAATAAATAAATCCATCAGGATATAAGTTAGAAAACCTTCATGAAAAAAAAAATTATTTAAAAAAAATGTCTATACATTCCAGCAATTTACCAGCACAAACAGAAAGTAAAAAGATAAAAAAAACTTTGCAAGGGAAATACATACCATGTAGAACTATTCTTGAAATGTTTTTCATTTTATTATTGATATAAATAAAAAAACAACATGTGTCCACATAGACAACAGAAACAAATGAATCAACTGCAACATGCAGCAAAGTTATATATAGACCTAAAAGAGGTCAGTGTGGTGACCTAGGTACCAGTTTGACATTTGAGCTGTGGAAATCATCTCAAAGATTAATTTGAACAATTTACCAAATCCTGAATATATATGTTCTAATATATGGGCTAGGCAGACAGGATGCTATTTGTCTAGTACAGGGGTTTCCAAACCTGGGTCTGTGGGCACTTTGGCACTGATGGAATAAAAAAAAACATAGGTGCATCTTTCACACTGAATGAGATAAGTTTTGATGATTTTGTTTTTTTATTCTTTGTTGTATTAACATGGCATACTTTGTTTTCAACTAATGTAATAATGTTAACATTGCTTATTTTTCATATTAAATGTAATAATGTCAACACTCGGCTTTTCCCATTTAATGTAATAGTGTTGACATTGCTTATTTTCCCAAGTATTAATGTTAACATAGCATTTTTTTTATTTAATAAAGAAATATAGACAAGATTTCAAATGTGGTAACCAGTTAGAATTTATGTACACATCAAATCTATCTCAATATAAATAAGGGTTGATAAATGAAAATGGTGCCTCACAAAAGTCATACCACCCTGGTGCTAAATATTATCTTTAAAACTTGTTTTAATTTAAATTCTATACTTTATACTATTTGTCTTCCTCATAATCATATTTTAAAATAATTGATTTTAAGGGGGAAGTTAAAGAAAAAAAATGCATTATACTAAGACATACCAAGAAAAACTTAAAATTAACAACATTGCAATAAACTCCAAAGGTCATAAAGGAACTTTATATTGCACTAAGGCAGTGGTTCAACCCAGGGCCATGGACCGATACTGGTCCGTGGATCAAATGGAACCGGGCTGTCCAAGAAACATTATATTATTTCCATTTTATTTACTGTTGTGCAACTTTCCATGGACGAGAGGTTAACTGGTAGCTGAGCGGCTGTGAGCAGCAGTGCCCTTTGAGCTACAGTGAAGAATAAATATTTTCCTCCATTGAAGACATTTGCTATGAACTACTAGAAGAGGAAGCTGTTAAAAAGATTGCATATGTGACTTTGTCGACTAGCACGACGAATATGGGCATTGTGGAAATAGCTAAAGACATTGAGACACAGTTGAACACACTCCAGGTTGAGAAATATACAGATATCCACAGCAAGGCAATACTACTGGTTTAACTGTGATATCTTTATCAGGAGGATTGCATGAGGATTTGTTATGTACAGTATCTTTGCCAACTCACACTACTGGATCAGAACTGTTCAAGTCATTCGATATTAGGACAACTAAAATGGTCCTTTAATGTCAGCATATGTACAGACGGAGCACTTAAATTCCTATTGCGATTTCCGATGTCCTATCTGTGTGAAGTGGGGTTTCCTGCAGCTACAGCAACCAAAACAAAACAAATGAATGAATTGGACTTAAGCAACACACTTCGGTAGCTTTCTAGTGAATTAAAATGTTAAATCACATTATATTCATTATTTTTATCTAACTGTAAAATAGAAACAATCTAAAATATACAAAATGAATGTTCACACCCCTCTCCTCCAGAGGGCCAGAGAGAAATTTTCCAATGGCGAGGAAAAGGTTGGAAACCACTGCACTAAGATATAAACACTTTTCACAAGTTTTTAAATCTTTAGGTGGTACCGTTTCCCTAATTTAATGAACAAATTTTGCATATTGCCTGTGAGGCATCACAGTGGATAAATTAGGCATGATGATATATCAAAGTGTTACAATAAACTTCCACACAATTAAAATTTATGAATGAAATGATCACAACAAATGTAAATAAAATTGAAATGGGTGTAAAATCAGTGTTAAAAGGGAGCAGCCACACAATGTTGTAGCCATAGATTATATCTATGGTTGTAGCATTCATTGTTCAAACAAATCTTTACAAGCACACCCTCAAAATTGTATTAAAACCAATAATCAAAAATAACAATCGTAAGAATGTTTTTCAATTATTTTTCTTCTTTTTGCTTCTTTACATGATTATTTTGTTAAGTTTATTAGTTGAATGTTCAATGCAAATAGGCCCACAACAAGATGGAGGAAACTTGAAAACTTGACAGGGACACTTAGACTGGGACTTATTATTGAACAGAAAAAGCATCCTTGTTTTGAGTAGTCATAAAACATTTTTTTCCCATATCAAGTATTGAGGGGACTTTAGTGATACTCTGCAAAAAATAGATTTCTCTCTTTGTTGTGTGGTTGCCAGTAGAGTAGCTATATTTTGGCCTGTCCACTCCTTAATGTTGGCCATCTAGGTGCACTAAAAAGTAAATTTTTCACCACTCAGAGAATAAAGCGTGGGTGCTGCAGTGAGTGAATAGTTCGGCATCATGTGATGAAACATTTATTTTTTTACATTTTAGTGCATTTTATACTAGTTTTGAAAGAACATTCTTTTTAAAATCTTTTATTATAGTATTTTATTTTTTATAGTGTAATGTAGCAAAATAGGCATTCTGTTCTATGAGTATATTCTGTGGGATCCTTGGGTTTCATGTTTAAAAACCGCAGAAACTATTAAAAACTGTAGATTAAAAAAAAAAAATTGAATTGAGATGCCGGCAAGAAACCATTTTGAATTCTTCATTCCTACTTTGGATCTAATGCAGACATAAGACCGCTATTATTTATATAGATGCTAATTTTATATTAAGACTTTTGAAGAAAAAAGTTTATCCTGTGAAAAGAGCAACTAAATTTAGTTTGTTTTGCTGCATTGGAGAATAACTCAGCATTAGTTAACTATTTTGGTGCTACAGTCATTTTATCATTTTATTCAGCATCACCTAAGAGATTATTAACTCTTAATAATGCTTGAAGAAAAAAGAAAACTCATTAGTTTAACAAAGCTATTTAGAAACAAAGATGTCAGTACTAAATGAAGCTTCAATATCTTTTAATACACAGTAATTAATAAAAGTGTTAGGCATTTCACAATTTCAGTGATATCAAACACCAGCTCATAAAGCCAAACAATTAATTATGAACATAGACCGATTTGTAAATGGATAAAAGTGTGTGAGTTGGAAATATTTAATTAAAAAATGATATAGTTAAGAAACCTTAAATTAAATAACAAGTCATGGGATAATTCTAAAGTTAAGGTTAATTTCACATAGATGATTAATTCACTGCAATATTTTTTTCAATTTTGTACCTTCTGAATAAAATTCAGCTATAAAAAATTAAATGCCATCTAAAAAATATAATGATATATTTTATAGATAAAAGGTGTTTCCACAACTTCTTACTGATATTTTATAGATAAAAGTATTTGCAAAACTTCTTACTGATATTTTATAGATAAAATGTCTTTGCAAAACTTCTTATTGATATTTTATAGATAAAAGGTGTTTGCACTGATAACTTTTTAGAGCATTTTCGAAAAAAAATGCTCTATTTTCCCCGTTTTGTCTGTTTGTCTGTCTGTCTGTCATCACCCTAGATCTCAACAACCATAAGTCCTAGACCCATGATGTATATATCATTTTGTAGGTCTTGGCCTGCCAAGAAATGACTTTTTTCCATTTGCGATCTGACCTCTCAGGGCCGTAAAAGGGGCCTTATAAAGTACCGTTTTTTACTATATAAGCTATATTAATAATGGAGCGCCCTATATCTCAGCAACCATAAGTCCTAGACCCATGATGTATATATCATTTTGTAGGTCTTGGCCTGCCATGTGTACATCAAAAGTTTATTTTGCGATAGGACCTCTCAGGACCGGGCTTCAGTGCTCCTAAGGGCTTATATATTATATATAGTTTATAAGCTAAACAAAGGGGCGAAATCATTATTTATTTTTGTAACAGTTATTCAACATGACTTACTTCCCTTACTTTTTATAAAACAACAATTGACGGAGTTTTCAGACGATTAAATGACTACAATTTAGAATGTTTCAATTATGAGTCCTATTTCAGTGACCACAAACCACTTGTAGTTAGATTTAAGAGAAAATAATTTTGTTTTCAAATATAAAGAAACGTCTTTTTAATATCTTTTTTCAGATATATGCATTACACAATTGAATTTATAAACATTTACAAAATTTACAAATATTTACTGAAAGATAGCATACGTACTGATACATAATACGAAAATGCTCTAACACGTCCTGTGTCCAGAATGGAACAGGCTTAGATTGCTTGTTTTTCATGTATTTATTGTTTTACGTAAAAATTGGTTAACTTAATTACACTATCCTTTATCCTTTCTCATACAGGTTGGTATTACATACATTGAAAATAATTATTGCTAGAATGCTTAAGGTGGTCCATGGGCCATTTAAGGTTTCTGCAAGTTGTTTTTTCTATTTTTTTTTATTTTTTAAGCTACACTATCCATTTTTGGCACATGCATACAACATACAATTAATGAACAAAGAAAAAAAAATGTATTAAAAAATGTATTATGTGACTTTTTTGGGTAAAAAAGTGTACTTTAACGACATATTTTCAAAAAAATTGGACGTTTGTTTGAAACACACTCATTAACATTTGTGCAAAGTTATTTTATGATATCTACAATAGATTTAAAAAATTGGTGCTTTGAAAATATTGAGTTGCCATTGTGAAGAATAATTGCCTTAAGGCTTGTCTTCGAGGCATCTCTGAACAGACACCATTCTTGAGCTTTGTGATTACAGCCAAGCTCATTCATAAGACCTTCTATATCTTTGCAGTAAGAGCACTTGTCCTGTTCTTCAAAGAATTGTGAAAGATTTTCTGTAAACTGTTACCTTAGTGCCTTTTGACAAGAGATTCCACTGTTGAAGACGAGAAGCAAGTAGCACTGCTTTATCCTTTGGTAAATTCAGATCTCGTACTAAATTGTTGAGTTCAGTTTGTTCGATGAGATGATGTTTACCGTCTCCAAGTCCATCAAAGCTGTCATCACTTTCATGAACGTAAGGAATAGACGCTGATTCATCACTTTTGACAATGTCAATGTCACTAGGAGGCATAGGAATCAGTAAGGTGTCGTCATGAGACACAGGTCTAATCGCAGGAGGTACATTACGATATTCAGTCTTTTCCTAGTTTTTACCAGAAAATCCTGCTGTCTTTGTCATGCAAAAGTAACAATCGTTGATATGGTCTCGTGGTTCTCCAAACCATAGATATTGCAAATGACAAACTTCTTTTGCCCTACATCCACTGCGTCAAATTCGAGTAGCATGACCCACAAATGATGTGTGGTGCCCATTTCTTGTCTTTGTCTCCAAGCTTCATACTAAAGTAAGCATTATAAGCAAATTTGACCAAAGGGGTGATATAGATATTTTTTCTCTGTGACTTCAAAGTGAATAATCCACAAACATAACAAAAACTGTCAGGATGGTTTACACATCTGCGTCTCTCAGCCATCTTTTTAAACAAATTATACTTATTACTTTAACTAGACACGTATAAGTTCTGTCTAGACGAACTCTGTATTATTTTTTTTTGGGGTCCGTCTATAGATGTGCCCATGCGCGACAATCGAGATTATTTTTTTCGGGTTTTTCGTTTCATAATCTTATTATTAGTTATTAAATTTGAAATATGTAGGCTACTCTAAATTTTTTAATGTGATGCAAAAGTTTTTTTTATAAACAAATAAAAAAAAACATGTATAATTCTTTATAATCTTTATCAATAGTGCATGCGGACATCTTTACTCTTAATCTCAATTGGCGCGCATGCGCACATCTATAGACGGACCCCGAAAAAATAATACGGAGTCCGTCTAGACGGAACTCTAGCCACAGCTAGAATATAATGCATTGCAAAAGTTTAATGTAACATAACTCAAAATCCTGATGTGCTAGAAATATTCTGACTACATATTTGAAATCAGCATCACTAATATATAAAAAATCACTTTACAGCTTATAATTTACAAAAATTGTGTTGCACAGTGTAATTAGTCTTTATCATATATTACAAAGAAATTAAATAACAATATATTTATCTCAATAAAATTTCACCTGATTATTTCACAAACTTAATGTTTATATTACTATTATTAGGGTCAAAACTTCTTTTTCCGATTCCAATTAAAAAATAAATAAAAATTTTATGAATAATAAAGATCCTTTCAAATATATAATTTTTATAGCAAAAAGTTCTTTCCTAACTATTTCATAATCCAAATCTTATCAGTAAGAATTAATATTTTTTAAATTTTGACAAAAAAAGTATTTTTCTTTAATTAGACTATACTGATTACTGTCTATAAAAGTCATTCACAGAAATTGATAAAACATCAAGTGTGGGGAGTAAGATAAGGGCAAAAGAAAAGACTATTTAAGATTTTATGATTTTTAGTAAATCTGTTAGTGTTGATAATCTAATATGTCTACTTACAAATGTCAATCCAGTTAAATGAGAAGGTCAGAAGCTCAATATGAGTAAAATTTACAGTAGGCCTACTCAGTTGCTGTATCAGTATGAAACTATGTTACACTGTATTTTTGTATTCATCTCTGTAATGGCAGTACATAGAAAAAAAAATTAATCAACTAGCTGGAATTTTAAAATGTGCAATTACTTAGGCCTATAAATACTAAAGACTTATTTTATAATCGTTAAGACACTTAAGATTTTACTGACTTACTAAATTTAAAGTTTACTATTTGGAGTTAACTGTAACTTACAAGAGCATTTATTTTCATTAAGACAGTGTCAGTATACATTTAATTCATGCCAAGACTAAGTTTTTTTTTCTCATTCCACTAAAAGGAGTTATAATAATTATTTAAGTAATTAAAACGCGTGTTAGCGTTAGGACTAAATTGAAAAAAAAATTAAAATAAAAAAAAAAAACATTATTTAGGATACATTTTTTTACAAAAACATAAAGAGTAGTTTCCCTCATTATCACTGAACTAGATATCTCTATACTTATAAGACGCATTTGTTGTCTGTCTGTCTGTCTGTTCCCTTATAACTCAAGATCCAGACAATCAAATAACGTGAAATTTGTTACACATACACATAATTACATGGGGAAGGTTATAGGACAGGTTTCGTTTCATCTTGATGGGTAGTTTAATTGTAATTAATTTTTTTTTATTTTAGTATTTTACTATATTAAAGTAATCTCGACGGCGCCATAAATAAAATTCCTCTGTGACGTCATTTCCCGATGATAGAATAGAACTTGTGCGCTGGTGCTGTATAGTTCCTTTGTGCTGCGAAGAATTGTTGTTGTTTTTTAATGTACAGTTTGAGGAAGGTAAAGAAAGGAATGAAGAAGGATTTTAGAAGAAGTGTGAAGCCATAATAATAAGTATATATATATATATATATATATATATATATATATATATATATATATATATTAATGTGTCCCAAAAAAATGAAGTTTTGAAATGTTGATGTCTCACCCCACAGAATATGTCTGTATGGTAGCAGTAGTTAACTTGCAAAATTTCAGCTCATTTGGACAATGTTTAGAGGTCCCCCAAGAGGTTTAAAGTTCCAGATTTTGGTGTAAAATCATTCGCGGTCAAATCTAATACAGCGTTAATGTTGCATTATATGCGAAAATGATATATTAAGTAACACATTGATGCTTACTATTGTTTATAATATTAAATGAAACAAAATATATAAATCTTGAATGGTTTATATTTTTAAATTTCAAATTTAAGTAAAAAATTATGAAAAACAAAGTTTTATTCATTTTGTCAAGTTAATTCTTGAATCAATGTCAATCTGCTTGAAAAATAATAATAATAAGCAATGCAAATAAGCATTCCTGCTATTTATTTTGTACTTTGTACTATAGGGTAGACAAAATTTTTAAAAAGTTCTTCAAATTTAAATTTTAGCCAGCTGTTCACGATTACACTCTGCAAAATTTTTCCGATGTTTTTCAACCACTTGGAGCAAAAATTGTCTTTGTTCTTCATTCTTGGTGATACTGTCATTGAAATTTTGTATCAATGCTACACTTCGCTCCGCAGAGTCATTGATACAAGCCAGATTCTTTACAAAATCTGCTGCAACTTTAAAAGATGGTGTGGTGTATCTGACCAGGCTTCAACAGGAACATCTAGAAAACTGGCATCAATGTTGGGTGTTTCAAAAAATGTGGTAGAAGCACGCAAATCAACAACACATTTTGATAGAGTTTTTATGAGATGCGGTCCACGTTCTGATTGCATTGTCCGAACAAGGCCAGTTTTTTCTTTGTCCGACAAAAGGGTTTAAAATAACGCAAGCGTCGACAGTTCCGGACTCAAGTACCACGAGTGACGCACCATCATTTTCAATCCAGTCGATCAAAGAACAGCATCATCATATTCGTATAAACGCTTTATCAACAAGATATCATTCACAGGTGCATCTGCGGTGAGCCTTCATGAAAACCATGATTAAATGGTAAACCGATTAAAGCGCTGATTACCTTGTAATTCTCGAGCTGTTGACTGAAAGATGGTTTCATTGCCTGCAAACAATAGATCGATTTTCAATGCATAGATTGCTTTCGCCATCCACCTTGCCCTATGTAGGGCACCAGGTCTGCGAATCCTGACATCAACCTCCAACCCAACCATTTGTGCAGCAAGCAGAAGAAATTCCAAATAATCATCACATGAATGACTGACCTCAAGTTGACATTTAATAAATTCTTTAATCGAATCAGACACGATTATCAAAGGGGCGGATCTGGCTTCGGGTGTATGGTTTAATTCTGGCCATTTTTCTCGAAACCTCTTAAAAACAAAATCTCTGGTCCAGTGGATGGTCCAAGACAAACATTGAATGCATCGGAAAGGAGTACTTCTAACATGTGATGACGGCATGCCATCCATAATAGATTACGTCCCAGGGCTACTTCTAACAGAGTGCAAGCTCCATTGAGTCTTCCAGTATTGGAAGCCGTAGTGTCGAAGCACATGCCGATGACCATAGATTCGCACCCATGATTTGATATGTTCATATACTGCATCAGCAGCTACCCATCCTGACCCGGATGCTAACTTAGGAACACCAATAAGCTTTGTAGTGCCATCGACAAGTGACGAGAGCAGGACAGGTAATCCATCGCCGTTGTTGGTAACATGTCCGGTAACATCAGGCAATAGCTTACCATCCCAATGTACAATTGATTTTGAGGGAATATAGTCTTCTTTTATACATGCTGCAGCTTGTTGACGACAAAGCTTGCGATGACGATGCATTATGCTATTGGAAAATACTGTGTCAGATGTCGGAACACCAGCTTCGTTGAATGCGGATGCAAGTATCATTGTTGATTTTCTAATGCTGGTGTTCCTTCTGTCCAGCACTGCAGCAACTTTTAGTGATATGATGCCTGACAATTTAGCATACTGAGTTTAAAACAATTAAATCTTCAAAAGATATGCACATTGCTTAAATTTTGCACATTAGGTATTTTATATGTTTTCTAGCGTTTATTACATTTTCTAATTAAGAATCACACAATTTCAACTCTAGTTAATGGTAGCAATGAGATAAATATAAGTATATTTAAACTTCATTTTATTCAACTATGGCATGCAAAAACTGCAAATTATTTGAGCCATGATTCGTCTGGATTTTTATGTTGGCCTAATTGGAATTGGAATAATACTGGAATTTTAAAAGTTCTTGGGGGACCTCTAAATGTTGTTCAAATGAGCTACAACTTCACCAATTCACTCATTGTACCCAAGAGACACATTTCAGGGGCTGAGACACCAAAGATTTAAAAAAAAAAATTTTCGAGCATTTTTGGGACACCCTAATATATATATATATATATATATATATATATATATATAGAGAGAGAGAGAGAGAGAGAGAGAGAGAAAGAGAGAGAGAGATAGAGAGAGAGTGTGAGGGAGGGAGGGAGAGATAGAGAGAGAGGGGGCAGGGAGGGAGAGAGGGGGGAGGAGGAAGAGAGAATGAGACGAGGGAGGGAGAACGGAGGGAGGGAGAGAGGATGGGAGAAATGGGAGGGAGTGAGAGATAAAGAGAGAGGGGGCAGGGAGGGAGAGAGGGGGGGGAGGAGGAAGAGGGGAGAGAGTGAGACGAGGGAGGGAGAACGGAGGGAGGGAGAGAGGATAGGAGAAATGGGAGGGAGTGAGAGATAAAGAGAGAGAGGGGGCAGGGAGGGAGAGAGGGGGGAGGAGGAAGAGGGGGAGAGAGTGAGACGAGGGAGGGAGAACGGAGGGAGGGAGAGAGGATGGGAGAAATGGGAGGGAGTGAGAGATAAAGAGAGAGAGGGGGCAGGGAGGGAGAGAGGGGGGAGGAGGAAGGGAGGAAGGTGGAGAGAGGGGGGACGGGGGTGAGAGAAGAAGGGAGGGAGATAGGGAGAGAGAGAGGGAGATGGGAGAGTTAGAGAGGGAAGGAGAGGGAGGGAGGGAGAAAGGGAGAAAGGGAGGGAGGGAAAGAGAAAAGGAGAGAGGGGTAAGGAGAGAGAGGGAGGGGGAGGGAGGGAGAGAGGGGAGAGGGAGAAAACAAAAGGTAAACAGAAAACCTTATTTTAAACTCGGGCAAAGCCGGGTACTTGCAACTAGTATATAGATATAGTACATGTACAGGTTTACGAAAAGGGCTGCCAAATATGGAAAAATTAAATACAAAAGTAGATACTTTTTGGAATCCTCCAATGATTGGTAAATTAAGCTTATCATATGTTTTGGATGCCAAATAGGGATACGGGGAGAGTATGCGAGAGATGAAAAGCAGGCCCGTAGCCAGGATTATTGGATGGGGGGGGGGCGAAGAAATTTTTTTCGGGGGGGGGGGTGCCGAAGAAATGATCCTGGGGCACAGGGGCTGATCTAGACAACTTTGACGGGTGGGGGGCCAAAATTATTTTCATTGTTGAAAATTGGTCTTAGAACAAAAAATATTTCGATAATTTAATGATGTCTTACCTAAACTTGCGATAACGGAAAGGGGGGGGGGAGGGCATGGCCATGGAGGCGAGAAGCGCCGAAAGCTTGCGAACGGATAGGAGGGGTTTGGAAAGGGGATCTCAGTGAGTCCCCTCCCCAACAAATTTTTTGCAGTTCCATATCTGGAATGGTGCATTTTAGTACCCACTGTTTAGCTATTAATTAGAAATATATATTGTTACAACTCTTTAAAATTCTGTTTATAAAATCAAAACAACACACAGTCCGGCGTGGGTTCCAAGAGTTTACTATCTTTTTAACACATAGACAACGACAATAACATCACGGCCATCTTCTTGCCGGCTTCCACGTCACTGTCTCTACTGCGTCATCGCGTTCACTCTGTAGACTGTACGGTGCGCACCGAGAGAGTCGTAACAATATAATTTTAACTACAGTGCGTTTCAATAATGCATGGCATGTTGCAGTTTTGTTAAAAAATAATTTAAATAGTAAAGAGTTTTAATGATAAAAATTTATTGAGGCTGAGCTATCTCTGATTCCTGTTATAAATATATTGACCATTTGTTCTGCTACACAATTGTTACATAATAGATACCTGATTTATAATATTATACTGTTGGTGTAACGTACAACCCAGGAAGAACGACAAAGATGCAGGAATATAGCTAGGCTATTTGTGTGATATTTCTTATAAAATATTGAAAACAAAGAACATATCTATCAACAACAAATTGACCAGTCGCAATTATTCAATTTAAAATAAAATTAATTCTGCTAAAAAGTAAATTTGCAAATTAAATAACATCACTCAGAAATCACGGAGTTTGTACTTTATTATTTTATTATACATATGTATAAAAGTGAAGTCAGAAGTCAAAGTTATTTTATTAACTTATTTAAGTTGCCAGTTGTCCTCAGAAGATATCAATATATAAAACTATTACAAGGTTGCGAACAGGCCCATCGACAGAAATTTCGGGTCCCTGGGCAGGGGTGACACGAGCCCCCGTGCTGATATTAATATTTTAAAAAGTTCATCGGCCAGCTCAGTCCGGGCCCCTAAAACTCGCCGGGCCCCTGGGCATTTGCCCCCCCCTCTGCCCCCCACTCGTCGGCACTGGTTGCGAACTTATATAATTATACATTTCAAATTTGCAAACGTCGTGGTTTAGCACTGAATTTACCTAAAAATGCTTCAGCATTCAGATTGTCTGTTAAATCTTTTTCAAATGCAATCAGGACAAGAATGCTTAGACGCTTTTGTAACATTGATCTGTGATATAGGGTGAGCATTGGTGTGAGGGTTGAGAAACTGTTCTCACACACGGCCGTTGAAGCGCCAAACGCCAATGCTGCCCAAAATACCCAGAAGTGAACTTCACTTAGATTCAATCTTTTATGCCCAAAAATTAGATAAGCTATATATGTAAGTAAAATAACCTGAACGATTGCCAAAATATAAACTTTGAAGTTTTTATTATTATTGATTTATTGGACAAAATGATTGATGTTTTATAGCCGTTATTATTAAAGTTTTGTCAAAAAGCTCAAATCATGCACGGGGTGGGGGGGACTCAGGTCATGAAGGGGGGGGCTGAGCCCCCCCTAGCCCCCCTCTGGCTACAGGCCTGATGAAAAGTACGCATTTAAAAACCACTGCATCTATAGATAGAGGACTAAGGGCTCGTCCGTTAACTACGTCAACACATTTTAGCACTTTTAGTACTTTTAGCAGGGCTGGGAAGCTGGTGTCAGTGTCGGCAGTTATTGCCCGGTGTCGGCTTTTGTACTTTGTCCGGAGTCGGTGTCAGCGCAAAAAAATTGCCCCAATAACGTGACAGAAAAATACTTTAACTTTAATTAATTAATTGAGAACAACGTCAGACAGTTATTAGGCAATCTGTAATTTAAAATATTCATCAAGTTCTTCTTTTCTTTTTAAATAAATACTTGGTAAATCTGTTAATCAGCGAAAGTATTACTCTCCAAAGCCAGATTCTCTACAGTACAATGACTTGTCAAAATTAACAGAATTGTGCCTGAAAGCAGATAGGAAGGCTACTGGCTATGTTCATTCTGCTGTTCACTCAGTCATTGTATATCATAATAAATGTTTAGTTTGCATATCTCTATCTATATCGAATTCAGTTATCATGTTCTATTGTTGTACTTAACTATGTGTCGATACATAATGCCGGCATTGGTCGACAGCGATAACGTTATAGAAAAATCATGTTGTTTTTGTTGGAATTTCATTCATTTATAATCTGCGACCTGAACGATTTTGAATTCGAAAAATTTCATACGGATTTAGTTCGTAATCCGAGGTATCATGGCACTAAACACCCAAATTGTCGCTCACCCCTCCTATTTACGGCAGAGTCCACTCGGTGAAGCAATTACTTTGTCGCAAACCAGAGGCTGCATCTACATCACCTAAGTTTCTTTTGTCAAAAGAATGCAGCGACATTTTTAAAATTATCCACAAATGATAGTTTCGCCACTTATTCTATCACCAGTGAAGTCGTAGTTTCCATAATTAGGCAGAAACAAATGCTCAATGGTTCCACGAAATACTCAACATTTTAAGTTTAATTATTGACCCGGTTTTATTTGTCACTCCTCTTTACAATGTTCATACGTAGAATTCTTTGTTATCCATCACCATTAATTATTTCTGTATTTACCGGATTTCCGATTCTTTTTATGCCCTAAAATCAAATCTTAGATTTGTGAATTATCCAGCATAATATGTAACAAAAAACCTCCCAGAAGGGAGAGAGTAAGAGAGTAAATCAACCAAAGTCTCTAAACTGCTCCATTGATGAACACTTTTAAAATAATGACTTAACTCCCTGCGGAATAAAGGGTCTCTCTACCTTCATGTTCTCATTTACCATCATTGTCTCTCTACCATCATGTTCTCTCTACCATCATGTTCTCTCTACCATCATGTTCTATCTAGCATCATGTTCTCTCTACCATCATGTTCTATCTAGCATCATGTTCTCTTTACCATATTGTTCTCTCTACCATCATGTTCTCTCTACCATCATGTTCTCTCTACCATTATGTTCTATCTAGCATCATGTTCTCTTTACCATATTGTTCTCTCTACCATCATGTTCTCTCTACCATCATGTTCTATCTAGCATCATGTTCTCTTTACCATATTGTTCTCTCTACCATCATGTTCTCTCTACCATCATGTTCTCTCTACCATTATGTTCTATCTAGCATCATGTTCTCTTTACCATATTGTTCTCTCTACCATCATGTTCTCTCTACCATCATGTTCTATCTAGCATCATGTTCTCTTTACCATATTGTTCTCTCTACCATCATGTTCTCTCTACCATCATGTTCTCTCTACCATCATGTTCTATCTAGCATCATGTTCTCTTTACCATATTGTTCTCTCTACCATCATGTTCTCTCTACCATCATGTTTTCTCTACCATCATGTTCTCTCTACCATCGTACACGGTTGTGGGCGGCCACTCCCCTTGTCATTTCATTAACAAATAGTGACAGAATGCAGTTTTTTTTTTCTAGTCAGAATATTTTATTTTTTAGTCTACATAAAACTTCTCCAGCTTTTCCCAGGACATGGAAAAGTACACCTCACTAGCATGACATGAAAGTTGTTTATAGAAGTGGTTCTTAAAGTGTGAGTCGCTGGCTTGTTGCGGACGAATTTCAGGTGGGTTGCGACAAAATTTTAATTTATAATTAAGAAATCGAGAATCTATTTATGCATAATTAAAGTTCAGTTACTCTGCACGTGACCAACTTACTTCCGTCAATCTGAAATTGAAAATCTCTGTACATACAACTTATGACAATCTACTCTTTCGTCTGAGTTTTTTCTTTGCATGTGGGGCACGGAAAGAAAAGGTTTTTTTCGGTAGATCGCGAAACCAAAATTGTTGTCTAAGCGGTCGCGAAACGGGAAAGTTTGAGACCCACTGGTCTATAACACAGACCCAATATAGAAAAGCGATGCAAAACGATTTTTAAATTACTTAATTATTGTTCACATTTTTAAATGTTACTTCTAATGCCGCACCCTTACCGAGCCACCCTGATGTATCCATGGCCCTGATGAATCACTGCACCTGCGGTCCTGGTGGAGAGACAGGAGAGACGGCAAATGGAGAAACAAAGCTTCGAATAATCCATAAGACAGTAATGTTCCCATATAATACTGGATTTCTGGACCTTCCAGCTGCAGACTCCAAAGATAGGGAGTGAAATACAACGATCAACTTTTGGAGTGAATTGGGCAGACCTCCAGATAGACTAAACAAACTATTTCATTTTCATTTGCGCAATATCGTTAGTCCTGAGCTAGTTAGATCTGAGTTAGTTAGATCTAAGTTAGTTAGATCTAAGTTAGTTAGATCTAAGTTAGTTAGATTTGTTAGACCTGACCCTAACCCTAAGCCTTAGACCTGAGATAGACATTACCTACAAGGAAAAACATGACATGGCAAAGCAAATTTAATCAACCAGCTATTGAGTGTCAAGTCAGTTCATAATATTGATGAAGCAAGTAGTTTGTGTCTCAGATATAAGTGGCAATTGCTTAAATAAAAATTTAATCATATCATTTAATTTTATAAGTATCATATTATTTTTGTAAGTACAATATTACTTGTAAGTACAATATTACTTGTATATAATTACTTTTTAGTGTATATTTACTTTATAAGTATATGATTACTTTTATAAGACATTTAATTTCTTTGCAAATATAAAATTACTTTATGTGAAATATGTATGCATGATGTAACTTTTCATGTCATTCTAAAAACTATACAACATTAAATTATCTCAGAAATGAAAGCTATTTATTTAAACATTAATAAACTTGAACAACACAGTTGTGTTTATTTTCTTGTTTTAATCATCTGACATAAGACACACATTAAAATGTGACTTTTGCCCTGAAGTTATAAACAAAAATACATTGAACAAAAACAAGTAAAGAATGTATTAAAATTCCGTGTCTCGTCGTTTAAGCCTCAGATTGTCTGAGATACAAAAAAAAATGCTGGAATATTGTTAGGCAATAATTTAAACTCTTGTCATGCCCCATTATTATTGTTAGGCAATAATTTAAACTCTTGTCATGCCCCATTATTTTGTCTGTAATGATGTTTCAAAAATTATTTCAAAGAATTGCCTCGTACTATTATTCGAGTATTTTTTCAATGTAAAAGTTCATTTAAAATAAACATTTAAACTGAAGCTTTAAATACAACAGAGTTTAGCACAAGCTCAATATACGTGTTCAGAATAATACCTGTTCCCTATCTTGGCCCATGACTGTATTATTCATTACTTTCTTCTCTACACTATTCTCCTTCTTGCATCAACCAAATTAATGACGTAAAATCATAATACATTGAAAAAAAAATACTTTATACAAACAAACATAGCTATATATATATATAATGTGCATACAATTTAGTAAAACATGTACTTTATGGCAAACAATTGTTGTAAATTGCATCCAAACAATAAAAATAAATAAATATCTGTATAATTTAAACACTTAATTCAACTGAGCAGTGTGAATGTTGGATTAAAGTTATGACCAAATAAAATGTAGAACAAAATGATAACACAATTAGACACAGATATTGATAAAACAATAAAACATTAGACACAGATATTGATAAAACAATAACACATTAGACACAGATATGATAAAACAATAAAACATTAGACATTGATTCCATTGCTACATGTCACTGACATGAGCAACACGTCCTCTCTGTTGTGAGAATTATGAATAAATGTTAACATGATTCAATTATATTTCATCACAATAAGTACTTTACCGTATTAAAAATTTCGGTTTAAAGATCAGATTACCAACCAGTCTTTCATTTACCAGCGCAACATGAGAAACAAATAATGAAACAAGGATTTAAGTAACTGATGTCAAATCTAGTTACACCCACAGAATAGAGATGTAATTCTGAAATATTGATATAATTCTGAAATTACACCAATATATTATAAGTATAATTCTGAAATTACACCCACATATTTTCTTTATTTTACTAAACCAAAAGTATGAAGTAACCGGTAAGAGAGAAATAACAAAAACAAAAAAGTCTACATTACTTATAAACGTATTTCTCTATAGTCTTCAGTTTAGTCGTCATTTCTATAATTTCTAGGATTCGGTACTTTTTTTTGTAAAAATGGGACTAAAATACAATAAATTCCGATAATGAATCAAAAGTGTATCACAGAATTATGTGTTCACAGAGAGGAGGGTATGGGTTGATGATAGCTCTTGGTGCAGTCACTTTGTTAAATTAGCAAAATTTAGGTTAATGGTTGCTGAATCATTTTTTTTTTGGTGTAGAATTATGTTCAGTGCAGGTGAAGGAAAAGAGATGGGTAGTGTGGTATTTCAGTGTTGATAAAGTTTAGTTCAAATAGCTAATACAGAGCTAGAAGATAGAGTGTAGTTCAAATAGCTAATACAGAGCTAGAAGATAGAGTGTAGTGTAAGCAGTCACCTACGTATGTCTCCATGGTGATTGTTCTATTGGCTATGGTAGGGATGAATGAAAAGTCCCACAGCACCATTCCAATAATGGTTTATTTGTTTATATAACATAACAAAATGGCTCTAGAAGGGCTATCTTAATAAATTAAGTTAAAATAAATTAACGAAACATGGGATTTAAAATAACTATCAGTTGTATAAAATAAATAAATAAATGACTGAATATATGAGCAAAACGTTCAGGCTAGTGAATGTCTTTATAGTGTTAAATGAAATAAGTGCAGATACATCTTTTGGCTCCGGTGCTAATAGAAAATAATCCATAGACCCATTTGGCAAATGAAAACCCACCAGGTTGCACTAGAGTCATCATGCCTCTGTAGAGAGTCACCATGCCTTTGTAGAGTCACCAGGTTGCAGTAGAGTCATCTTGCCTTTGTAGAGTCACCAGGTTGTAGTAGAGTCATCTTGCTTCTGTAGAGTCACCAGGTTGCAGTAGAGCCATCTTGTCTCTGTAGAGTCACCAGGTTGCAGTAGAGTCATCTTGCCTTTGTAGAGTCACCAGGTTGCAGTAGAGTCATCTTGCCTCTGTAGAGTCACCAGATTGCAATAGAGTCATCTTGCTTCTGTAGAGTCACCAGGTTGCAGTAGAGTCATCTTGCCTCTGTAGAGTCACCAGATTGCAGTAGAGCCATCTTGCCTCTGTAGAGTCACCAGATTGCAGTAGAGCCATCTTGCCTCTGTAGAGTCACCAGGTTGCAGTAGAGCCATCTTGCCTCTGTAGAGTCACCAGGCATGTTTAAAATATTTGCAATGCCAACTTTTTTTTATTATCTCAAGATATTGCTTTGTTATTATGCTGTTTTCACATTACAATGTAAAGATTACTTTACACATCTATTCACATACACATCTATCCACAGACACATATCTAGACACACACAGACATACATCCTGACATTACACTATATATTGATGTATTTTGTCAAATAAACCTTACACATTATATTGATGTATGTAGCCTATGAAACATTACACCATATACTACTGTATGTAAATTTACCTCATTCGTACCAATTACATATTCACTTTTGTACACATCAATACAATAATTATTTTATCTTTGGATGCACATTTAATAAATAAAAGTATAAAATAAAATGTTTCTAATATTTTTCATTTTACTGGACAATGTCCTAACCCTGACATTAACACTCAGCTACATTTGACTCTCATTTCTGTGACTTACTGGATTATTTGGACAATGTCCACACCCTGACTGAACACACTTGTATTATTCCTTCATTTCTGTGACTTAACTGGACTATTTGGACAATGTCCACACCCTGACTGAACACATACTTATATTTGTCCTTCATTTCTATGACAATGTTTTGTTCTCATCGTGACACTCTTGTAAGCTACAGATGATGACTGACCACGACTCACAAATACATCAAAACGATAGCGTGTGTCCGGTTTTAATCCTTGAACATCATAAGTCATCTTTTGACTTTCAGCGTCTCGAGTTGTGTTGGAAAAAAAACACACAACGCGTTCTTTCATTGGTCGTCTCTCTAAGCTCATACAACGTCTTCGTAACTGATCCGTCTTTCGTACTCGCCTATGGTATACACAGTATTTTTGTTTGATATTGGCCGCTGTCCATTCAAGATGGACACTTGAACAAGTAGTCAGTTTTTTGGAAACTTTAATCAAAAATTTCCTGGGTAACACAATTTTCGACCTAGTTGTGTTGGCTTTAATCGTCACCGTAACAAATGTTTTCTTCTTTATCCTAGGGAATGTCAAAATATAAATACCGGGATCTGCCGAATGTACGACTCGCCGATGCCATCGTTTGACCAAAGTCTTTCGCTGAATTCTTCTGCCATTATGATGAATTTCAACAGGAACCCTGTCTTGACAGGGCAACACCTCAAAGGAAAGTTTACCAAGTGTTGTGTTCAGGTAAAGAACTATCCTGTGCTGATAGTTCAGTTTGATTGTCTTGGTCTCACCCACCTTCATACGAAGAGTTGAAACATTTTTTCTTCTCTTCATCTTCACCGTGGTGCCAGTATATGCGCTGGCAACTTTTTCATTTCCCTTTTTGGCCAGCACAAAAACATCAACAAAATAAGTTTTCCCGCGCCTGACTTGACCATAACTAAACGAAGTGCTGTTCAAGACACATTGATGAAACAACTTGTTAGGCCCCCATTTCTTTAATGGTTTTGAATTGTTTTTGAGTTGCAGCAACTTTTCTGATTCCCAAGACGAGCGCCATATTGGATTAGTTGGGGGTTTCTTGTCACCTTTTAAGTAGGCCATTGCCCCACAGTACGAGTGGATGTTTTTCACTCTGTTCACCGTGATGCAGTATTCAATAGGCTGTCCATTGAATCTGGCAGCTGATGGCCAGTTTAAAGTGAGTAAAGTGTTGTTAATGGACACGTCCACTCGTGGGTCAGGGGGCAGGACTGGATAGAGCGACAGTGTACTGTAAGATAAGTACACCTTGACGTAGGAATCTTGGTCAAGGGAAATAATATTGAGAAGGTAAACACCCAACTTGGCATTCTCTTGCTTATAGATTTGTCTCCCCTCACCTTCAAATTGACTGAGCTCAGTAAAAATTCCTTTGCCTGCAGAAAATAAATAAATAAACAAAACAATATTCTAAACAAATGAACGATATGACTAGTTTCATAGCTGTACACGTACATTAGGGTGCCACTCAAAAACAAATATCTGAGTTTTTAACCTGCCAACCCCAAAATGTGTTAGTAATGTTATAAGAATAAAATTGGCAAAATTTGAATGTATTCTGATAATATTTATTGGTAGCTCAACAGTGTCAAAGTTTTGCAATAATCAGTGTTTCGCGACATTACCATATGGTAATCTGTAATCCTGCTGTAACACAAAAAATCAAACGCTATTGAAGACACATATTGCTGTAAAAGAGAACGAACAACTGTTTTGTACATAGCACCAGAATAGTAACTTTCAGAACCTTCAGCAAATAAGCATAAAGAGTCAATACAACATAGTTCAGACTGAAAGATCACTATTCACTAGTTACATGTCTTCAAGTCCAAGTAATGATATTCTAGCTGCGGCTGGGACAGTTAGGGTGGACTTGTTAGCATTAGGAAAGTCACGACAGTGTTTCTCTACTACTTGTAACAAAAACTGTTTCTGTTCCTCTTGATTGGTTAGTACTCCATTGAATGCTGGAATCAGGGCCACTCCACGCGCGGCTGCATCGTTGACGACTTTAAAACTCGCAACTTTCTTCTGGCCAACAATGTAGTTGTTATCAGTGGCCCCTGTGTCTGGATTCGTGGTCAGGAAATCTTGTGGTTTGTTCAAAGCTGTGAAAAGTTTCCTGGTGTGTTGCGATACAAAATCAGAAAGTTTATTTTGTTGTAATGTTGGACAGAAGGATATTCTGCGAGGATGATCTGTTGTTATCTTGTCAAGTGCTGCAACCATGGCTAACTTCATTTCAGATGAAACATCATTGTCAAAAAATGCAAAACCTACCAGAATTTCACTCAAGTACTACAAGTGTCCAGAGAATGATTTTATTGCTGCTTTGGCAACGGTGTCATTTGTTTCCTTGTAGTTCTCTAATTGTTGAAGTAGCTGCAAATCTCTACGGGGAGCAGATGTATCAAATGGTAAAGTAAACTACGAATTCAGGTAAACCTTAAGTATGAAGGTGTTGAAGTGACCCAGTGATGACAATTCACGCGCAGTAAGTTGAAATTGAGAACGCAAAATGAAAATCTTAAGGCTGTAAATCAGTTTTGCCATCCACCGGGCTCGGCGATAAGATCCAGTAGCCAGAATATTTTCATTTGCAACACAAGCTGCACCTAGAAAAAGAAGTGACAGTTGCAGAAGCTCACGATAATCATCTCTGGGCTGAAACACTGTTAGCTGATGCTGAATGAAGTGAATGAGTTCATCCCGAACTGGATTGAGAACCACTGCAATATAATCTACATCAATTCCACTTGCATACATTGATGTGTCAATTGAGCCTGAGCATTCACGAAAGCTCTGGAATAACTTGATATTTGGTCCACTAGATCAATCACCTTTGCCACAATGAGTTCCATTATGTGGCGCCTGCATGCTAAGCTGATCAATTCTCTACCAAGCTTCTTCTACGGAAGAATTCAGGCACCTGCATTTATGCCAGTGTTACTGGCCGTAGTGTCGAATCACATGAACTTCATGTTATCAGCAATGTTCAATTCTTGAATAAGATTAAACACGGCAGTTGCCTCGGCCTCTCCAGTTCCATTTGGCAATGTTGGTACTCCCAGCAACTTCATTGTACCATCACCGGATACCAGAACAGCAAGACGATCAACTAACTCTTTTGATGTTAATGCTGGAAATATTTTTCCATCCCAGTGCACAGTTAATGGGCAGTTTGGATGAAACGATGCATGAATATCTGTAGCTGCTGCTTCACGATGTTTACGTCGACTACGTCTGATTGATTTCTTGTTAATCGCCAGGGCTGTAGTACTGTGGCCAAGTGATTCTGCTGCTGCTGCAATTATGTAAACTGCATTCCTGTCACTGACTTTACTTCTGTCTAATGCAGCTGCCAAAACTGGACTCACAATATTGGTGGATCGGACGATCCTCAATGGTTTAGTAGACACTTCAGGTGGTTCGGGGAATTCATCAGGATCATTGGGATCACAACCATCGGTGCTCTTAAGTTCTGGATCCACCAACACGAAACACTTTCGCGCGGAACCTTCCGCGCGGAAGTTTCAACTTAGCGAAACTCTTGTAGATCCACCGGGACGAAACGGTGAGCGCCGAAACAACTCACCGGAAACAAGATATTTTAATGATTACTTCGCACTTTTTCCTGCTAGTGAAAAAAAAAAACGATACTTTGAAAAGCAGAAAACACTGCATCCCGTGTGCCTTTTTGTTTTTATTACAAATAAATTGTCTAGCTGGAAATGGAAAACTGTTTTTTTTTTTTTAACTTTTTATTCGATCGGTAGCCGTTCATTTTTTTTTTTCGTTTTCATGATCAGCCAAACATTTATTTAATAGCATACGTTTTCAGACAGCGCTTCGATCGAAAGAAATTTCATTTGTAGAATATGTAGATAGACGATGTATATTTTCCTTTCAGAAATTCATATACAAAGACTGTTGCCGGCCAAAACCTATAGTAAGTAATTCATGTTTTTCTGTCAACATTCACTTTGTTGTTGTTGTTTTTAATGAATATACACTAATGTGAATCATTTTTTCTATTCGAATCGACGTTTCTAAGCAGCCATTTTGTTTGTTTATCATGACAGAAAATGTAGCTCTCCGGAAAAAACTCTGCAAGCAGCGAAACTGAAAACTTTCGCTGTTCCGCAGCGGAATTCCTGACCGGTGTACATGTTCTCATTAGAATATCATTGCAGCGAAACAGAGACGGAATTCGCAATGCCCTTAGATACAGGAATTTCGTCTTGGTGGATCCATACCTTTAGCCTCTGTGTCACTGTCATTGCTGGCACTAAACTCCATCTTCTTTACCTCATGTTGCATCCGCTTAGCCTCATTTTCCTTACGATATGCTTGCTCTAAGCACCTTTTATGAGACCTTTGTTCTTTCCGAGATAGCACCATATACACTGGACCCATGCAACCACGCCTCCCTTTCTCTCTTTGTGCTTCAAGAAATTGTATGTCTTCAGGTACCTGCATCATAGTTAAAGCTTCAGCTTGTGCAACATCAAACAAATCAGTCAAACTTTCATTAAATTGGTGATCCTTCTCTTTCTGAGTATCTGTTCTGCGGGATACATTTTTTCTTATTCCAATCCATGCTGAATGGAGATACATTATCTAGGCAATTATGTGGCATTCTTTGCGAACTGGAATGCGTGCCTTATGCCAGAACTGAAATACATCTTTCATTGTCACTGTGGCGCTAGAAGTAATATATATTGCACTGACATGAAAATATAAATAAGTAACAGAAATAATATAAATAAGTAACAGACATTGCCTCCGGTTTGCCTTGTATGTCAAATACAGGCATTTTCGCATATAATATAAAACATCGAGTCCATTGAGCTACCTCTAAATATCACTGTATCTTCATGAAACTTGGTAAAATTACTAAACATAACAAAAGGAAAAAAAATAGGGGGTGAGACAATTGAGTGGCACCCTAACGTACATGAAATTTAACATTGTACATATTGTAAATATTAGCCATATATGTATGTACAATTTAACATTGTACATATTGTAAATATTAGCCATATATGTATGTACAATTTAACATTGTACATATTGTAAATATTACCCATGTATGTATGCACAATTTAACATTGTACATACTGTAAATATTAGCCATGTATGTATGCCATATATGTATGTACAATTTAACATTGTACATATTGTAAATGTTAGCCATATATGTATGTACAATTTAACCAAGATATTTAGTAGCAAAGTTACAGTTTCAGTTGGCTGTTGAATTAAAGTTTCTCAATAGAAAATAACGGCTCAAAATGTATTCAAATTCAGACATTGAATAGAATTATTTTTTATTATAGAAGTACTGACACAGTCCAGAAGTACTGATACAGTCCATAAGTACTGACACAGTCCATAAGTACTGATACAGTCCAGAAGTAAAATAAAGTCCACAAGTACTGATACAGTTCAGATGTACTGACACAGTCCAGAAGTACTCATACGGTCCATGAGTACTGATACTGTCCAAAAGTACTGATACAGTCCAGAAGTAAAATAAAGTCCAGAAGTACTGATACAGTTCAGATGTACTGACACAGTCCAGAAGTACTAATACAGTCCATAATTACTGATACTGTCCAGAAGTAAAATAAAGTCCAGAAGTACTGACACAGTCCAGAAGTACTGACACGTTATAGAAGTTCTGGCACAGTATCGAAGTACAGTATAAACGTTTTTACACTCTACAGAAGTACTATCACAGTAGATAAGTAATAACACAGTATAGAAGGTACATTCACAATATATTATTTCTGGTGAGTATCGCATTCGGTAATGTGAGCCCATGGCCACGGGGGGGAGGGTTATGAGTGTAGGCTTATGTCTATGACAATGTCCACACGCAGTGTACAACAACATATATGTCTATGACAATGTCCACACGCAGTGTACAACAACATATATGCCTATGACAATGTCCACACGCAGTGTACAACAACATATATGCCTATGACAATGTCCACACGCAGTGTACAACAACATATACGCCTATGACAATGTCCACACGCAGTGTTCAACAACATATACGCCTATGACAATGTTCACACGCAGTGTACAACAACAAATATGCCTATGACAATGTCCACACGCAGTGTACAACAACATTTACGCCTATGACAATGTCCACACGCAGTGTACAACAACATATACGCCTATGACAATGTCCACACGCAGTGTACAACAACATATACGCCTATGACAATGTCCACACGCAGTGTACAACAACATATATCCCTGTGACAATGTCCACACGCAGTGTTCAACAACATATACGCCTATGACAATGTCCACACGCAGTGTACAACAACATATACGCCTATGACAATGTCCACACGCAGTGTACAGCAACATATATGTCTATGACAATGTCCACACACAGTATAAAATAACATATACGTCTAAAGAAGAATAAATACTAAAGAAATATAGATAAAGTATATACGTAACATTTCATTGATCAGTTATTGACTATCATCTCATATATAGAAGTACATTATATTGGAAACACTTGTTGGTTACCTCTGACTGATGTAAGAAAGGACCACCTTACTTTGACTCCACAGGTAGTAATAGTTAATGTGAAGAAATTCACCTGGTCGTTCTTCTCTAACACAAAAGTCAAACTGAAAATAAAGTTATAGTTATTGAGCAGATCAGAATCAATAGTCATCATAGTTTAGTAGATCAGAATCAACAGTTATCATGTATACATGTATGTAAAACTATAAATAGTTCAGTAGATCAGAATCAATGGTTATCATGTATACCTGTATGAAAACCAATAAATAGTTCAGTAGATCAGAATCATTAGTTATCATGTATATCTGTATGTAAAACTATAAATAGTTCTAGATCAGAATCAATAGTTATCATGTATACCTGTATGTAAAACTATAAATAGTTCAGTAGATCAGAATCAATAGTTATCATGTATACCTGTATGTAAAACTATAAATAGTTTAGTAGATCAGAATCAATAGTTATCATGTATACATGTATGAATAAACTATTCTTATTCTTGTGTTCAAAAAGATATCAATGGGCAGAGAGAGTGTAAGAAGTAGGGAACAGTTTAACTTATCCCCAAGAAATATTTTAATTTGGCGACATATGCAAGGAAGAAACATATCAACCCATACACGCTGTATGGTCAAATTCTTTATTTTTTAAACTCTTATATTCGCGTTAACTGTTATGTAATAGATACAATTTTTGTAACCTCTCACTGAATAACTAGTCAAATGATTCGATTCATACTAGATGATACACATTATTTAACCTTTATTTAGATAGCTGGCTCATGTCTTTTCAAAAAAATTACAAAAATAAAAGACGTTAACATGTTTATTTCTACCAAACCACGCCCACTAGACTGCCTAGAGAGGTTATAGCTTCTGTATTCAAATTCACAGCTAATGTCATGTGCGCCATGTTCAAGACTTAGTTACGTTGCCAAAATTACCCCGGGCTACTGTCAAGCCAACAAGCAGATGTTTTCTTTCTAGAATAACCACACTGGCCTTTTAGCTCAACATGCAATCAACTCTTAAGAATTGTTTTGTGTTTCCAAAAGCACTCTCACATACTTGAATATATTCCTTTCATTTCAAACTATTTTGGCCAAGTTTACTTTTATACGTTTAGCTTTCTTTGAGAATGGTGAATGATCATCTTATGGGGTTTCTCATAAATATTATTCAGTCTTAACAGTAAATAATGAAATGGATATTGTACAAAAACAAACAGAACACAAGTTGTGTGAGTTATTATTGTAAGCTTATTTAAGGGAATGTTACATAACAAATTATCTAGCCATATCAGAAAAAAAAAACTTCACAAGATGTATTATGTAATGCAGAAGTTGACAATATGTATTGTGTAATGGAGAATCTCGACAAGTTAAATGTATAAAGCAGAATATTGTCAAGATGTAATGTGTGATGCAGAATGTTACATTTTAAGAGTGCCTGTCAATGATGTAACGGTAAGTTTGATTCATGATAACCTAGACATTGGCACGGTATGTATCCTTTCATGATCCATTGAGATTGATTGGCACGGTATGTTTCATTTTATGATCTTTCGACATCGATTGGCTCGGTATGTTTCATTTAATGATCCCAAGACATTGATTGGCACGGTATGTCTCACTTCATGATCCCTAGTAATTGATTGACGATATGTCTCATTTCATGAGACCCAAAAGACTTAGTCAACACTCAAAGTAAAAAAAAAAAAAATTCCAAATATGATAGTATAGTATCGGACGTTATATCGATGTCCTAGATATGTAGAACGCACAACTAATGACCATAGCCCGTTGTGCGAACTAAAGTCAATTCATTATGTCTACTCAGCCTTAAAATACCACAGTATATATATATATATACACATAATGCGCATGGCTGTATAAAAAGTCCTCTTATATTTACTTTCAAAATCCTGCTATTATTGCTATTTTCCTTTTTAATAGTGTAACATATAAATACTGATATCATATGGTTGATAGACAATAGCATCATTAAACCAATGCACTTAAATATTGATATCATATGGTTGATACACAATAGCATCATTAAACCAATTCACCTAAATATTGATATCATATGGTTGATACACAATAGCATCATTAAACCAATTCACCTAAATATTGATATCATATGGTTGATACACAATAGCATCATTAAACCAATGCACCTAAATATTAATATCATATGGTTGATACACAATAGCATCATTAAACCAATTCATTCGGACATTTAAATTGACGTTGCGCATAATGTACAATTCTGTGGAGTGTATCAGACTACAGGTGAGGAATGTATCACACTAGAGGTGAGGAGTGTATCAGACTATAGGTGAGGAATGTATCACACTAGAAGTGAAGAGTGTATCACACTAGAGGTGAGGAGTGTATCAGACTAGAGGTGAGGAGTGTATCACACTAGAGGTGAGGAGTGTATCAGACTAGAGGTGAGGAGTGTATCACACTAGAGGTGAGGAGTGTATCACACTAGAGGTGAGGAGTGTATCACACTAGAGGTGAGGAGTGTATCAGACTAGAGGTGAGGAGTGTATCACACTAGAGGTGAGGAGTGTATCAGACTAGAGGTGAGGAGTGTATCAGACTAGAAGTGAAGAGTGTATCAGACTAGAGGTGAGGAGTGTATCAGACTAGAGGTGAGGAGTGTATCAGACTAGAGGTGAGGAGTGTATCAGACTAGAGGTGAGGAGTTAATCACACTAGAGGTGAGGAGTGTATCAGACTAGAGGTGAGGAGTGTATCAGACTAGAGGTGAGGAGTGTATCAGACTAGAGGTGAGGAGTGTATCAGACTAGAGGTGAGGAGTGTATCAGACTAGAGGTGTGGAGTGTATCACACTAGAGGTGAGCAGTGTATCAGACTAGAGGTGAGGAGTGTATCAGACAAGAGGTGAGAAAGAATAGGTGACCTAGTATATCAGACTAGAGGTGAGGAAGAATAGATGAGTGGACACTCTTTTTGTCACTATTTCGTATCTTGGCAGCATTATATCATCCCACCAACAAGTTTCAAGCGTGTGCAGCATTGTTTCTCATATCGTTCTTTATAGCTATGAAAATGTCTTATAGTATCAACTCACTTTATTTGTGAAATGTCTTACAGTATCAACTCACTTCATCTGTGAATTGTCTTACAGTATCAACTCACTTTATGTGTGACATGCCTTACAGTATCAACTCACTTTAATTGTGAAATGTCTTACAGTATCAACTCACTTTATGTGTGACATGTCTTACAGTATCAACTCACTTTAACTGTGAAATGTCTTACAGTATCAACTCACTTTAATTGTGAAATATCTTACAGTATCAACTCACTTTATTTGTGACATGTCTTACAGTATCAACTCACTATATTTTCGAAATGTCTTACAGTATCAACTCACTTTATTTGTGAAATGTCTTACAGTATCAACTCACTTTATGTGTGACATGTCTTACAGTATCAACTCACTTTAATTGTGACATGTCTTACAGTATCAACTCACTTTATGTGTGACATGTCTTACAGTATCAACTCACTTTAATTGTGAAATGTCTTACTGTATCAACTCACTTTATATGTGACATGTCTTACAGTATCAACTCACTTTATTTGTGACATGTCTTACAGTATCAACTCACTATATTTTCGAAATGTCTTACAGTATCAACTCACTTTATTTGTGACATGTCTTACAGTATCAACTCACTTTATTTGTGACATGTCTTACAGTATCAACTCACTTTATTTGTGAAATGTCTTACAGTATCAACTCACTTTATTTGTGAAATGTCTTACAGTATCAACTCACTTTATTTTCGAAATGTCTTACAGTATAAACTCACTTTATTTGTGAAATGTCTTACAGTATCAACTCACTTTATGTGTGACATGTCTTACAGTATCAACTTACTTTATTTGTGAAATGTCTTACAGTATCAACTCACTTTATTTGTGAAATGTCTTACAGTATCAACTCACTTTTTTTGGGAAATGTCTTACAGTATCAACTCACTTTATTTGTGAAATGTCTTACAGTATCAACTCACTTTATTTGAATATTTCTTTAGTTAAATATATTAGAGTATCAACTCACTTTCTGTCTCTATTTCTCAAAAGATAGTAACTCATCTCTCTGTTAGGTAGTATGATATGTGAGTTAGTGAAGGTAACCACGTCACTCTCTGGCACTGGGTTGTTGAGTCGAGGTGGGATATACTGGGCTAGAGGGCGTTGGGAGACACACAACAACAGCAACAACACATGGCTGACCTTTACCACAAATTCACTTGAGTTGGACATAGGCATCGTCCACTGCCTTACCTAGATAGAAACGAAACAAAAGTCAAGTGTTAGAAATGTGGAAACAACAAAAAGAAGTACAATGTTATAAATTGAATGTTATAAATTGAATGTTATAAATTGAATGTTATAAATTGAATGTTAAATACTCAATGTTATAAATGTAATGTTAATAATTCAATGTTATAAATTCATTGTTATTAATTCACTGTGTTTTTTTCCACCACATAAACACAAATAAAAACATACACGTGACTTTATTGTTTATATTCGTTTATATTTTTTATGCTGGGAACACAATGATTTAATTAATTATTCAAAGTACAAGGTAGTATATATGGGACGGGTGACCTTAAAGTGTAGAGCGCTCCGGATTCAAACCTCATCGAGAACTGTGGAATTTTTTCAAGTCCTGGTAAACACCCAAAGTCCACCCAGCTTTGAATGGGTGATTGACTTTAGTTAGTTAGTTACTAGTTAGTAATACATATGTATATAAAATTTATATTCAAAAATAGACTACAACATTTGTATCCTATCAGCTTGTAATACTTTTGTAATGATTTTGATACCACGATATCAAATATACTCTGAAAAAGTAAATACAATTTTAGGAAAACAACACTGTAATGAAACTATTTCAATAAACCTTTATAATGTAATGACATATAGTCTATACACTGTATGCCTGATAAAACTATTTCAATACAACCTTTATAATGTAATGACATATAGTCTATACACTGTATGCCTGATAAAACTATTTCAATACAACCTTTATAATGTAATGACATGTAGTCTATACACTGTATGCCTGATTAAACTATTTCAATACAACCTTTATAATTTAAACAGAACACATTCTTTCCAATTAAAAAAAAAAGCAACAATTTATTTCGAAAAAAACAATTAGTTATACAAATCTGTGTCAAAGCTTAAAATTATTCATCGTATTTTATATTTTTATTCTTTTGTTATTCCTTACATTAATTTAAATTGTTGTTTTGATATAAGCATTTTCATTTTATTACTTTTTTATTGGACCAAAATAAAAACAAGATATGAGCCTGAAAGTTACTGCCAAGAAACTAAAAGAAAGATATAAAATAATATTGCGACTCTCAAAGTGCCAGTTTTTTTATTTAGATAAGTTGTGTTCACTAACTCTTGATGAGTTGACTATGTGTTGTTTTATTTAGATATATTTATCAGTTGTGTTCACTAACTCTTGATGAGTTGACTATGGGTTGTTTTATTTAGATATATTTATAAATTGTGTTTACTAGCTCTTGATGAGTTGACTATGGGTTGTTTTATTTAGATATATTTATCAGTTGTGTTCACTAACTCTTGATGAGTTGACTATGGGTTGTTTTTTTTAAGATTGTTTATTACATAAACTCCTTATTGGCTGCACCCCCCTCCAACACTTGTTACACGTTAACTTTACATTGTAAATTCTAAAGCACGTTCAAGACAATAATACCTTCACTCAGTGTCGGTTCACAACCCAATTCTAGGTCACTATCATATTTCTTGGTGAAATGATTTTTTTAAACCACAATTTCTGAAATCAAAGAGATGATAGGCCATGGCTGTTTGTGGCCCTTCGCCTTGCATTTTCTGTTTGTGTCTCTATGCATATAAATGTACGCCCATAACTGTATGCCCATAACTGTATGCCCATAACTGTATGCCCATAACTGTATGCCCATAACTGTATGCCCATAACTGTACGCCTTTAACTGTACGCCTATAACAACTGTATGCCCATAAATGTACGCCTATAACTGTACGCCTATAACTGTACGCCCATAACTGTACGCCCATAATTGTACGCCTATAACAACTGTACGCCTATAACTGTACGCCTATAACAACTGTATGCCTATAACTGTACGCCTATAACAACTGTATGCCTATAACTGTACGCCTATAACAACTGTATGCCTATAACTGTACGCCTATAAAAACTGTATGCCTATAACTGTACGCCTATAGCAACTGTATGCCTATAACTGTACGCCTATAACAGCTGTATGCCTATAACTATACGCCTATAGCAACTGTATGCCTATAACTGTACGCCTATAACAACTGTATGCCTATAACTGTACGCCTATAACAACTGTATGCCTATAACTGTACGCCTATAACAACTGTATGCCTATAACTCTATGCATATAAATGTACGCCTATAACTGTACGCCTATAACAACTGTATGCCTATAACTGTTTTTGTATACTTCAAATTTCTTATGTAGACACATTTTCCCTCTACATTTGCCAAGTTGGCCTGCTGCCTATCGGATATAACCGCCTTCTTATTGCAAGCTAGTATCAAAGTCATTATTTTCTCAGGTATGTAAATGGTGATACAACATGATATATCAGTGAAAATATAACAAGTGAAATCTTACTTTGAAGATACCAATGCTTATGTAATTAAAATATGTGAAAGAGATTATATTTTGACAAAACGGATACTAAAAGTAAATAAACATTCCAATGAAATCATTAAAACTAATAGAGATATGAATGGTTCCAAATTATATCTAATATAGGTCATGTTATACGATATTCTATTTCTATTAGAGATAATGTATTACACTTAATTATAATTTACATTGAGATATAAATCAGCAATCGGTATTTCTTGTATTCAGACAGCCAAATGTTTTGCAAAATTTGAAATGAATTATAACCAATTTCTCATCGATCTGTATATTCTTGATGATAATACATTACTTTTAAACGTTTGTGTCAATTTAATGAAATTCTTATGTAGCCCAAAGCTTGTTAGTTTTTTGATAATGTTTATATAACGAGGTGAATCGCAGAAAGAGATTATGGTGTCTCAAGAATATCACGAATTTTAAAATGTGCTGAGTTCTGAATTTTTTTTTTCAGTCTTGTGCACTTTTTTAAATATTGGATTCAAATTGGATATACACTTTACCAATAGGTGAAGTTCTTCTACCAATAGGTGAAGTTCTTTTACCAATAGGTGAAGTTTTTTACCAATAGGTGAGGTTCTTTTACCAATAGGTGAAGTTTTTTACCAATAGGTGAGGTTCTTTTACCAATACAAAGTATAAGAAAATAAAAAAAACAACATATTTTTTTTTCATAGCACACTGTATAACATTGTATAAGATACTGTATAATAGGGTGGATTGAACATTTTTTTTTCTGAATATCTTGTTTGGATAGCTATAAAAACTTGCTAACAAATGCATTTAGTAATGTGACAAAACATTAGACAATTTAAAGCATATCTTGAGGTTCCGCAGTTGACCAAAGTATGGGCATATTTCGATAAAAAAGCAATAATCTTTAAAAAACCAAGTTTTATATATACATCATATTCATGTTTTGGTTTACCTTTTTAACAGTCCATACAAATGTTACAAGTAAAAACAACCATATAATTAGAAGGGAAAACACGTGCAAACTGTCAAACATGTTTTTATAGCTACAAATGGTGTTGGGCTTTGGTGTCCGGTTTCGGCATTTTTTCAATCTCAAATCCAAGCGTGCTATTATGAATCCGTCGCGTTTTTCTGGAGCACACACCACATTGGAAGCTTCTGTAACTAGCTTGATATGTCTCTCTACTGACTGGGTGTGACAAGGATAGCGGGCTATGTCCAGTCTTGGTGTATCTTCTTCCCGGATCATGGTATCGTCATAAATGCCCATTACAATCGGAGGCTCTGTGATCGGAGTTTTATGCCAATCGATCATGTCTATGTAGCTACTAGCCTCAAAGTTGATTACTACCAAACAGAAAGATCTAACTGAACTCGTGCGTTATAGCTTTCTGGATTTCATTATTCGTCGCAGAGCTAACTCGCGTATATCTGATCTTTCGTCGGTAAGCATCGCAAGCAACACGTTTTCTGGATGACTGAAGAATGCGTTGCGTTGAATTACTTGGTCAACAACTTTCTTCAGCTCGTCTGTGAGGTAGCGTGATTTTGGTATCGTATTGTGGACATGTCGAGCGCCGTCTTTACATGAAGGAGTATTAGTTATTTCAAACCATGCTGGTGCATAAACTGTTACGATGAAGGTCACAATCGTCTTCAGTTCATCCAACAAGCTTCTTGTAGTAGTATATGATTGGCTGTTGTTAACCACCTTGAATGGTTTTTAATACCAGGATTGCGAAGTGAATGGTCGACAGGACAAACGCCAACACTTACAGCAGTACACAAGTCGAACAGGTATTTCTGATCTGATCTTAAGTCGACGGAATTTCAACTCGAAGGTAGAACACAGTTTATTGGTATGTAGTCAACGACGAGAAGCTTCTCACAATTAATCCGTGACTTTCCGATTGGACCAGAAAATCCTTTTGGACCATTGGTAGGTCCATCTAGATATTATCTCTTATAAATGAAGTATCGTAATGGACTAATTGAATATCATTAACAGTGCTACATAACGCGATTATACAAGAATAAAATGTTTTGCAATGTTACGTATGCAATAAACACTGTGTATTTACTCTAAACAGGAAGTACTGTATGTGAATGCCTAGAAAAGCGAACTAATAATTATCTTTTGCTTAAAAGAAGTAAAAATAACGTAATAGTGGCAACAAAAAACTTGTCAATGCCTTGTAATGAAAAGAACACCGGATAGCAAATACATTATCCAGGGACATAACTCTTAAAGAAAGATGTATTGATGTTTTAATGCTATATACATAGCACAAAGGAAAAAAGATCTATTTATTTGTAAAAAGTATTCGAAAAGCTACATAAAAAATTTATGTAAATAAATGCTAGATATAATTAAACATGTAGTTATTTTATTATGAATGATTATGCTAAATATATTCAATAAACACAGGACCATTTTACAGCTATATAATGATATTGTGTTTATTGCATATAGTTAGAATAATCATTTATGGTGATATGACTATAAGTTTAAATATATATAAAATCAGTTATATATAAATTGTATATGTTGTTAGTCCAATACTTTATACAAATATAAAAATCTTTGTTCGTGTGTGCTTTCTATACATCATAAAAACATCAATACATTTTTCTCTAACAGTTAGACCGGTACGTCACTCAGTCATTATCGGTATCTTATTAATGGTTAGATTTTAAAGTTGGTTGCGGAACCTCAAGACATTAATTAAATTATTTTTTTTTATACGGAGTAGTTCATTGGACCACAGAGCAAGTTTTAAAAGCTATCCAAAGTCTACGAAGTAAAAAAAAAATTTCGGTCAGTTTCACTCCACCCTACTGTATAACACTGTATAACACACTGTATAACACAATGTATAACACACTGTATAAGACACTGTATAACACTATATAACATACTGTATAACACACTGTATAAGACACTGTATAACACACTGTATAAGACGCTGTATAACACAATGTATAACATACTGTATAACACACTGTATAACACTATATATAAATAACACGGTATAACACACTGTGTAACACACTGTATAACACACTGTATAAGACACTGTATAAGACACTGTATAACACACTGTATAACACACAGTATAACACACTGTGTAAGACACTGTATAACAAACTGTATAACACACTGTGTAAGACACTGTATAACACAATGTATAACACACTGTGTAAGAAACTGTATAACACACTGTGTAAGACACTGTATAACACACTGTGTAAGACACTGTATAACACACTGTGTAAGACACTGTATAACACACTGTATAAGACACTGTATAAGAAACTGTATAACACACTGTATAAGACAATGTATAACACACTGTATAAGACAATGTATAACAAACTGTATAACACACTGTGTAAGACACTGTATAACACACTGTGTAAGACACTGTATAACACACTGTGTAAGACACTGTATAACACACTGTGTAAGACACTGTATAACACACTGTATAACACACTGTGTAAGACACTGTATAACACACTGTATAAGACACTGTATAAGAAACTGTATAACACACTGTATAAGACACTGTATAAGAAACTGTATAACACACTGTATAAGACACTGTATAACACACTGTATAAGACACTGTATAAGTGAGACTGAATGCTATGCCTACAGAGTGGGGAGGTGAGACTGACTGCCATGCCTACAGAGTGGGGAATGAGACTAATTGCCATGCCTACAGAGTGGGGAGGTGAGATTGTCTTCCATGCTTAGGGAGTGGGGAGGTGAGTGACTGCCATGCCTACAAAGTGGGGAGGTGAGACTGACTTCCATGCTTACAGAGTGGGGAGGTGAGTGACTGCCATGCCTACAGAGTGGGGAGTGAGACTGACTGCCACGCCTACAGAGTGGGGAGGTGAGACTGACTGCTATGCCTACAGAGTGGGGAGGTGAGACTGACTGCCATGCCTACAGAGTGGGGAGTGAGACTGACTGCCATGCCTACAGAGTGGGGAGGTGAGACTGACTTCCATGCTTACAGAGTGGGGGATGAGTGACTGCCACGCCTACAGAGTGGGGAGGTGAGACTGACTTCCATGCTTTAAGAGGGGGGAGGTGAGTGACTGCCATGCCTACAGAGTGGGGAGGTGAGACTGACTGCCATGCCTACAGAGTGGGGAGGTGAGACTGACTGCCATGCCTACAGAGCGGGGAGGTGAGGCTCACTGCCACCATACAGAGTGGGGAGGGTGAGACTGACTGCCACCCTACAGAGTGGGGAGGTGAGGCTGACTGCCACCCTACAGAGTGGGGAGGTGAGACTGACTTCCTTGCCTACAGAGTGGGGAGGTGAGACTGACTGCCATGCCTACAGAGTGGGGAGTGAGACTGACTGCCACCCTACAGAGTGGGGAAGTGAGACTGACTGCCATGCCTACAGAGCGGGGAGGTGAGGCTGACTGCCACCCTACAGAGCGGGGAGGTGAGACTGACTTCCTTGCCTACAGAGTGGGGAGGTGAGACTGACTGCCATGCCTACAGAGTGGGGAGTGAGACTGACTGCCACCCTACAGAGCGGGGAGGTGAGTATGACTACCATGCCTACAGAGTGGGGAAGTGAGACTGACTGCCACCCTACAGAGTGGGGAGGTGAGGCTGACTGCCATGCCCACAGAGTAGGGAGTTGAGACTGACTGCCATGCCTACAGAGTGGGGAGGTGAGTGACTGCCATGCCTACAGAGTGGGGGATGATGACTGCCACCCTACAGAGTGGGTAGGTGAGACTGACTTCCATGCCTACAGAGTGGGGAGGTGAGACTGACTGCCATGCCTACAGAGTGGGGAGGTGAGACTGACTTCCATGCTTACAGAGTGGGGAGGTGAGTGACTGCCATGCCTACAGAGTGGGGAGTGAGACTGACTGCCACCCTACAGAGTGGGGAGGTAAGTGACTGCCATTCCTACAGAGTGGGGAGGTGAGACTGACTGCCATGCCTACAGAGCGGGGAGGTGAGGCTCACTGCCACTATACAGAGTGGGGAGGTGAGACTGACTGCCATGCCTACAGAGTGGGGAGGTGAGACTGACTGCCATGCCTACAGAGTGGGGAGGTGAGTGACTGCCACCCTACAGAGTGGGGAGGTGAGACTGACTGCCATGCCTACAGAGTGGGGAGGTGAGGCTGACTGCCATGCCTACAGAGTGGGGAGGTGAGACTGACTGCCATGCCTACAGAGTGGGGAGGTGAGACTGACTGCCACCCTACAGAGTGGGGAGGTGAGACTGACTGCCATGCCTACAGAGTGGGGAGTGAGACTGACTGCCACCCTACAGAGTGGGGAGGTGAGACTGACTGCCATGCCTACAGAGTGGGGAGGTGAGACTGACTGCCACCCTACAGAGTGGGGAGGTGAGACTGACTGCCATGCCTACAGAGCGGGGAGGTGAGACTGACTGCCATGCCTACAGAGCGGGGAGGTGAGGCTGACTGCCACCCTACAGAGCGGGGAGGTGAGGCTGACTGCCATGCCTACAGAGTGGGGAGGTGAGACTTACTGCCATGCCTACAGAGTGGGGAGGTGAGACTGACTGCCATGCCTACAGAGTGGGGAGGTGAGACTGACTGCCATGCCTACAGAGTGGGGAGGTGAGACTGACTGCCATGCCTACAGAGTGGGGAGGTGAGACTGACTGCCATGCCTACAGAGTGGGGAGGTGAGACTGACTGCCACCCTACAGAGTGGGGAGGTGAGACTGACTGCCATGCCTACAGAGTGGGGAGGTGAGATTGACTGCCATGCCTACAGAGTGGGGAGGTGAGACTGACTGCCATGCCTACAGAGTGGGGAGGTGAGACTGACTGCCACCCTACAGAGTGGGGGGGGTGAGACTGACTGCCATGCCTACAGAGTGGGGAGGTGAGACTGACTGCCATGCCTACAGAGTGGGAGATGAGTGACTGCCACCCTACAGAGTGGGGAGGTGAGTGACTGCCATGCCTACAGAGTGGGGAGGTGAGACTGACTGCCATGCCTACAGAGTGGGGAGGTGAGACTGACTGCCATGCCTACAGAGTGGGGAGGTGAGACTGACTGCCATGCCTACAGAGTGGGGAGGTGAGTGACTGCCACCCTACAGAGTGGGGAGGTGAGACTGACTGCCATGCCTACAGAGTGGGGAGGTGAGACTGACTGCCACCCTACAGAGTGGGGAGGTGAGACTGACTGCCATGCCTACAGAGTGGGGAGGTGAGACTGACTGCCATGCCTACAGAGTGGGGAGGTGAGACTGACTGCCACCCTACAGAGTGGGGAGGTGAGACTGACTGCCATGCCTACAGAGTGGGGAGGTGAGACTGACTGCCATGCCTACAGAGTGGGGAGGTGAGTGACTGCCATGCCTACAGAGTGGGGAGGTGAGACTGACTGCCATGCCTACAGAGTGGGGAGGTGAGTGACTGCCACTGCCACCCTACAGAGTAGGGAGGTGAGACTGTTTGCCATGCCTACAGAGTGGGGAGGTGAGACTGACTGCCACCCTACAGAGTGGGGAGGTGAGTTTGACTGCCACCCTGCAGATTAGGGGAAGTGAGACTGACTGCCATGTCTACAGAGCGGGGAGGTGAGGCTGACTGCCACCCTACAGAGTGGGGAGGTGAGACTGACTGCCATGTCTACAGAGTGGGGAGGTGAGTGACTGCCACCCTAGAGAGTTGGAAGGTGAGACTGACTGCCATGCCTACAGAGTGGGGAGGTGAGACTGACTGCCACCCTACAGAGTGGGGAGGTGAGACTGACTGCCATGCCTACAGAGCGGGATGAGAGACTGACTGCCAAGCCTACAGAGCGGGGAGGTGAGGCTTACTGCCATACCTACAGAGCTGGGAGGTGAGGCTGACTGCCACCCTTTAGAGTGGGGGAGGTGAGTGACTGCCATCCCTACAGAGTAGGGAGGATAGACTGACTGCCATACCTACAGAGTTGAGAGGTGAGACTGACTGCCACCCTACAGAGTGGGGAGGTGAGATGACTGCCATGCCTACAGAGTGGGGAGGTGAGGCTAAATGCCACCATTACAGAGTGGGGAGGTGAGGCTGACTGCCACCCTACAGAGTGGGGAGGTGAGGCTGAATGCCACCCTACAGAGTGGGGAGGTGAGACTGACTGCCATGCCTACAGAGTGGGGAGGTGAGAGACTGCCACCCTACAGGGTGGGGAGATGAGGCTGACTGCCACCCTACAGAGCGGGGAGGTGAGACTTACTTCCTTGCCTACAGAGTGAGGAGGTGAGTAGACTGCAATGCCTACAGAGTGGGGGGAGGTGAATGCCTGCCACCCTACAGAGTGGGTAGGTGACACTGACTGCCATGCCTACAGAGTGGGGAGGTGAGACTGACTGCCATGCCTACAGAGTGGGGAGGTGAGACTGACTGCAATGCCTACAGAGTTGGGAGGTGAGTGACTGCCATGCCTACAGAGTGGGGAGGTGAGTGACTGCCACCCTACAGAGTGGGGAGGTAAGTGACTGCCATGCCTACAGAGTGGGGAGGTGAGACTGACTGCCACCCTTCAGAGTGGGGAGGTGAGTGACTGCCACCCTACAGAGTAGGGAGGATAGACTGACTGCCATACCTACAGAGTTGAGAGGTGAGACTGACTGCCACCCTACAGAGTGGGGAGGTGAGTGACTGCCACCCTAGAGAGTTGGGAGGTGAGACTGACTGCCATGCCTACAGAGTTGGGAGGTGAGGCTGACTGCCATCCTACAGATTGGGGAAGTGAGACTGACTGCCATGCCTACAGAGTAGGGAGGTGAGTGACTGCCACCCTAGAGAGTTGGGAGGTGAAACTGACTGCCATGCCTACAGAGTGGCGAGGTTAGACTGACTGCCACCCTAAAGAGTGGGGAGGTGAGACTGACTGGCATGTCTACAGAGTGGGGAGGTGAGACTGACTGCCACCCTACAGAGTGGGGAGGTGAGGCGGACTGCCTTTCTACAGAGTGGGGTGGTGAGACTGACTGCCATGCCTACAGAGTGGGGAGGTGAGACTGACTGCCACCCTACAGAGTGGGGAGGTGAGGCTGACTGCCACCCTATAGAGTGGGGAGGTGAGGCTGACTGCCATGCCTAGAGAGTGGGGAGGTGAGACTGACTGCCATGCCTAGAGAGTTGGGAGTTGAGACTGACTGCCATGCCTACAGATTGGGGAGGTGAGACTGACTGCCATGCCTACAGAGTGGGGAGGTGAGATTGACTGCCATGCCTACAGAGTGGGGAGGTGAGACTGACTGCCATGCCTACAGAGTGGGGAGGTGAGACTGACTGCCATGCCTACAGAGTGGGGAGGTGAGACTGACTGCCATGCCTACAGAGTGGGGAGGTGAGACTGACTGCCATGCCTACAGAGTGGGGAGGTGAGACTGACTGCCACCCTACAGAGTGGGGAGGTGAGACTGACTGCCATGCCTACAGAGTGGGGAGGTGAGACTGACTGCCATGCCTACAGAGTGGGGAGTTGAGTGACTGCCACCCTACAGAGTGGGGAGGTGAGTGACTGCCATGCCTACAGAGTGGGGAGGTGATACTGACTGCCATGCCTACAGAGTTGGGAGGTGAGTGACTGCCACCCTACAGAGTAGGGGGAGGGTGAGACTGTTTGCCATGCCTACAGAGTGGGGAGGTGAGTGACTGCCACCCTAGAGAGTTGGAAGGTGAGACTGACTGCCATGCCTACAGAGTGGGGAGGTGAGACTGACTGCCACCCTACAGAGTGGGGAGGTGAGACTGACTGCCATGCCTACAGAGCGGGGAGGTGAGACTGACTGCCATGCCTACAGAGTGGGGAGGTGAGTTTGACTGCCATGCCTACAGAGTGGGGAGGTGAGACTGACTGCCATGCCTACAGAGTGGGGAGGTGAGACTGACTGCCATGCCTACAGTGTGGGGAGGTGAGTGACTGCCATGCCTACAGAGTGGGGAGGTGAAACTGACTGCCATGCCTACAAAGTGGGGATGAGTGACTGCCACCCTACAGAGTGGGGATGTGAGTGACTGCCACCCTACAGAGTAGGGAGGTGAGACTGTTTGCCATGCCTACAGAGTGGGGAGGTGAGACTGACTGCCACCCTACAGAGTGGGGAGGTGAGTTTGACTGCCACCCTGCAGATTGGGGAAGTGAGACTGACTGCCATGCCTACAGAGTGGGGAGGTGAGTGACTGCCACCCTACAGAGTGGGGGGAGGTGAGTGACTGCCACCCTACAGAGTGGGGAGGTGAGACTGACTGCCACCCTACAGAGTGGGGAGGTGAGACTGACTGCCATGCCTACAGAGTGGGGAGGTGAGACTGACTGCCATGCCTACAGAGTGGGGAGGTGAGACTGACTGCCATGCCTACAGAGTGGGGATGAGTGACTGCCACCCTACAGAGTGGGGAGGTGAGTGACTGCCATGCCTACAGAGTGGGGAGGTGAGACTGACTGCCACCCTTCAGAGTGGGGAGGTGAGTGACTGCCACCCTACAGAGTAGGGAGGATAGACTGACTGCCATACCTACAGAGTTGAGAGGTGAGACTGACTGCCACCCTACAGAGTGGGGAGGTGAGTGACTGCCACCCTACAGAGTGGGGAGGTGAGGCTAAATGCCACCGTACAGAGTGGGGAGGTGAGGCTGACTGCCACCCTACAGAGTGGGGAGGTGAGGCTGAATGCCACCCTACAGATTGGGGAGGTGAGACTGACTGCCATGCCTACAGAGTGGAGAGGTGAGTTTGACTGCCATGCCTACAGAGTGGGGAGGTGAAACTGACTGCCACCCTACAGAGTGGGGAGGTGAGACTGACTGCCCTGCCTACAGAGTGGGGAGGTGAGTGACTGCCACCCTAGAGAGTTGGGAGGTGAGACTGACTGCCAGCCTACAGAGTGGGGAGGTGAGACTGACTGCCACCCTACAGTGTGGGAAGGTGAGGTTGACTGCCATCCTACAGATTGGGGAATTGAGACTGACTGCCATGCCTACAGAGTGGGGAGGTGAGAGACTGCCACCCTACAGGGTGGGGAGATGAGGCTGACTGCCATGCCCACAGAGTAGGGATTTGAGACTGACTGCCATGCCTACAGAGTAGGGAGGTGAGTGACTGCAATGCCTACAGAGTGGGGAGGTGAATGCCTGCCACCCTACAGAGTGGGTAGGTGACACTGACTGCCATGCCTACAGAGTGGGGAGGTGAGACTGACTGCCATGCCTACAGAGTGGGGAGGTGAGACTGACTGCAATGCCTACAGAGTTGGGAGGTGAGTGACTGCCATGCCTACAGAGTGGGGAGGTGAGTGACTGCCACCCTACAGAGTGGGGAGGTAAGTGACTGCCATGCCTACAGAGTGGGGAGGTGAGACTGACTGCCACCCTTCAGAGTGGGGAGGTGAGTGACTGCCACCCTACAGAGTAGGGAGGATAGACTGACTGCCATACCTACAGAGTTGAGAGGTGAGACTGACTGCCACCCTACAGAGTGGGGAGGTGAGTGACTGCCACCCTACAGAGTGGGGAGGTGAGGCTAAATGCCACCGTACAGAGTGGGGAGGTGAGGCTGACTGCCACCCTACAGAGTGGGGAGGTGAGGCTGAATGCCACCCTACAGATTGGGGAGGTGAGACTGACTGCCATGCCTACAGAGTGGGGAGGTGAAACTGACTGCCACCCTACAGAGTGGGGTGGTGAGACTGACTGCCCTGCCTACAGAGTGGGGAGGTGAGTGACTGCCACCCTAGAGAGTTGGGAGGTGAGACTGACTGCCAGCCTACAGAGTGGGGAGGTGAGACTGACTGCCACCCTACAGTGTGGGAAGGTGAGGTTGACTGCCATCCTACAGATTGGGGAATTGAGACTGACTGCCATGCCTACAGAGTGGGGAGGTGAGAGACTGCCACCCTACAGGGTGGGGAGATGAGGCTGACTGCCATGCCCACAGAGTAGGGATTTGAGACTGACTGCCATGCCTACAGAGTAGGGAGGTGAGTGACTGCAATGCCTACAGAGTGGGGAGGTGAATGCCTGCCACCCTACAGAGTGGGTAGGTGACACTGACTGCCATGCCTACAGAGTGGGGAGGTGAGACTGACTGCCATGCCTACAGAGTGGGGAGGTGAGACTGACTGCAATGCCTACAGAGTTGGGAGGTGAGTGACTGCCATGCCTACAGAGTGGGGAGGTGAGTGACTGCCACCCTACAGAGTGGGGAGGTGAGTGACTGCCATGCCTAAAGAGTGGGGAGGTGAGACTGACTGCCACCCTTCAGAGTGGGGAGGTGAGTGACTACCACCCTACAGAGTAGGGAGATTAGACTGACTGCCATGCCTACAGAATGGAGAGTTGAGATTGACTGCCACCCTACAGAGTGGGGAGGTGACTGACTGCCACCTAACAGAGTGGGGAGGTGAGGCTGAATGCCACCGTACAGAGTGGGGAGGTGAGGCTGACTGCCACCCTACAGAGTGGGGAGGTGAAGCTGAATGCCACCCTACAGATTGGGGAGGTGAGACTGACTGCCATGCCTACAGAGTGGGGAGGTGAGTTTGACTGCCATGCCTACAGAGTGGGGAGGTGAAACTGACTGCCACCCTACAGAGTGGGGAGATGAGACTGACTGCCATGCCTACAGAATGGGGAGGTGAGTGACTGCCACCCTAGAGAGTTGGGAGGTGAGACTGACTGCCATGCCTACAGAGTGGGGAGATGAGACTGAATGCCACCGTACAGAGTTGGAAGGTGAGGCTGACTGCCACCCTACTGATTGGGGAAGTGAGACTGACTGCCATGCCTACAGAGTGGCGAGGTTAGACTGACTGCCACCCTAAAGAGTGGGGAGGTGAGACTGACTGGCATGTCTACAGAGTGGGGAGGTGAGACTGACTGCCACCCTACAGAGTGGGGAGGTGAGGCGGACTGCCTTTCTACAGAGTGGGGTGGTGAGACTGACTGCCATGCCTACAGAGTGGGGAGGTGAGACTGACTGCCACCCTACAGAGTGGGGAGGTGAGGCTGACTGCCACCCTATAGAGTGGGGAGGTGAGGCTGACTGCCATGCCTAGAGAGTGGGGAGGTGAGACTGACTGCCATGCCTACAGAGTGGGGAGGTGAGACTGACTGCCATGCCTACAGAGTGGGGAGGTGAGACTGACTGCCATGCCTACAGAGTGGGGGAGGTGAGACTGACTGCCATGCCTACAGAGTGGGGAGGTGAGACTGACTGCCATGCCTACAGAGTGGGGAGGTGAGACTGACTGCCATGCCTACAGAGTGGGGAGGTGAGACTGACTGCCATGCCTACAGAGTGGGGAGGTGAGACTGACTGCCACCCTACAGAGTGGGGAGTTGAGACTGACTGCAACCCTACAGAGTGGGGAGTTAAGACTGACTGCCATGCCTACAGAGTGGGGAGTTGAGTGACTGCCACCCTACAGAGTGGGGAGGTGAGTGACTGCCATGCCTACAGAGTGGGGAGGTGATACTGACTGCCATGCCTACAGAGTTGGGAGGTGAGTGACTGCCACCCTACAGAGTAGGGAGGTGAGACTGTTTGCCATGCCTACAGAGTGGGGAGGTGAGTGACTGCCACCCTAGAGAGTTGGAAGGTGAGACTGACTGCCATGCCTACAGAGTGGGGAGGTGAGACTGACTGCCACCCTACAGAGTGGGGAGGTGAGACTGACTGCCATGCCTACAGAGTGGGGAGGTGAGACTGACTGCCATGCCTACAGAGTGGGGAGGTGAGACTTACTGTCACCCTACAGAGTGGGGAGGTGAGACTGACTGCCATGCCTACAGAGTGGGGAGGTGAGACTGACTGCCATGCCTACAGTGTGGGGAGGTGAGTGACTGCCATGCCTACAGAGTGGGGAGGTGAAACTGACTGCCATGCCTACAAAGTGGGGAGGTGAGACTCACTGCCATGTCTACAGAGTGGGGATGAGTGACTGCCACCCTACAGAGTGGGGATGTGAGTGACTGCCACCCTACAGAGTAGGGAGGTGAGACTGTTTGCCATGCCTACAGAGTGGGGAGGTGAGACTGACTGCCACCCTACAGAGTGGGGAGGTGAGTTTGACTGCCACCCTGCAGATTGGGGAAGTGAGACTGACTGCCATGCCTACAGAGTGGGGAGGTGAGGCTGACTGCCACCCTACAGAGTGGGGAAGTGATACTGACTGCCATGTCTACAGAGTGGGGAGGTGAGTGACTGCCACCCTAGAGAGTTGGAAGGTGAGACTGACTGCCATGCCTACAGAGTGGGGAGGTGAGACTGACTGCCATCCTACAGAGTGGGGATGTGAGTCTGACTGCCACCCTACAGAGTGGGGAGGTGAGTGACTTCCATCCTACAGAGTGGGGAGGTGAGACTGACTGCCACCCTACAGAGTGGGTAAGTGAGGCTGACTGCCACCCTACAGAGTGGGGATGTGAGACTGACTGCCATGCCTACAGAGTGGGGAGTTGAGACTGACTGCCATGCCCACAGAGCGGGGAGGTGAGTGTCCCGCTACATCGGCCGGCATTTAGGAATAAAATAAATGTAGTACTTGCCCAGACTGGCCAGACCATTAGGGGGTGTGTACTGCAGATCGGCCAGAGTGGCAAGGGAATTATTTTTTGTTACCAAGGGTAGAGTGGGAGGGTGTAAAATTCCTAATCCGTCTGCCAGAGATGGCAGGCTTTGACATTGTGCTTGACTGGGACTATTGGAAGAGTTTTGTGAGTCGACCACATCCGTCACCACCGACAACTGTGATATTATGGTCTCAGGTTATCCTCATTGATCACAGTACTGCCAATGATGCAAAAAAAAGTTGTTTTTTTCTTTTCCAGACTAGGATACTTTATCATATTTAATTTGGTCACATCTCAAGCCAAAACATGATTATATTTTCTTTCAAAATAAAATTGTATTTTTTTCTATGTAACAAACAATTGTATTTTGTTTTATTTAAATTTTGATTGCCTTTAAATTCAATTAGGGCTCACACAAATAAATAATAACAACACACAAAACAGTATTATAATACTGGAATGAATTATACTATATTACATGTAGATGTGTTGTAAAAAGAAAACAATATAGCTGTTGATTCAAGATGATTTGTTATTATTTATTAAAGTTATTGTAAGAAGTATCGTAAGTGCTTAAAAAAAAACATATTACTTGAATCTTAACACCTTTTACCCTAATACCGCAGCAAATTCTGAGCTAATGTTGCCAGAAAGAAAGATAACTCCCATTGAATCCAATGTAAAATAGTCTACGAAATGTATCATTTTTAATAATATAATATCACTTTCAAATGATTAGCTACGTATGTCTATGTTTAATGTAATGTCTCTAATTTCTGGTCTGTCTTTAATTTTAACTTCAGACAGGTTAAATAATTACTATTTGTACAAAAATATTTTCTTAATAAAGGGCCGTCCTTAAAGTACGTCACGCTCCAAAGGGGAGGGGAAAGGGGAGTGTAAGAAAGTGTGACGTCATATTTTTTATAGTTTTTTAAAATTTTATTTCTAATTTAATTATATACTTTTTTTTAGTAAAACTTAATAGTTTTAAAAATAATTTTCAAAAATTTAGTGAAACACTTGAATCAGTTTTATATCAAAATAGCATGAAATTCATATCTTTTCAATGTGTTGTTCACAATTCCTCATGCTAGCTAGGAGAACTAGTATACTGTTGCGAAGCCTTTCTTTATGTGTAGTCTTACCGGAAGTGTTATTATTTCTTTATTGTCTGCTGCATAATTATATCATTGATCAAGAAATTTGGAATTTGTATTATAATACAAAATATTTAGGATTCAGAGGTAATATTTGTATTGATTGAGTTACTGTTTCAAAGAATAACTGTGACAACTGTTGACAATTAGTTATTCTTCTATTAAAGCCATTTAATAATCTGATAGTTCTTTTAATATTTATATTTTAAGGCAAGTTAATAGTGAAGAGCGTTTTAAGTTTTCGATTAAATTTTAATTAGTTATTAATAAAATTTTTTTCGAAAGTGTGACGTACTTTGAGGAAGGGGGGGGGGGGGGAGGTCCCGAGATTAGTGACATTAGGTGGCAGGGGAGAGGGGGGGGGGTTAAAATGGTCAAAAATTGCGTGACGTACTTTATGGACGGCCCCTAATGTACTTAATGATCTATAAATTAAGACATACTAGATTAAACATGGTATATCAGAGTTATCGTTTTAATTAAATTAATTTCATAAAAGTATTTAGCAGTTATAATAGTTCTTTGTTTCTTAAGATCTTTTTCGGTTATTATTTACAGTTTTAATTCGCATATCTTACTTTTTCGTTTTCTGCTGTCAATGTAATGTTACAATAATGAGGCCTCGATTTTTTCCGACAATACTCAAACATTTAAATCTAAAACAATGCGTATCTATTCATCATTAAACTGTGACCTCGCCCTTGCGCTTGTACTTCATTTGGACAATTACAAACAAATACAAAACAAAGAGGAAATATTCCACTAAAATTGCATACATGTAGATAGTTTAATGTGGTCTTACAATGCGATGCTGCGGAAACTTTTTAACATAAAATTCAATGGGAGTAATTGCTTTCTGGCACCATTTACAGTGGTCACCATGGAGATTTCCTTAGCGGCAATTCGCTTATATTACAGCAGATGACGTCATAAAAGGTCACACAAAAGAAACTAGGTCGACTGCGGTTGAAATGTTTGATAAAAACAACAACAACATAATAATACTGGAGAGAAGTAAAATATATTACGTGTTAAATTTTTATAAAAAGAAATAAACATTTATTGGTGTCTATTGGTGATTTAGGATTATATTCGTAATTGTAAGAAGAGTTCTCAATACCTGAGGGAAAACATTCAAAAAGCTTCGTATTATAGCCAATGACGTGATTAAAAATGAAGTACACGCGCAAGGGCGAGGTCACTATTTAATGATGAATAGATACGCATTGTTTTAGATTTAAATGTTTGAAGTTATTACATGCAATTTCAAAAAAATTGTATTTGTATCTATTATTTGAAAGATTTAAAACATTTATTACATTTCTTCATCTATAAGTCGTACACAATTCAACTACTGTCCAAAATAATAGACAAATATAACAAGAGAAATGCACAAAAAATGTATTTTAATATTACTTCATAAACACAACTCACAGTCATAACTGAGGAGGACACTTGTTTTTAGAGCACTCTCGAGAAGTCGAATGCTCTATTGTCACCGTTTTGTCCGTCTGTCATCACCCTAGATCTCAGCAACCATAAGTCCTAAACCCATGATGTATATGCTTTTTTTTGTAGGTCTTGGCCTGCCATTCCTGCACCAAAAGCCCATTTCGCGATCTAACCTCTGAGGGCTGGGCATCAGTGTTTCTTAGGGTACCGTTTTTTTACTATATAAGCTATATTAATAATTATGTTATTTTCATGGCCCCATTCTACACCTTATACGCTGTGGTGGCGCACCAAATGAATGGGTTATTGAACGGAAGTGAAAAAAGAGGAGACACAGGCGGTTGACGAGGAAAGAAATAGAGCATTGTTTAATATATAAGCTATATTAATAAATATGTAATTTTCATGGCCCCATTTTACACCTTATACATAACGATACAAGAATAAGGGCCCTAGGGGCCCCAAGAGTATCTATCCCCCTAATATAAATTTGGTTTGATTAATTTTGGTCTTGCCCTCTGTGGGCTGGGCATCAGTGTTTCTTAGGGTGCCGTTTTTTTACTATTTCAGCTATATTTATAATTATGTCATTTTCATAGCCCCATTCTACACCTTATACATAACGATACAAGAATAAGGGCCCTAGGGGCTCAAAGGGTATTATCCCCCTAACGTAAATTTGGTTTGATTAATTTTGGTCTTGCTCTCTGTGGGCTGGGCATCAGTGTTTCTTAGGGTACCTATTTTTAAATATTTTATTTTCAGATATATGCATTACACAATTGAATTTATAAACAATTACAAAATTTACAAATATTTACTGAAAGCTAACATACGTATTGATACATAACACGAAAATGCCCTAACACGTCCTGTGTCCAGAATGGAACAGGCTTAAGATGCTGGTTTTTTAAATATCCAATTTCCATTTTTTACACGATCTCCAGTTTATAGTACTATTATTTTGTTTTTCTATTTAATTATAGTAAGTTTAAGTAATTTACACGATACACATAGGTTCTCAAATTATCTTCCTAGTCAGGGGCTGTGTGATAACCTTTAGGCCAGCATAATGAACTATTCAATATTTCCTCATCAGCTGATTTAAATATTTTTTAAAATCAGAAATAAACTACAATGAAAATGTTCAGGGTCAAATTTCTATGTTCTAGTCTTATTTTTTCACACCGCCATGTTCCATGTGCTCTGGTCTTGAGCAATACCCAATCTGAATTTGGTCACTATCTAACTTAAGACAATCTGTATTTAGCCACTATCTAACTATAGAATGTCTGTATTTAGCCACTATTTAACTTAAGACTGTCTGTATTTAACCACTATCTAACTATAGACTGTCTGTATTAGGCCACTATCTAACTATAGACTGTTTGTATTTATCCACTATCTAACTATAGACTGTCTTAATTTGGCCACTATCTAACTATAGACTGTCTGAATTTGGTCACTATCTAACTATAGACTGTCTGTATTTATCCACTATCTAAATATAGACTGTCTGTATTTATCCACTATCTAACTATAGAATGTCTGTATTTATCCACTATCTAACTATAGAATGTCTGTATTTAGCCACTATCTAACTATAGACTGTATTTAGCCACTATCTAACTATAGACTGTCTGTATTTAGCCACTATCTAACTATAGACTGTCTGTATTTAGCCACTATTTAACTTAAGACTGTCTGTATTTAGCCACTATTTAACTATAGACTGTCTGTATAAGGCCACTATCGAACTATAGACTGTCTGTATTTAGCCACTATCTAACTATAGACTGACTGTATTTATCCACTATCTAATTATAGACTGTCTTAATTTGGTCACTATCTAACTATAGACTGTCTGTATTTAGCCACTATCTAACTATAGAATTTCTGTATTTAGCCACTATTTAACTTAAGACTGTCTGTATTTAACCACTATCTAACTATAGACTGTCTGTATTAGGCCACTATCTAACTATAGACTGTCTGTATTTATCCACTATCTAACTATACACAGTCTGTATTTAGCCACTATCTAACTATAGAATATCTGTATTTAGCCACTATTTAACTTAAGACTGTCTGTATTTAGCCACTATCTAACTATAGACTGTCTGTATTAGGCCAGTATCTAACTATAGACTTTCTGTATTTATCCACTATCTAACTATACACTCTCTGTATTTAGCCACTATCTAACTATAGAATGTCTGTATTTAGCCACTATTTAACTATAGACTGTCTGTATTAGGCCACTATCTAACTATAGACTGTTTGTATTTATCCACTATCTAACTATAGACTGTCTTAATTTGGCCACTATCTAACTATAGACTGTCTGTATTTAGCCACTATCTAACTATAGAATGTCTGTATTTAGCCACTATTTAACTTAAGACTGTATTTAACCACTATCTAACTATAGACTGTCTGTATTAGGCCACTATCTAACTATAGAATGTCTGTATTTAGCCACTATTTAACTATAGACTGTCTGTATTAGGCCACTATCTAACTATAGACTGTTTGTATTTATCCACTATCTAACTATAGACTGTCTTAATTTGGCCACTATCTAACTATAGGCTGTCTGAATTTGGTCACTATCTAACTTAAGACTGTCTGTATTTATCCACTATCGAACTATAGACTGTCTGTATTTAGCCACTATCTAACTATAGACTGTCTGTATTTATCCACTATCTAACTATACACTGTCTGTATTTAGCCACTATCTAACTATAGAATATCTGTATTTAGCCACTATCTAACTATAGACTGTCTGTATTAGGCCACTATCTAACTACAGACTGTCTGTATTAGGCCACTGTCTAACTATAGACTGTCTGTATTTAGCCACTATTTAACTTAAGACTGTCTGTATTTGGCCACTATCTAACTATAGACTGTCTGTATTAGGCCACTATCTAACTATAGACTGTTTGTATTTATCCACTATCTAACTATAGACTGTCTGTATTAGGCCACTATCAAACTATAGACTGTCTGTATTTATCCACTATCTAACTATAGACTGACTGTATTTATCCACTATCTAATTATAGACTGTCTTAATTTGGTCACTATCTAACTATAGAATGTCTGTATTTAGCCACTATTTAACTTACTACTGTTTGTATTTATCCACTATCTAACTATAGACTGTCTTAATTTGGCCACTATCTAACTATAGGCTGTTTGAATTTGGTCACTATCTAACTTAAGACTGTCTGTATTTATCCACTATCGAACTATAGACTGTCTTAATTTGGTCACTATCTAACTATAGACTGTCTGTATTTAGCCACTATCTAACTATAGACTATCTGTATTTAGCCACTATTTAACTTAAGACTGTCTGTATTTAGCCACTATCTAACTATAGACTGTCTGTATTTAGCCACTATCTAACTATAGACTGTCTGTATTTAGCCACTATCTAACTATAGACTATCTGTATTTAGCCACTATTTAACTTAAGACTGTCTGTATTTGGCCACTATCTAACTATAGACTGTCTGTATTAGGCCACTATCGAACTATAGACTGTCTGTATTTATCCACTATCTAACTATAGACTGACTGTATTTATCCACTATCTAATTATAGACTGTCTTAATTTGGTCACTATCTAACTATAGACTGTCTGTATTTAGCCACTATCTAACTATAGAATTTCTGTATTTAGCCACTATTTAACTTAAGACTGTCTGTATTTAACCACTAACTGTCTGTCTGTATTAGGCCACTATCTAACTATAGACTGTCTGTATTTATCCACTATCTAACTATACACTGTCTATATTTAGCCACTATCTAACTATAGAATATCTGTATTAGGCCACTATCTAACTATTGACTGTCTGTATTTATCCACTATCTAACTACACAATGTCTGTATTTAGCCACTATCTAACTATAGAATGTCTGTATTTAGCCACTATTTAACTATAGACTGTCTGTATTAGGCCACTATCTAACTATAGACTGTCTGTATTTAGCCACTATTTAACTTAAGACTGTCTGCATTTAGCCACTATCTAACTATAGACTGTTTGTATTCATCCACTATCTAACTATAGACTGTCTTAATTTGGCCACTATCTAACTATAGACTGTCTGAATTTGGTCACTATCTAACTATAGACTGTCTGTATTTAGCCACTATCTAACTATAGAATTTCTGTATTTAGCCACTATCTAACTATAGACTGTCTGTATTTAGCCACTATCTAACTATAGACTGACTGTATTTATCCACTATCTAATTATAGACTGTCTTAATTTGGTCACTATCTAACTATAGACTGTCTGTATTTAGCCACTATCTAACTATAGAATTTCTGTATTTAGCCACTATTTAACTTAAGACTGTCTGTATTTAACCACTATCTAACTGTCTGTCTGTATTAGGCCACTATCTAACTATAGACTGTCTGTATTTATCCACTATCTAACTATACACTGTCTATATTTAGCCACTATCTAGCTATAGAATATCTGTATTTAGCCACTATCTAACTATAGACTGTCTGTATTTAGCCACTATCTAACTATAGACTGTCTGTATTTAGCCACTATCTAACTATAGACTGTCTGTATTTAGCCACTATCTAACTATAGACTGTCTGTATTTAGCCACTATCTAACTATAGACTATCTGTATTTAGCCACTATTTAACTTAAGACTGTCTGTATTTAGCCACTATCTAACTATAGACTGTCTGTATTTAGCCACTATCTAACTATAGACTGTCTGTATTTAGCCACTATATAACTATAGACTGTCTGTATTTAGCCACTATCTAACTATAGACTATCTGTATTTAGCCACTATATAACTTATAGACTGTCTGTATTTAGCCACTATATAACTATAGACTGTCTGAATTTGGTCACTATCTAACTTAAGACAGTCTGTATTTAGCCACTATATAACTATAGACTATCTGTATTTAGCCACTATCTAACTATAGACTGTCTGTATTTAGCCACTATCTAACTATAGACTGTCTGTATTTAGCCACTATCTAACTATAGACTATCTGTATTTAGCCACTATCTAACTATAGACTGTCTGTATTTAGCCACTATCTAACTATAGACTGTCTGTATTTGGCCACTATCTAACTATAGACTGTCTGTATTTAGCCACTATTTAACTTAAGACTGTCTGTATTTGGCCACTATCTAACTATAGACTGTCTGTATTAGGCCACTATCTAACTATAGACTGTTTGTATTTATCCACTATCTAACTATAGACTGTCTGTATTAGGCCACTATCAAACTATAGACTGTCTGTATTTATCCACTATCTAACTATAGACTGACTGTATTTATCCACTATCTAATTATAGACTGTCTTAATTTGGTCACTATTTAACTATAGAATGTCTGTATTTAGCCACTATTTAACTTACTACTGTTTGTATTTATCCACTATCTAACTATAGACTGTCTTAATTTGGCCACTATCTAACTATAGGCTGTTTGAATTTGGTCACTATCTAACTTAAGACTGTCTGTATTTATCCACTATCGAACTATAGACTGTCTGAATTTGGTCACTATCTAACTATAGACTGTCTGTATTTAGCCACTATCTAACTATAGACTATCTGTATTTAGCCACTATTTAACTTAAGACTGTCTGTATTTAGCCACTATCTAACTATAGACTGTCTGTATTTAGCCACTATATAACTATAGACTGTCTGTATTAGGCCACTATCTAACTATAGACTGTCTGTATTTAGCCACTATTTAACTTAAGACTGTCTGTATTTGGCCACTATCTAACTATAGACTGTCTGTATTAGGCCACTATCGAACTATAGACTGTCTGTATTTATCCACTATCTAACTATAGACTGACTGTATTTATCCACTATCTAATTATAGACTGTCTTAATTTGGTCACTATCTAACTATAGACTGTCTGTATTTAGCCACTATCTAACTATAGAATGTCTGTATTTAGCCACTATTTAACTTACTACTGTCTTAATTTGGTCACTATCTAACTATAGACTGTCTGTATTTAGCCACTATCTAACTATAGAATGTCTGTATTTAGCCACTATTTAACTTACTACTGTCTGTATTTAACCACTATCTAACTATAGACTGTTTAATTTGGTCACTATCTAACTATAGACTGTCTGTATTTAGCCACTATCTAACTATAGAATTTCTGTATTTAGCCACTATTTAACTTAAGACTGTCTGTATTTAACCACTAACTGTCTGTCTGTATTAGGCCACTATCTAACTATAGACTGTCTGTATTTATCCACTATCTAACTATACACTGTCTATATTTAGCCACTATCTAACTATAGAATATCTGTATTTAGCCACTATTTAACTTAAGACTGTCTGTATTTATCCACTATCTAACTATAGACTGTTTGTATTAGGCCACTATCTAACTATTGACTGTCTGTATTTATCCACTATCTAACTACACAATGTCTGTATTTAGCCACTATCTAACTATAGAATGTCTGTATTTAGCCACTATTTAACTATAGACTGTCTGTATTAGGCCACTATCTAACTATAGACTGTCTGTATTTAGCCACTATTTAACTTAAGACTGTCTGCATTTAGCCACTATCTAACTATAGACTGTTTGTATTCATCCACTATCTAACTATAGACTGTCTTAATTTGGCCACTATCTAACTATAGACTGTCTGAATTTGGTCACTATCTAACTATAGACTGTCTGTATTTAGCCACTATCTAACTATAGAATTTCTGTATTTAGCCACTATCTAACTATAGACTGTCTGTATTTAGCCACTATCTAACTATAGACTGACTGTATTTATCCACTATCTAATTATAGACTGTCTTAATTTGGTCACTATCTAACTATAGACTGTCTGTATTTAGCCACTATCTAACTATAGAATTTCTGTATTTAGCCACTATTTAACTTAAGACTGTCTGTATTTAACCACTATCTAACTGTCTGTCTGTATTAGGCCACTATCTAACTATAGACTGTATGTATTTATCCACTATCTAACTATACACTGTCTATATTTAGCCACTATCTAACTATAGAATATCTGTATTTAGCCACTATTTAACTTAAGACTGTCTGTATTTAGCCACTATCTAACTATAGACTGTCTGTATTAGGCCACTATCTAACTATAGACTGTCTGTATTTAGCCACTTTTTAACTTAAGACTGTCTACATTTAGCCACTATCTAATTATAGACTGTCTGTATTAGGCCACTATCTAACTAAAGACTGTCTGTATTAAGCCACTATCTAACTATAGACTGTTTGTATTTATCCACTATCTAACTATAGACTGTTTGTATTTGGCCCCTATTTAACTTAAGACTGTCTGTATTTAGTCACTATCTAACTATTGACTGTCTGTATTAGGCCACTATCTAACTATAGACTGTCTGTATTAGGCCACTATCTAACTATAGACATTTTGTATTTATCCACTATCTAACTATAGACTGTCCTAATTTGGCCACTATCTAACTATAGGCTGTCTGAATTTGGTCACTATCTAACTTAAGACTGTCTGTATTTATCCACTATCTAACTTAAGACTGTCTGTATTTATCCACTATCTAACTTAAGACTGTATTTATCCACTATCTAACTATAGACTGACTGTATTTATCCACTCTCTATATATAGACTGTCTGTATTTAGCCACTATTTAACTTAAGACTGTCTGTATTTAGCCACTATCTAACTATAGACTGTCTGTATTAGGCCACTATCTAACTATAGACTGTTTGTATTTATCCACTATCTAACTATAGACTGTCTTAATTTGGCCACTATCTAACTATAGACTGTCTGAATTTGGTCACTATCTACCTATAGGCTGAATTTGGCCACTATCTAATTTAACACTCTCTGCAATTGGTCACTACCTACCTATAGACTGCCTGCATTTAGTCACTATGTGCATATACACTGTCTGTATCTAGTCACTATGTATATATTCACTGTCTTATTTAGTCACTATGTACATATATGCTGTCTGTATTTAGTCACTACGTATCGATTGTGTATGTTTAGTCACTATGTACAAATGGGCTATCTGTGTCCAGTCACTATCTATATATTTCTCTAAGACTGATGGGTCATTGTAATATTCTAGATGGAAAACCGATCAATGGCTGAGTCTGGGCGAAGAAGGGGGAGGGGGTAACATATAGAGTTCCAAGTGATGAGTCACTGGGTTGTGAAGACATATCTGTATGACCTGCAGGCCATAGTCCTGTCATTCACAGTCGGGGGAAAAGAAGAGTAGAGAATGAAAGAAGAAATAACTTTCTCGAATGACTTTATTCGTTGACTTTTTTCTTTGACTTACTCTTTCATTCTTTAGAAGTATATACTGCACGAAATGTTTTGAGATATATTGTATGCACTGTTTAGAAGTATATACTGCATGTGTTGTTTAGAGGTATATACTGCATGTGTTGTTTAGAAGTATATACTGCATGTGTTGTTTAGAAGTATATACTGCATGTGTTGTTTAGAAATATATACTGCATGTGTTGTTTAGAAGTATATACTGCATGTGTTGTTTAGAAATATATACTGCATGAATGGTTTAGAGATGTATGTATTGTTAGACAAATACACTGCATTCAATGACAATGTTAAGAAGAATATACTGCATGAATCTTCTAGATGAATACACTGCATGTAATGACATTGTAGAGAACAGTATACTGTATGAATATTCTAGAAATATACACTGCATGTATTGAAATTGTTGAGAAGAATATACTGCATGAATCTTCTATAAGTATATAATGCACGCATTGTTTAGAAAATAAAGTTATTTTATTGTAGACTATCAAATATTTAGTTATACCACAAGGTAATTCTATTTAATTATATCATCAGGTCATTTCACTGAGGTATACCACATGGTAATTCTATGTATACTGTATACAATGAGTATATTCTATTCATGTATAACTTAAGGTCATTCTATTTAGTTATACAACGAGATAATTCTATTTAGTTATACAACGAGATAATTCTATTTAGTTATAAAACGAGATAATTCTATTTAGTTATACAACGAGATCATTCTATTTAGTTATACAACGAGATCATTCTATTTAAGTATACTATCTGATAAGGTAACTAGACGTCTTGGAATCGTATCATTTGTACCGGCGTCACAAAAAGGTCAGGAAATGTCCCAGAATAGTAAGAAAATGTCCCATCGGTCCCGTTTTCTGACATGATGTGTACATTTTACTCTACACCCATTCTGTTTCTAAGTCCATAATGACGTAAGGTGCTATTCTAAGCTTTACAAAAGTATTAATACTAATTACAAGTATTACTTCATTTAATAGTGAAAATCAGAAAGTAAAGATAGTTCATTCCAAATGTAAAGGTAATACATCACGAATGTAGTATAAATAACGTTCCAAATGTAAAGATAATACATCACGAATGTAGTATAAATAAGTTCCAAATGTAAAGGTAATACATCGCGAATGTAGTATAAATACGTTCCAAATTTTATATATGATACATGTTGTACAATGATACATGTTGTTACAATGATACATATTGTTACAATGATACATGTTGTTATAATGATACATATTGTTACAATGATACATGTTATTACAATGATTTCTCATGTGAATAATAGATTAATCTTGCAACTTTGAAATTTATTACATATTTATGGTTTCTTTATGATACATTAATAATATACGTATTGTAAAACCAAACATTAATAATATACGTATTGTAAAACCATACATTAATAATATACGTATTGTAAAACCATACATTAATAATATACGTATTGTAAAACCATACATTAATAATATACGTATTGTAAAACCATACATTAATAATATACGTATTGTAAAACCATACATTAATAATATATACGTATTGTAAAACCATACATTAATAATATACGTATTGTAAAACCATACATTAATAATATACGTATTGTAAAACCATACATTAATAATATACGTATTGTAAAACCATACATTAATAATATACGTATTGTAAAACCATACATTAATAATATACGTATTGTAAAACCATACGTTAAAACAAACAAGAGTTTCAACCAGTGTCTTATTGACTCAGTGTATGAGTCATCGCGTCACTTTATTTAACAAGACAATGAGTCATCTGTTTCTTGTATAATTATCATGACAGAAAAAAAAATGTTGGAAAAAATCCCAGACATGATCGGCTCAGACAAAAAAAAATGGCTGAAAATTTTTTTTTTGGATTCTGAGATATTTCTTAATCGATAGCCCTGATTCAGCACTCGATTTTTTAGCATTAAGTTATCTGGAGTGAAGATATCTGAAATGAAGATATCTGGAATGAAAATATCTGAAATGAAGATATCTGGAATGGGAATATCTGGAATGAGAATATCTGAAATAATGATATCTGGAATGAAGATATCTGGAAGTAAGATATCTGGAATGAAGACATCTCGAATGAAGAAATCTGGAAGTAATATATCTGGAATGAAGATATCTCGAATGAAGATATCTGAAATGAAGATATCTGAAAGTAAGATATCTGGAATGAAGATATTTGAACTATTTTGTCGTCTCAATGCTAGAAATACTTTTACTTTGAACTATTTTCTCGTCTTAATACTATAAACACTTTTACTTTGGACTATTGTGTCGTATGAATGCTATAAATACATTAAATTTGGACTATTTTGTCGTCTTAATGATATAAATACATTTACTTTGAACTATTTTGTCGTTTTAATGCAATAAATACATTTACTTTGGAATATTTTGTCGTTTTAACTCTATAAATACATCTATGTGTATTAAGGTAGACAGTAATCCTAAGCACTTTTGGGAGAAGGTGGCGCTAGCTAGAGAATAATTTACCAGCGATAGTCGCAAGAACATGTCGCAATTATGTACATTAGTTATCTGACTAAAATTTTTTTTTCATTATTTTTTATTTCCCATACTGCCACAAGTGGATATTTATCATATCTATACAAAATATCAATAACAACCCTCAACTGTTAAAAAAGGTCACCCTCCACACGCCCAGTAAATCGTATGTCATACCCGCATTTAGTATTCTAACTGTAATTGTATTCTTTGTTGTTCCATGCACCATGAGCATTTTAATTGGCAACTATTATATGCATAATTAGTATTTGTGTCATTTCTGGATTGTCTCAGAGCAGTTCTGTCAAAAACTGCTCCAGCTTCCGAGTCGAGCAAGATAAATTGGTCTTCAAATCTAGTGCATTTCCGAAAAGGCATTAAATCACCAAAGACTGTTGACAGTCTTGATCAAATGCGAAAAATTCCAATGGAACTACATATCGTGAACAGATATAAAGCAATTGCTTCTGATGTAAAAAGCAGAAAAGACCTGATCGTACAATGTTGTTAAGAAGTTTAAAAGACATAATCGAAGTCCTGGAAACTATGATTTCACAGCGATGTTTAATGTAAGAGATGAGAAAGGAGAGTGGTTGTGACGAGAAGACAGAGAGTTCTATGCACTTCAGATTTCAACAAAAGGAAAAGTAGGCTTGAAGATGATTCACAAAAGATTCACCCAAGAAAAATGACATTACTTTAAAGGGAAAGTGCCAGTCACAGAATGCTTTACTGAAGAAAGTGTTGAATCAAGTGTCTTACCAAATTTGGATACAGAAGATACTGTGAATAAAGAAGATTCTGTGAGTATTCCCGTATTAGTAAAGGTAATGAGAAACCATTAAAGTCTAAAAGACAAAAACTTCTTCAGTGCGTTTAGTGACTGCAACAAAACTGAGTACAAGAAAGGTCCAAAAAGTCGGGAACTGGAGTTTGCATATCTACTCCAACTCAAAGGGGCGTTTACAAAGGTCTAATGAAATGAGGAGATAAATTAAAAAAGTAATTTCATGGAAAACTTAAAAGTAGAACACTGGAAAGACCATAAAAAATAAAGCATATGAGGTTGTTGTTATAAAAAATTAAAAAAGGGAGGTCAGACTCGCTGTTCTTCAGATGGTAAATGCAAAAGGGGAGACAATATCAATGGAAAAAAAACAACTTCTTTCATTCTTTGGCTCTACTTCTCATTTAGGGCCCTGGCCTGCCATACTATTCTCGGAAATGTCCATTTTCCCCGAATGAAAACTGTGCGCAATGAATAAAAATGATTGTCTCTGACACAACTGCAGCTAATACTTGAAGAAGAATTACACTGTTACAGAAACACTTTCAAGATGTTGGATTAGAAAAAGCTGTATACATATCACCACATTCTAGATACAATATTGAAACATGTCATGAATGATCATTTTGGTACATCAACAACTTAACCAAACATCAGCTACTCGTTTGTGTTAACACTAAAAGAAAACTATGAACGACTTTATACATCATTTGATAATTCTGAAGCACAAGTGAAGAAATCAGAACAAGAGTGCTGGCGAGATGACATGGCTTTAATATGATGCTATAGGATTTTCAAAACTAGAGGAAGTTTACCAAAAGTAAATTTTCAATCACTTCCAAAAATCAGTAATGCGAGATGGAACTCAATGGCAATTTATTGTTTGTCATCATTCGTTCTGATGAGTATCTGCAAACAGCTAAGGCAGCATGCGATTTCATCAGTGGTACGTGGGCTGACATCTGGTTCTCTGCCCTGTGCTTCAATACTACTGACTTTGATAATTTATCATAAGCTTGTAAGCAGCATACAAAGACTTTGAAGTCATTAAAGACATTATGGTCCACAGATTCAACTTATATACCAACGCAGCGTTCTAATATCTGTGCAGTGCGTGCAATTAAAGTGATGCAAAATTTACTTAACTTAGCAAGTCCATTGAAAAATTGAACATAAACTTTATTTTAACAAATGCACAATAGATTAATATTGTTCTTATGTCACTTTAATTTGTAATGGTGAAACTTATATCGAAATATTAGAAAATTTTTATATTCTAAAATATTCGTGTCGATTGGAGGGCTAACCTTTTTTATGCAAAAAAAATAATTACCCATATTTTCTTTATGTGTGGTATAAAGCTCCACCAAATATGATATGGGGATATATGTTTATATTTTAGTCATACCCCTAATGTACATGTTAAAAACGTTTGGTTCCATTGATCTACAGGGGAGGGGGACGGGTGCTCGTGCGGTACAGCGCTCGACTGTCGACCTGAGGGTACTTGATTCGTTCTCCTGTGAGGATAAAGGACATTTTGCATGTTATGGTTGAAGTTTCCTTCATGTCTTCAGTGATGCCTCCGTGGCAATCGCACTCCCGGCTGTGGTGGTGATTAAAAAAGAGCACTACTAAAACCTAAAAAATTGTCCCATTTAGATGGGCAATTAAAAAAAAAAGCGGGACGGATGGTCGTGCGGTTCGATCTTCGGTGAGGACCAATAGATATTTTAGCTCATTGTCTCCGTTATATCTCCCGTAGTGCCTCCATGGTTATTGCACCACTGACTATGGTGGGGATGAAAGAAGGGCACCATTAAAACCGTCCCGTTAGTGGTTATAGGATGTAAGAGATTGCATCCTATCCTTACAGGGACTTCATACACTGGCTGGATAGGAATCATTTCTAGCAGGACCTATGTAAAACATGGAAAGAAATGTTTCATACATTTGGAAAAAACAGACGTGATGAGTTCATTGACATTGATGGCTGAAAGATTTTGAAATAAATATTTTTTCGATAAATGCAAAATATTAGAGAATTAGTATCTACTCAATTCTCTGAATGAAGTCATTTAGATCACAATTGTAAGTTTCTAAGTTCTAAATAATGGAAATTTAATCAAATGATTTATTCAACTTATTATTATTAAGCACCAAGATAAAACGGATATTTGATCATGAGATGGTTTATCAAAGATCTCTTATCATTTGAGCGAATCAAATGGTGTAAAACAAGGTTTTGTTCTGTGCATATGCTGTTGAATTGTGTCATTCCCAGTGGTTGCTTCGTGCTGTGAAAAATTTAAACATTGACTACATTAGGCATCAGTATGTCGGCTCACTATTTGACCTACGCCGACTGGCTGCCAAAACAAAAAAAAAACTACACAAAGCGAGTTATTGACAACAATTTGTGAACTTCTCAACCAAACTCAAGGTGCATGATTCAGTCGTCTTCACTCCTGTATGGCTGTGAGACGCTGTGAAGAAAAAAGTTCAACTTACTCGAGCAGTTTTACCAACTCTCTCTCTCTTCGCTCTATTTGGAAGATCCACTGTCAGGATAACAACAATTAAGAGTCCTTGACAAGGGTGTCACAGCGTAAGTTAAATCCATGATCAAGGTGAGTCAAGGGTCCGGCCTTATCAGTGTTATGGACTACCAAAGAATATAACCGTTAGGCGTAAAAAGGAGGTTGCCTTTAGGCACATTTCTGAGGACGGCACAAAATGTAGAACGAGTTCCTTCATTTCAATGTTTTTGGCCAGCGGCGTAACTAGGTGGGTGGCACCAACCAGGAGCGTTACATTCATTATTCTAGAGATTTTGTTTGAGAGTTGGACATAATTTTAAGAGTCAACATAACTCACTTTTTACAATTAGTGTTTGGTTTAAAGACTGACTCAAAAAACCCCTCCGTATTAAATATTAAACATTGATTCTAGGACTGACCCAACGGAACTCAGTAATATGAATTATTCATTGATTATAAGACTGACCTAACGGAACTCTTTAATATGAATTATTCATTGATTATAAGACTGACCTAACGGAACTCATCAATATGAATTATTCATTGATTATAAGACTGACCTAACGGAACTCATTAATATGAATTATTCATTGATTATAAGACTGACCCACTGCCATTATTAAACTATGTCTGAGCAACGTGTCATAAAATTGCCAGACATCGAGAGCATGACATATGGTATCAGTCATAAATTGTTGATCTGATTGGTACTGTCCAATTCTCTGTCTGGTCCATTTGACATTCAGGTTCACGTAAGCAATAGCTGAACCGTCTTACAAAGGACTAAAAACATCTTTGTGTTTAACCCGAGCGGGTAACATAACGGAAAAAAAAGTTATTTGACAGCGGTCAGTCTGGGTAAAAGGAATAAGTGAAAGTACAGGTTTGTTAAAGAGCGAGTTATAACTGAGTGCTATATATAGCACCACTCGGTTATATCCAAAGTTTAATGGATAGTTCACATGGCTATATCTGTATCATATAACTAAAGCACCACATGGTTATATCTGTATTATATAACTAAAGCACCACATGGTTATATCTGTATTATATAACTAAAGCACCACATGGTTATATCTGTATCATATAACTAAAGCACCACATGGTTATATATGTATCGTATAATTAAAGCACCACATGGTTATATCTGTATTATATAACTAAAGCACAACATGGCTATATCTGTATTATATAACTAAAGCACCACATGGTTATATATGTATCGTATAACTAAAGCACCACATGGTTATATCTGTTTTATATAACTAAAGCACCACATGGTTATATATGTATCGTATAACTTAAGCACCACATGGTTATATATGTATCGTATAACTTAAGCACCACATGGTTATATCTGTATTATATAACTAAAGCACAACATGGCTATATCTGTATTATATAACTAAAGCACCACATGGTTATATGTGTATCGTATAACTAAAGCACCACATGGTTATATCTGTATCATATAACTAAAGCACCACATGGTTATATATGTATCGTATAACTTAAGCACCACATGGTTATATCTGTATTATATAACTAAAGCACAACATGGCTATATCTGTATTATATAACTAAAGCACCACATGGTTATATGTGTATCGTATAACTAAAGCACCACATGGTTATATCTGTATCGTATAACTAAAGCACCACATGGTTATATATGTATCATATAAATAAAGCACCACATGGTTATATCTGTATCATCTAACTAAAGCACCACATGGTTATATATGTATCGTATAACTAACGCACCACATGGTTATATCTGTATTATATAACTAAAGCACCACATGGTTATATATGTATCGTATAATTAAAGCACCACATGGTTATATATGTATCGTATAATTAAAGCACCACATGGTTATATCTGTATTATATAACTAAAGCACAACATGGCTATATCTGTATTATATAACTAAAGCACCACATGGTTATATATGTATCGTATAACTAAAGCACCACATGGTTATATCTGTATTATATAACTAAAGCACCACATGGTTATATATGTATCGTATAACTTAAGCACCACATGGTTATATATGTATCGTATAACTTAAGCACCACATGGTTATATCTGTATTATATAACTAAAGCACAACATGGCTATATCTGTATTATATAACTAAAGCACAACATGGCTATATCTGTATTATATAACTAAAGCACCACATGGTTATATATGTATCGTATAACTTAAGCACCACATGGTTATATATGTATCGTATAACTTAAGCACCACATGGTTATATCTGTATTATATAACTAAAGCACAACATGGCTATATATGTATCGTATAACTAAAGCACCACATGGTTATATCTGTATTATATAACTAAAGCACCACATGGTTATATGTGTATCGTATAACTAAAGCACCACATGGTTATATCTGTATCATATAACTAAAGCACCACATGGTTATATATGTATCGTATAACTAAAGCACCACATGGTTATATCTGTATTATATAACTAAAGCACCTCATGGCTATATCTGTATTATATAACTAAAGCACCACATGGTTATATATGTATCGTATAACTTAAGCACCACATGGTTATTTTTGTAGAAAATTAGTTATATCTATAGTGCAACAAAGTTTTAATGTGTTAAAATCAAAGATGTACAAACAAAAAAATGAGTTATATCTATAGCACAACAAAGTTTTAATGTGTTAAAATCAAAGATGTACAAACAAACACACACACATATGTGTATATATACTATCAATAAATAACTATACTTTTTAAAATCGATACTAGACAATACATACAGTATTACAACAAGGATGAAATAATGATTTTAATATTTGAAAATAGAAATATTGATTTACGATATGAACTCTTTAATAACACATAAGTTCAACGTTGGACCATTACAATGTGATCTCTTTAATAACACATAAGTTGGACCATTACAAAGAAAATCACAGACATATACTATAGATGCTTAGATGTTGACCAGTACAAAGAAAATCACAGACATATACTATAGATGCTTATGTTGACCAGTACAAAGAAAATCACAGACATATACTATAGAAGCTTAGATGTTGACCAGTACAAAGAAAATCACAGACATAAACTATAGATGCTTAGATGTGGACCAGTACAAAGAAAATCACAGAATCTACTATAGATGCTTAGATGTTGACCAGTACAAAGAAAACCCACACACTGTGCTAAAGTTGTAAATTTGACCAGTACAAATAAAGCCACAGACAAGCAATGACCATTTCGGTTGTCTCATCAATTAATTGCTATTTTTAGAATGATCATTACTGTCTCATTAGTTTGACCATTTCAGCTTGAGAATGACTGCCGGACTTCTGATCAGCATAATTATGTCGGGACATTTGTAACACTGATTATGCTTCCAGTCAACTTAATAGCTATTACTGGACCCTAGTGACCGGCGTTTAAGGCTTTATTATAGTTTTATTTGTCACATACTTACTATCATGTTAAACGGTGTACTAAAATGTTTTATTATAGTTTTATTTGTCACATACTTACTATCATGTTAAACGGTGTACTAAAATGTTTTATTATAGTTTTATTTGTCACATACTTACTATCATGTTAAACGGTGTACTAAAATGTTTTATTATAGTTTTATTTGTCACATACTTACTATCATGTTAAACGGTGTACTAAAATGTTTTATTACAGTTCTATTGTAGTATGGTGCTCAAAATTAATGTATTAACTTGGTAAAAAAATTAAATACAGGGTTGGGGGAGGGGAGTGAGAATGATTTAACTTGGAGGAGGGTGTATGTCCAAAGTTTAATTTACCAAAACTTTATTTGGATAAGTAACATAAGTAATTAGTTATTTTTAGCCATTGGAGATTATGATTTTTATTTTTTAAATGATATCAGGAAATATTATTTGATTTTACTGCATTTTAATGAAAACTTTTAAAAGGGTTGTTTCCAAAGTGTTTCCTATCAATCCTATTACTGAAACAATAGCATGCATTCTAAAATCGAAACTAAAGCAATACAGTCTCACATTAAAAGTACAGCAATGCCTTGGTAACACTGATTAGCCGATGAAGCGAGTGAGTTCAGACCCCAGTCAAGTCAGTAAAATTAGACCAGATGAAGCTAGTGAGTTCAGACCCCAGTCAAGTCAGTAAAATTAGACCAGATGAAGCTAGTGAGTTCAGACCCCAGTCAAGTCAGTGAAAATAGACCAGATGAAGCTAGTGAGTTCAGACCCCAGTCAAGTCAGTGAAATTAGACCAGATGAAGCTAGTTTCAGACCCCAGTCAAGTCAGTGAAATTAGACCATATGAAGCTAGTGAGTTCAGACCCCAGTCAAGTCAGTGAAATTAGACCATATGAAGCTAGTGAGTTCAGACCCCAGTCAAGTCAGTGAAATTAGACCAGATGAAGCTAGTGAGTTCAGACCCCAGTCAAGTCAGTGAAATTAGACCATATGAAGCTAGTGTGTTCAGACCCCAGTCAAGTCAGTGAAATTAGACCAGATGAAGCTAGTGAGTTCAGACCCCAGTCAAGTCAGTGAAATTAGACCAGATGAAGCTAGTTTCAGACCCCAGTCAAGTCAGTGAAATTAGACCAGATGAAGCTAGTGAGTTCAGACCCCAATCAAGTCAGTGAAATTAGACCAGATGAAGCTAGTGAGTTCAGACCCAAGCACATCTCATTGGTCAGTTTTTTGTTTTACATCAGATTTTTTTTTAGCTGTAAAATTGCAAATTTATTTGATTGTTTGCTTCCTACAATTTGAAATGTTGTCATTTTTACGAACGCCACAACAGTAACAGCATTTAAATGATAGCGTGCACGCACATAACCACAAGAAATCTTTAATGGGGAATCGTTTTGTGTTCGTTTTAAATCTTGTTTACCCTCCGAAATTTTTTTAATGGCATGTTATTTTGTTATATATAAAGTTAAAACAGTTTTATTTCATAGAACAATTGTATCAATCATTTAAAATAAATTTTTACTACGACGACAAATAGAACGCGTCATTTTGTATTATTATTTGACCGCGAATTTGTAATAGACTAAAAACAAAATGGTCGCTTTCTGTATTTAACAATTTTATTATAAACAAAATATCTGAAATAGAGTAGATAAATTTATTAGGCTGTGGCTATTCGGACCCGGTCCCAATAAAATCCGATTGTTATTCGGACCCGTGGCAAATAGCTTAGCTATATTTAAACTTTATTAGACGGAACCCGAAAAAATAATAATACAGAGTCCGCTTAGCGGAACCCTAGACACTGAGTAACGATTAAATCATACAATTCAAACAATTATATAAAAAAAAATAAACAAAAAACAATAATAAAGTTTATGTATAGCTAAGCTAAGTGCATATTTGCAACGGGTCCGAATAACAATCAGACTTTATTGGGACGGGGTTCGAATAAAAATCGGAGTTTATTGGTACCCGGGTCCGAATAGTCATTTCAAATTTATAAATAATAAATATAAATACTGAAGTCTTTAAAATATTGTAAATAATGTATCATTTAACTATTTGCTAATTTGATCATTGAAATAACTTTTTATTACTTATGAAAATGGCGACTAGTGAAACCTCGGTCGATAATAATGATATGATTCTGGATGCACTGAAATGGTTTGTTTTTAGTAAAACCGACATGCGTATATTTTTCAAGTTCCTGACTATGGGGTGAACGCGGCCAAATTTGCATAACTTTTTATCAGCGTCATGTTTGCGTGGCGCAACTACAAAAATTTTTGTCTTGTGTGATATTATCTTAATAGGGAGCCGGAGCCGTCAAATTTGTGGGAGCCGGAGCCGGAAAAAAATTTGGCGGCTCCGCAAGCCTGCCTACATTAAAATAATATGTAACTCCAAGATGTATGTAGAGACACAGTATTCAATTTTTAGAGCATTTTCGAAAAAAAAATGCTCTATTGTCCCCGTTTTGTCTGTCTGTCTGTCTGTCTGTCCGTCATCACCCTAGATCTCAACAACCATAAGTACTAGACCCATGATGTATTTATCATTTTGTAGGTCTTGGCCTGCCATGTGTGCAGCAAAAGTCCTTTTCGCGATCTGACCTCTGAGGGCCGAAAAAGGGGGCGTATTAAGTACCGTTTTTTACTATGTAAGCTATATTAACAAAGGAGCGCGCCCTATATCTCAGCAACCATAAGTCCTAGACCCATGATGTATATATCATTTTGTAGGTCTTGGCCTGCTAAGTGTACATAAAAAGTCCATTTCGCGATCTGACCTCCCAGGGGCCAAAATATAAGAGTTTCTTATGTACCGTTTTTGCTTATATTTTAAATATAAATAATAAAAGCTAATCAAAGGGGCGTAATCATTATTTATTTTTGTAACAGTTATTCAACATGATTACTTTCCTCTCATTAAAAATGCTCTAAAATGTCCTTTGTCCGAAACGGAAAAGACTTAAATTGCTTGTTTCAAAGTACTTAGAAAGCCGATTCAAACGTTCTGTGTATTATTTTACAAATTGCATTTGGTTAGAAAAAGTTACATTCTTAAAACGTTTCATCCCTGGTACAGTTGATACACAAGGCAGACTTATCCTGTGATCTATGCACCATCTCTACTGCACCCGAGCCTGATGGAACTTAGAACGTTTATAAAAGAAAAATAAATCAAAATAAACTACTACACAAGAGAATGACATATTTTTTTTGTAGTGAATCATACAATATACGTATTTATGTGTTTTATTGTAGTGAATCATACAGTTTATATATGTGTGTTTTATTGTAGTGAAACATTTAATATACGTATTTATGTGTTTTATTGTAGTGAATCATTCAATATACGTATTTATGTGTTTTATTCTAGTGAATCATACAGTTTACATACACATGTGTTTTATTGTAGTGAATCATACAGTTTACATGCACATGTGTTTTATTGTAGGGAATTATACAGTTTACATACTCATGTGTTTTATTGTAGTGAATCATACAGTTTACATACACATGTGTTTTATTGTAGTGAATCATTCAGTCTACATATTTATAAGTTTTATTGCAGTGAATCTTGTACTGTCACTTCGAGCAGACCAAATTGTTTCTGTTCAATTTTATTACTATAGTAGATCTTATTTATACAACTAATAGACCAACTGTATACAACTAATAGACCAACTGTATACAACTAATAGACCAACTGTATACAACTAATAGACCAACTGTATACAACTAATAGACCTACTTTATACAACTAATAGACCAACTGTATACAACTAATAGACCAACTGTATACAACTAATAGACCTACTTTATACAACTAATAGACCAACTGTATACAACTAATAGACCAACTTTATACAACGAATAGACCAACTGTATACAACTAATAGACCAACTTTATACAACTAATAGACCTACTTTATACTTTATATAGCTAGCTTAAACTGTTGACTACGGCAGCTGGTAAGTTACGTCTGTGGGCAGTGTATGTAGCACATTGTCCTAAATAATTTCTTTGAATCTAATTTACATCTCAGATGAAAAGTCACTAATATTACTCTTATTGTCGCTAAAGTGTAATATGGCGTTTTGATGTCTATTCCAAGAAGTTCAAGATCAATTTTGATTTTGATGACAGAGTTCGATAATAGTTAAGAAATCGCTCAATTATAATTTCTGTTTTTTTTTAGAACAAAGTAAACAGCAAGGGTGAGCTGCTCTAAATAACATACCGGAGAGGGATGAGAGAAGTGCCGAACCTAAGGATTTGGGGGGCCGGGGGGCCCTGGCCTGTTTGGGGACACCTGCATCTTGACATATGACACCATGACATGAGATGATGCACTTAATGTTTAATGTAAAAAATAATTTTGGGGGCACCCTCAAGCTGGGGCCCGGGGGAGACTTTCGAATTTGGACCACCCTCTCCCCCCCTTAGGAACGCCTCTGGATTAGAGTTGAGTCGATGTTAATTCATAATATTTAGCGTTTCTCCCAAAAAGTATTAGCTTCAAAACAATGAAATATAGCTATGAACATATGTTGTTTGAAATGAATGAAACATTCCCTTTTCTATGATTTAAATATGTTATCCAAGAAACGGATACAATCCAGCCAGCAGATCAATCTAACAAAGTATTTTATATATAGATGTTTATATTACGATAGTTTTTAGAGCATTTTCGAAAAAAAATGCTCTATTGTCCCCGTTTTGTCTGTCTGTCTGTCTGTCTGTCCGTTATCACCATAGATCTCAACAACCATAAGTCCTAGACCCATGATGTATATATCACTTTGTAGGTCTTGGCCTGCCATGTGTGCAGCAAAAGTTCATTTCGCGATCTGACCTCTGAGGGCCGTAAAAGGGGGCTTATAAAGTACCGTTTTTTACTATATAAGCTATATTAATAAAGGAGCGCCCTATATCTCAGCAACCATAAGTCCTAGACCCATGATGTACATATCATTTTGTAGGTCTTGGCCTGCTATGTGTACATCAAAAGTTCATTTCGCGATAGGACCTCTGAGGGCCGGGCTTCAGGGCTCCTAAGGGGCTTATATATTATATATATAGCCCCATTCTACACCTTTTACGTTCAATAACCCATTCTTTTGGTGCGAAATACTGCAGCACGTAGTTTCACCTAGATTTATTAAGAAACTCATCAAATGAAATAGTAAGCTTGTGTTCTGAGTTTAATTGAAAGTATCAGAGCTATGCAACAATTGACGGAGTTTTCGGACGATTAAATGACTACAATTTCGAATGTTTTCAATTATGAGTCCTATTTCAGTAACCACAAACCACTTGTAGTTAGATTTAAGAGAAAATATTTTTTTTTCAAATGTAAAGAAACGTCTTTATAATATTTTTTTTACAGATATATGCATTACACAATTGAGTTTATAAACATTTCCAAAATTTACAAATATTTACTGAAAGCTAACAAACGTACTGATACATAACATGAAAATGCGCTTACACGTCCTGTGTCCAGAATGGAACAGGCTTAATTGCTTGTTTTTTATAATTTTTTATTCCCCATACTGCCACAAGTGAATATTTATAATATCTAAACAAAAAATATCAATAACAACCTCAACTATTAAAAAACGTTACCCTCCACACGCCCAGTAAGTTTTATGTCAAACTCGCATTTAGTATTTTAACTAATTTTGTTCATCGTTGTTCCATGCACCATCAGCATTTTAGTTGGCATTTATTATACGCATAATTAGTATTAATGTTGTTTCCGGATTATCTTAGAGCAGTTATGTCGAAGAATACTACAGCTTCCGAGGAAAACAAGAGAATTTGGTCTTCAAATCTAGTGCAGTTCCGAAAAGGCATTAAATCACGAAAGAATAGTACTGAAACATTTGTTTCTGATGTAAAAAGCTGAAAAGCGGATGAAGTGAAACAGTTATGGAAAAAAATGACACTACCTATTCAACAAAGTAAATCAACAGTTGAGAGAAAAATTAAAAATGTTGCCAAGAAGACATAATCGAAGACCTGGAAACTATGATTGTACAGCGATGTTTAATGTAACAGATGAGAAAGGAGAGTGGTTGCGCCGAGAAGACAGAGAGTTATATGCACTTCAGATTTCAACAAAAGGAAAAGTGTACCTCAGAAGATAATTCTCAAAAGATTCACCCAAGAAAAATAAAATTACTTAAAAGTAAAATACCAGTCACATAAATCTTTACTAAAGAAAGTGTTGAATCAAGTGTCTTACCAATTTGGGATATAGAAGATTCTGTGAGTGAAGACGATTTTATGAGCGAAGAACAGTGTTCCAGTAATAGTGAAGATAATGAGAAACCATTAAAGTATACAGACAAAAACTGCCCCTGCAGTCCGTTTAATGACTGCACTAAAATTAAGTACAAGGAATGCCCAAAAAGTCTGTGAAACCTAGTCGGAAACTGAAGTTTGCATATCTACTCCAGCTCAAAGTGGCGTTTACAAAGGTCTAATGGAAGAAGGAGAAAAATTAAAAAGGAATTTCAAGGAAAACTTTAAAAAAAAAGAACACTGGTGCTTACAATTTGATGGAAAGACCAACAATTAAAGCATATGAGGTTGTTGTTATAAAAAATGAAAAAAGGGAGGTCAGACTCGCTGTTCTTCAGCTGACAAATACAAAAGGGGAGACAATATTCAATGGAGTAAAGACTGTGCTCGACGAATATGAACTCTGGCCTTCAATAAAAATGATTGTCTCTGACACAACTGTAGCAAATACTTGAAGAGGAATTTGTGCAGTTACACTGTTACAGAAATACTTTCAAGATGTTGGATTAGAAAAAGCTGTATACATTGGATGCCAACACCACATTCTAGATACAATGGTGAAACTTTTATTGAAATATTTAAAAAAAAATTTTATGTTTTAAAACTGTTTGGCTGGTTTGAATCGGAGAGTATCACACAATATTTTGGCATGTTTTGTGATCTCTCCTTCCTGGTCTGAGAGACATACCATGATCCACGGGGGATTGATCATAGGGGTTCTCTAGTCAGGAAAAAAAAAACCATTACTTGCGAGGGTGGTGGTACTGTGGTCAATGAGGACTATCCGAGACCGCAGTATTCACAGCTGGCGGAGGTGACGGATGTGGTCGGCACACAACACCCTTCCTCTCCGTCCCACTCAAGCACACCTACGCAGCCAGCCATTTTGGGCTGAGGGTACAGACACACTACACCCTCCCCTCTGTCCGAGTGGCAGAAAAAACCCCGTTCCTTGCCATTCTGGCCGAACGGCAGTACACACACTCTGCTGGTCTGGCAAGTTTGGGCAAGGATCAAAACCCATCTTTCTGCCGTCCATGCAGATGATAGCGGGTACACTCACCCCGCCGCTCTGTAGGCATGGCAGACGTGCATCAGCGCCGCCAACAGTGCTGGTGTGGTTGGCACACTACACCCTACCATGCTGGCAATGGCGGCGTTAAAAAAAAAATTAAAAAAAAAAAAAAAACTAGAGGGTGAACTTTTTTTTATGCAAAACAAAAATTACCCATATTTTCTTTATTTGTGATACAAAGCTCCACCAAATATGATATGGGGAAATAGGGTTATATTTTAGTCTTACCTATAATATATATCATCCAAGACTACGAAACAAATTGAAATTCGGCCATTGATTATGATTACGTTAAATATACGAAGCTAAAATACCAACGAAAATATTTTTTTTGCATTGGAACGCAATAAAATCCTTCCTGGGTGAAAGGTTCTCTACCTTTGACCTTATACCTGTTTTTTTTTTTTTAATTTCTAATAGAGTAGTACTTCCATTGATATACAATATAAGCTAGATTAAAAAGAAGTGATGTTCTATATATTAATGAGTGATAGATTCAGAACTTGTTTAAAAATATATTCACAATACATGAAGAGAAAACATCCCTAATCCGACCTTGAACGCAGGCCCCATTGTCACCGATGGCAAAATGGCTGAAGAACATCATACTATTACATTTTGCAGGGCTGGGCAAGACGTCATGCCAGTTAAATGCTTTGGAAAGTGTGCGATAAAAGACCAGATGGGTGAAAGTCAAACGAACGGTACTCCTTAGAGTGAGCTGGAACACATTATCCGTGAAAGCATTGCGACTTAAGTACCAGGTGAAGAATTGATTAGCTACAGATGGGACTCTGGGCTAGGTTAAATTACTTTAGTGGAGAACGTCTGCCATTTGTACCTTCTAGGAAAAGGCAAAAACGATGGAGCACGAAGAGCTAACGGTGTATCTAATTGAGGATAAACATCTCATGACATCTAGTCAAGGCGGCATCATGCCAGGGAGGAGTGCAATGACTCAAGTAACACTGAGTAGTCAGAAAATAGCGGACGGTTTCAGAAAGCCAAGTAGGCGCTGGAGGTTTTCTAGACTTTAAACAGTCTAATGGCCGTAAGTGGAGGCAATGTCTGTTGTTGAAACAGCAGCAGTTTGAAATCACCTCAAATATGTGTCGCTGGATCAAAGATTTCCTTAGCAATCGCAGTGTTAGCTCTCATCGTAGAGTGGTTATGTCGAGGCAATGACCTTGGAACAAGAGTTCCGACTTATGTCTGTATGCACACACTTTTTGGCATACTTAAATGACCCTTTCTAAAAGTCTAGGGTGCATATGCCTAATATATGCTGATCTGGAAAACTGGTAAGATTGCCTGCTTGCTCTCTTCTGTGGCGCTCAGGAGAGATTTGTCTTAGTAGTCTGTTACTTTTGGATGTGTGGAATGTTGATTAATTGGGTGAAAACTAAAAATGAGCTCATTCGTTGGGGATGGATGTCCTTAGATATCCAATTACACTTAAAGTTAATGGAGTGAAATTGTAAAGAGATAATGAATCAAAGTACCTTGGAGTTGAGCAGGACTGAAAGCTTTTCCTGTACCCGCACATACAGGAGGTGAGAAAGAAGTACTGTATGTACAATTAGTGCCCTACATAAAAGAGGTGAGAAAGAAGTACTCTATGTACAATTAGTGCCCTACATACAAGAGGTGAGAAAGAAGTACTCTATGTACAATTAGTGCCCTACATAAAAGAGGTGAGAAAGAAGTACTCTATGTACAATTAGTGCCCTACATAAAAAAGGTGAGAAAGAAGTACTCTATGTACAATTAGTGCCCTACATACAAGAAGTGAGAAGTACTCTATGTACAATTAGTGCCCTACATACAAAAGTCAGGATTAATTACCTCTATGTACATTTAGTGGTGTACATTCAGAAGATAAGAAACAAGACGCAATGTTTAGGACATATTTTGTTTATATTTTGTTCATATTTTGTTCATATTTTATTCATATTTTGTTCATATTTTGTTCAAATTTTGTTCATATTGTCTTTGGGTGACATACCTAGACATTGATGGCACTAGGCAGCTGCTTAGTTCACAAGAAAACTTTCTGGAGTGGATTTGGCACAATGACACTTGATGGCTTTACTACAGATGTATGACTTCCATAATGACATAAAACAAAAGTAGACATGAATGCTTTTGTAAACAAAGCTGTAATATCAACAAAAACATTGTCTTCATGCGTAAACGCAGGAATTTCTATAATGAAGAAATGAAATATATTCATCTGATCTTCTCTAGATGAGTTTAAGATTTTCATCCCAGATAAGTTAAAACAATTAAAAAGCAGCAAGTGTTGGGCAACTCAATACGAGAAAACTAAAATGTCCATCATAGTTAATAATCAATTTTTACTTTAACAATGTTCACTTGAAAAGAAATTTCTCAATTGATAGCTTTGAGGGAAACTACCGTACTCAATTGATAGCTTTGAGGGAAACTACTGTACTCAATTGATAGCTTTGAGGGAAACTACTGTACTCAATTGATAGCTTTGAGGGAAATTACTGTACTCAATTGATAGCTTTGAGGGAAACTACTGTACTTATTATCATTAATATTATGAGTTGGTTGAAAATAATAATTTCCTTGAAACTGGTCATATAAAAATTATTAAGTGATGTTTACATGACCATTATTTGTAATTAATGTGATTGTTATGTGGAAGAGTAATTAAATTGTAAAATCAAACCGGATGTAAATGTTAATGATATTAAAACACATTAGATAGTATAGTTCATGTGTAGAACAAAGAAAAATGTCAGGTTCTAACAGCTTACCTGCTGAATATATCACTTGTAGAATACTTTGTCATTTGAATAGACTGACAGGTTAGATAGATTAATCAAGCCACCCAAAGTCTCCATGTTTAAAATTATCCAAAATCAAGGAAGGGTCCGTGCTTCATTTGATGCTAAGAAGTTAGACAACATTCATGGGTAGCTAGCTCTTCATTTGGCCACAGTTTACAGACGAAAATCATGGGTAGATCTAATTATCGTCATAGTTTACAGACAGTTTCAATTATCACCTCAACAATACAAGTCACACAGTTCAACATGATGTATCCCATAATTCCAAAAATACTCATATTTTCAAGGTGACTAGAATGTCTGGTTGTATCTTAGGATGAGAACTTTTCAATGCAAGAAATTTGAGCATTTTTGCCATCTCGATTATCATTATATCTGTTCATTATATCTGTTCATAATATCTGTTCATAATATCTGTTCATAATATCTGTTCATAATATCTGTTCATTATATCTGTTCATAATATCTTCAACGTTGAGTACATCACATGATCTGCACATTTGTTGCTATTACCTGCGGATAAATGATATTCTTCATTAGATAGAAGATTATGTATAATACTACAGACAGCATATATTACACTTATATGTAAAGTTCATTATCAGTTTCTAAAGGTATTTACATTCCTACATTCCATTACCATCATTTACATTCATACATTCCAATACCATCTTTTACATTCCTACATTCCATTACCATCATTTACATTCATGTTCTTTCCTTCAGTCAATTAACATCATTTACATTTTCTTCTTTCCTTCAGTCAATTACCATAATTAACATGCATCTTCTTTCCTTCAGTCAGTTGCCATCATTTTCATTTACATTCTTGCCTTCATTCAGTTACTATCTTCGTCATACGGTGTCTTCCCTACATTCAATACCAACACAGTTTACGGAGCCCTTCACAACCATTTATTTCGTCTGTTTTACACACCAGCCGTTTATTTCTATGGAAATCAGTAATAAATATAAACAAAGCCGCCATTGCATTTCTCTATCAGCAATTAGTCAACGTTGCCATGGAGAGCCTCACTGACTAATTGCCTTCAGTCTAATCGTGTTGGTGTAGAAATGACGTTTACAGCCAGATAGTTGAGTTCGTACAGATTAACGTCGGGTTCCAGCACAATCAGCTTCAATTGTATCTTCACCTATCTCCATGTTATCCATACCGGATAAGAATAATCGGGTGGGTTTAAATGACTGGACACAAATAGCATGTTTTGCGCTAATTTTAGAAGAGAACAATGAGAGAATATTAGTTGTTATACTTTTGAGTATTTCTGAAATAATTTTCAATCTACAATATCTTTTTATGTACACAATTAACATCTTACTGAAATGTAGGATAAAATATTATCTCCCTTTCCGCCTATATACACAGAATTTAACCAGGCCCGTAGCCAGGATTATCGGATTGGGGAGGGGGGGTGCCGAAGAAAAGATCTAGACAACTCTGACCGGGGGGGGGGGGGGGCAAAACTTTGACCGGGGAGGGGGCGAAACCATTGTAGAAAATCGGTCTTAGAACAAAAATATTTCGATAATTTAATGATGTATTACCTAAACTTGGGATAACGGTGTGGCGGGGGGATGCCCCCCCGGCCCGTCCCCCTAAATCCGCCCCTGGTAGGGTAGAAGAAATGTTCGGGGGGGGGGGGGGCGAAGGTGGAGGCGCGAAGTGCCGAAAGCTTGCGAACGGAGAGGAGGGGTTTGGGGAACTCCCCCCCCCCCCAAGAAATTTTTTGCAGTTCCATATCTGGAATGGTGCATTTTAGTACCGATTGTTTAGCTATTAATTAGAAATATATAATTTTAACTACGTTTCAATAATGCATGGCATGTTGCAGTTTTTTTAAAAATAATTTAAATAGTAAGAATTTTAATGATAAAAATTTATTGAGGCTGAGCTATTTCTGATTCCTGTTATAAATATATTGACCATTTGTTCTGCTACACAATTGTTACATAATAGATACCTGATTTATATTATTATACTGTTGGTGTAACGTACAACCCAGGAAGAACGACAAAGATGCAGGAATATAGCTTAGCTATTTGTGTGATATTTCTTATAAAATATTGAAAACAAAGAACAGATCTATCAACAACAAATCGACAAGTCGCAATTATTCAATTTAAAATAAAATTAATTCTGCTAAAAAGTAAATTTGCAAATTAAATAACATCACTCAGAAATCACGGAGTTTGTACTTTATTATTTTACTATAAATATGTATAAAAATGAAGTCAGAAGTCAATGTTATTTTATTAACTTATTTAAGTTCATAGTTGTCCTCAGAAGATATCAATATATAAAACTATTACAAGGTTGCGAACAGGCCAATCGACAGAAATTTCGGACCCCTGGGCAGGGGGTGACACGGGCTCCCATGCTGATATTAATATTTTAAAAAGTTCATTTGCCAGCTCAGTCCGGGCCCCTAAAACTCGCCGGGCCCCTGGGCATTAGCCCCCCTGCCCTCCCACTCGTCGGCACTGGTTGCGAGCTTGTATTATAATAAGCTTCAAATTTGCAAACGTCGTGGTTTAGCACTGAATTTACCTAAAAATGCTTCAGCATTCAGATTGTCTGTTAAATCTTTTTCAAATGCAAGCAGGACAAGATTGCTTAGACGCTTTTGTAACATTGATCTGCGATATGGGGTGAGCATTCGTGTGAGGGTTGAGAAACTGTTATTACACACGGGTGTTGAAGCCCCAAATGCCAATGCTGCCCAAAATACCCAGAAGTGAACTTCAATAAGATTCAATCTTTATGCCCAAAAATGAGCTAAGCTATATATGTAAGTAAAATAGCCTGAATGATTGCCAAAATATAAACTTTGAAGTTTTTATTATTATTGATTTATTGAACAAAATGATTGATGTTTTATAGCCGTTATTATTAAAAAAATTGTCAAAAAGCTCAAATCATGCACGGGGTGGGGGGGGGCTAAGGTCATGAACTGGGGGCTCAGCCCCCCTAGCCCCCTCTGGCTACGGGCCTGAATTTAACCACAACTATTTATCAATCAGTTAACTATTATTTCATTTTTAAACAACTAATCGACTTATAGAGTATCAAACCAATTTGTGGGTCAAATAAAACACCAAAAAAAGAAAAATCAAAGTATCTGTCATAAAAAAAACAACTCGTAATATTTATTTACAGGGTTGCGCCGTACTATGCTTTAAAGGGGCGGCAAAAAACCCTGGACCAGCCTCTTAGCGGAGGCAAAACACCCTATACCAGCCTCTTAGGGGCGGCAAAACACCGTGGACCAGCCTCTTAGGGGAGGCAAACACCCGGGACCAGCCTCTTAGGGGCGGCAAAATCAAGCATTTAACACGAAATTTTAAACAAATATTGTGAAATAAAACATTATTTATTGAAAGAATGGAGCCCATCGATGTTTTATTATGAACGTCGTCCATCGATATGTTACTATAAATGTCGCCCATCGATATGTTACTATGAATGTCACCCATCGATATGTTACTATGAATGTCGCCCATCGATATGTTACTATGAATGTCGCCCATCGATATGTTACTATGAATGTCACCCATCGATATATTACTATGAATGTCGCCCATCGATATGTTACTATGAATGTCATCGATCGATATGTTACTATGAATGTCGCCCATCGATATGTTACTATGAATGTCGCTCATCGATATGTTACTATAAATGTCGCCCATCGATATGTTACTATGAATGTCGTCCATCGATATGTTACTATGAATGTCGCCCATCGATATGTTACTATGAATGTCGCCCATCGATATGTTACTATGAATGTCGCCCATCGATATGTTACTATGAATGTCGCCCATCGATATGTTACTATGAATATCGCCCATCGATATGTTACTATGAATGTCATCAATCGATATGTTACTATGAATTGCGGACATCGATATGTTACTTAAAATGTCGCCCATCGATATGTTACTATGAATGTCGCCCATCGATATATTACTATGAATGTCGCCCATCGATATGTTACTATGAATGTCATCGATCGATATGTTACTATAAATGTCGCCCATCGATATGTTACTATGAATGTCGTCCATCGACATGTTACTATGAATGTCGCCCATCGATATGTTACTATGAATGTCGCCCATCGATATGTTACTATGAATGTCGCCCATCGATATGTTACTATGAATGTCGCCCATCGATATGTTACTATGAATGTCGCCCATCGATATGTTACTATGAATGTCGCCTATCGATATGTTACTATGAATGTCGCCCATCGATATGTTACTATGAATATCGCCCATCGATATGTTACTATGAATGTCATCAATCGATATGTTACTATGAATTGCGGACATCGATATGTTACTTAAGAATGTCGCCCATCGATATGTTACTATGAATGTTTCCCATCAATGTGTTACTATGAATGTCGTCCATCGATATGTTACTATGAATGTCGGCCATCGATATGTTACTATGAATGTCGCCCATCGATATGTTTCTATGAATGTGCCCATCGATATGTTACTATGAATGTCATCCATTGATGTGTTACCATGAATGTCGTCCATCGATATGTTACTATGAATGTCGCCCATCGATATGTTACTATGAATGTCGTCCATCGATATGTTACTGTGAATGTCGCCCATCGATATGTTACTGTGAATGTCGCCCATCGATATATTACTATGAATGTCGCCCATCGATATGTTACTATGAATGTCAAACATCGATATGTTTCTATGAATGTCAACCATCGATATGTTACTATGAATGTCGCCCATCGATATGTTACTATGAATGTCGCCCATCGATATGTTACTATGAATGTCGTCCATCGATATGTTACTATGAATGTCGCCCATCGATATGTTTCTATGAATGTGCCCATCGATATGTTACTATGAATGTCATCCATTGATGTGTTACTATGAATGTCGTCCATCGATATGTTACTATGAATGTCGCCCATCGATATGTTACTATGAATATCATCCAATGATGTGTTACTATGAATGTCGCCCATCGATATGTTACTATGATTGTCGCAGACCGATATGTTGCTATGAATGTCGCAGACCGATATGTTGCTATGAATGTCGCCCATCGATATGTTACTATGAATGTCGCCCATCGATATGTTACTATGAATGTCGCCCATCGATATGTTACTGTGAATGTCGCCCATCGATATGTTACTATGACAGGGTTGTTATCACTATTCTTATTACCACCACAATTTGTACAGTTTGTGTACATGTCACACACACACACACACACACACTTACTAACAGATAAACTACAGCTTCATTTTACCACGTTCAGTCCTCAATAAATTTAAATTCTCTTCACTGACATAAACAATCTCTATTCTTCAATCACATCTCTTGTACCATATCAGACCAGCGTTCTACCTTACGTCAAGTAATCTCTTTATACATTTCACCCTTATATAAATATTTACATCAAAATTAATGATCTTTATTGTCTACAAGATTTTAGTTAATACACCAAAATGTTTTTAAATACTTTATTTTTATTTAGAATACTCAAGAGTTGAAGTTAGTGATAACTGATTACTAATATCTCAAAACACAACAAGTATGACAACCTCCAGACACAGCGAATTCATGAAAATCTATGATGATGTAATGTATTGTAAAGGTTGTATTACCAGCATGACATTTAAATATGTCAACCCATATACACAATTATTTGTTGCTTGTAATTAGATTGATAAGTCTTCATTTACAATATTCATATTTTACTCTGTGTTTCTATGAATTAGGATATTGATATACAGAGAATCTGTCTAAATAAACGATACAACACACTAACCTTTTATTTAATCCGATACAGCGAATGTCCTAAGAAAAAGTCATTTCAATCAAATTATATAGAAACACATGTTTAAATTTACAGCAACTAGCAAGAAGAAAATGACAAGAGTACACACGCTTAGATCAGTTGTAATCACACCGACTACACCTACTGACAGATTCAGATCTCTAACCCTCACATTCTATCAAAACCTAATGAACCTAGTAAATACAGTTTGGATAATGTATGAATAGAACGGTATACTTCGCAATGGTCAATGTATCCATGACACCAACAGCTCACAATGGTCAGTGCGTCCATTACACCAATCGCTCAAAATGGTCAGTGGGTCCATGACATTTGAGGTAAGACCCACTCAGACTATCCGGACAGACACAGCCTGCCTCACAAACTCTCTAGTCTTCTCTCAGCTGGTCGCCTCGTCTCTCTCTCTCTCTCTCCCTCTTTCAAAAAGGATTTGATCGTCTCCCTTTATCTTGCATCACTTATCTCCATTGTTCTCCAGACTCACATACAAGAAATCAACCACCGTGGTTGCTCTAAAATTACCCACAACATTACACATCAACCAGGTGGTTACATTAGTAATATCAACAACTTTACACATCAACCACGTGTTACATTTGTAATACCAACAACCTTACACACACACAATTTGGTTACATTAGTAATACCAACTACCTTACACATCCATCAGGTGGTTACATTAGTAATACCGTCAAACTAACTGACTTTGTAGAGATGTTGAATCAGAAATGTTTAACACACAGCTACGGTCATGCAGTGTTCAGCACACATCTACAGATATACAAAAAGCTACACATATCCAGTGTTTAACACACTTCTACACACACCCAGTGCTCGACACTTAGCTACACACATCTAGTATTCAACACACAGCTATTGACATCGAGTATTCGACACACAGCTACACAGATCCAGTGTTTAACACACAACTACACAGATCCAGTGTTTAACACACAGCTACATAGATCCAGCGTTTAACACACAGATACACAGACTCAAAACTCAACACACAGTTACACACATCTAAAATTTGACACACAGCTAAACACATACAGTATTTAACACACAGCCTCACATATCCAGTGTTTAACACACAGCTACATACAACCAGTGCTCAACACACAGCCACACACATTCAGTGTTCAACACACAGCTACACATATCTAGTTCTCAACACACAGCAACACACACAGCCGGTATTCAGTTTATCCAATGTGTGTACAAGCATTGTTTATTTTTTTTATCGTCCTATAAATACATGGAGAGTTTTTTTCTTGAATCCTATCAACAGAATCTGATGCCAACCAGTTGATTACCTGCTGTAGGTTTCATTACGTAATGTCGACAGTTTGTTTCTTTACAACTTGATCGCTAGGTCGACGGTTTCTTACAACTTGATCGTTAGATAAACAGTTTTTTTTTTACAACTTGATCTTTAGGTTAACAGTTTCTTTATAACTTTACCTTAGGTCAACAGATTCTTTATAACTTTACCTTAGGTCAACTGATTCTTTATAACTTTACTAGTCAACATTTATTATATTTGATTTTGATCGTTAGATTGACACTGGAGAAGTAGATTCAGTATACTAACACTTCAAGTAAATACACTGACCAGTGAAGCACTGCCAGAAGAAAGAGCAACTGACTAGATGGATAAATACACTGACCAATGAAGCACTGCCAGAAGAAAGAGCAACTGACTAGATGGATAAATACACTGACCAGTGAAGCACTGCCAGAAGAAAGAGCAACTGACTAGATGGATAAATACACTGACCAGTGTAGCACTGCCAGAAGAAAGAGCAACTGACTAGATGGATAAATACACGGACCAGTTAAGCACTGCCAGAAGAAAGAGCAACTGACTAGATGAATAAATACACTGACCAGTGAAGCACTGCCAGAAGAAAGAGCAACTGACTAGATGAATAAATACAGATATTGACTAAATGGATTAAAAGAGACACTGACTGTGCAGATAGTAGTAATACTTAACAGGTAGATATATATATATATAGAAAATGACCAGCAGTCTATACCAATGTGATGACATTGACCTTTTCAAATCAAACAGGCATCGATCTGTGCTTACTACATGTACACATAGTAACGTGTATATAGTGTACCAAGACTGAACCTACACTCTACATGTACACATAGTAACGTGCATTTAGTGTACTAAGACTGAACCTACACTCTACATGTACACACAGTAACGTGTATATAGTGTACTAAAACTGACCCTACTCTCTACATGTACACACAGTAACGTGCATACAGTGTATTAAGACTGACCTACACACTAAATGTACACACAGTAACGTGTATATAGTATACTAAAACTGACCCAACACTCTACATGTACACACAGTAACGTGCATATAGTGTATTAAGACTGACCTACACAATAAATGTACACATAGTAACGTGCATATAGTGTACTAAGACTGAACCTACACTCTACATGTACATACAGTAACGTGTATATAGTGTACTAAGACTGACCCTACACTCTACATGTACACATAGTAACGTGTATATAGTGTACTAAGACTGAATCTACACTCTACACATAGTAACGTGCATATAGTGTACTAAGACTGAACCTACACTCTACATGTACACATAGTAACGTGCATATAGTGTACTAAGACTGAACCTACACTCTACATGTACACACAGTAACGTGTATATAGTGTACTAAGACTGACCCTACACTCTACATGTACACATAGTAACGTGTATATAGTGTACTAAGACTGACCCTACACTCTACATGTACACACAGTAACGTGTATATAGTGTACTAAGACTGACCCTACACTCTACATGTACACACAGTAACGTGTATATAGTGTACTAAGACTGACCCTACACTCTACATGTACACACAGTAACGTGCATATAGTGTACTAAGACTGAACCTACACTCTACATGTACACACAGTAACGTGTATATAGTGTACTAAGACTGACCCTATACTCTACATGTACACACAGTAACGTGTATATAGTGTACTAAGACTGAATCTACACTCTACACATAGTAACGTGTATATAGTGTTCTAAGACTGACCCTACACTCTACATGTACACACAGTAACGTGTATATAGTGTACTAAGACTGAACCTACACTCTACATGTTCACATAGTAACGTGTATATAGTGTTCTAAGACTGACCCTACACTCTACATGTACACACAGTAACGTGTATATAGTGTACTTAGACTGAACCTACACTTTACATGTACACATAGTAACGTGCATATAGTGTACTAAGACTGAACCTACACTCTACATGTACACACAGTAACGTGTATATAGTGTACTAAGACTGAACTTACACTCTACATGTACACATAATAACGTGTATATAGTGTACTAAGACTGAACCTAAATTCTACATGTACACACAGTAACGTGTATATAGTGTACTAAGACTGAACCTACAATCTACACACAGTAACGTGTATATAGTGTACTAAGAGTGACCCTACCCAGTAGATGTTCATATGAGACTGTATAGTAGTGTATAGCCTACTAGATATGTTATTATAATACGTATTATTGTACAATGTACATATTAGTTGTTATTATATATTACATGTAATTATGTTCTAGATATGCTATTATACTTAATACAACAGTTTGCATATGATTATATCTCAGAAATATACTAGATGTAAATTAATTCCAGGTATGATTGTATACCAGGTGTGACAGAATACTTGATATGATTGTATACCAGGTTTGACTGTATAGTTGATATGATTGTATACCAGGTTTGACTGTATACTTGATATGATTGTATAACGGGTTGGACTGTATACTTGATAAGATTGTATAACAGGTGGGACTTTTGATAAAAGTAATCGTATACCAGATACATTGTATACTATATATGAATGTACACAAGATATATTGTATACTATATATGAATGTACACAAGATATATTGTATACTATATATGAATGTACACAAGATATATTGTGTACTATATATGAATGTACACAAGATATATTGTGTACTATATATGAATGTACACAAGATATATTGTATACTATACATGAATGTACACAAGATATATTGTATACTATACATGAATGTACACAAGATATATTGTATACTATATATGAGTGTACACAAGATATATTATATACTATATATGAATGTACACCAGATATATTGTATACCATACTTTTTTATTGGTGATAACTTTACCTTTCAAGCCTTGTTGTTTTATTGACATAATTATCAGATTTACGTTTATAATTCACATAGTTTGATTTTGTAATACTTTGTTTATTACATTAGAAAGTTCACGAATCACTAAACAGAATTTTTGTTTTTATTTTACATCGTTACCGTAACAGATTGATTTTCAAAACAGGCAAAATAAAGGCAAAATTTGCGATAAAACAACAACCAACAGGTAAAATACATTTTTCTCGGTAGTAACAAGAAAACATACTCAGAAGTAAATAATGATTTACTTTTAAGTTTTGAATCTCCTATGTCTCTACTGTTGTCATAAATGTCCATAATATTGAATCTCCTATGTCTCTACTGTTGTCATAAATGTCCATAATATTGAATCGCCTATGTCTCTACTGTTGTCACAAATGTCCATAATATTGAATCTCCTATGTCTCTACTGTTGTCACAAATGTCCATAATATTGAATCTCCTATGTCTCTACTGTTGTCATAAATGTCCATAATATTGAATCGCCTATGTCTCTACTGTTGTCACAAATGTCCATAATATTGAATCTCCTATGTCTCTACTGTTGTCACAAATGTCCATAATATTGAACCAACAATATTCAGTTGTCTCCCCATTTATAAACAGATGATGATCAACTGAAGAAAACAATAAAGTCCCACGTGGAATTAACATAGTGTGAGAGTAGAGGTGAAGCGAGCTCACCTCGACTATACACAGACAGGACTAAATTACCTGCTCACCCACACACCCACCCACTCAGCCACACACCCATCCACCTTGTAGTAAGCAGTTTGCATGAACACAAATATATCGAGTTTTAATGATCTGACTTTCATGAGCTCTTCACTTGTACCTTTATCATCTATCTATCTATCTATCTATCTATCTATCTATCTATCTATCTATCTATCTATCTATCTATCTATCTATCTATCTATCTATCTATCTATCTATCTATCTATCTATCTATCTATCTATCTATCTATCTATCTATCTATCTATCTATCAATCTATCTATCTATATTCTCTGTGAATGTTTTTTTTATCTGTCTGTATCTCTCTGTCTGACTCTCTCTTCTCTCTAAATATAAGTGTCTAAGTCTCTACACATTCCTCATCAACCTTATACTGACTTAAATATCATTAATACCCTTTCTTTATTTCTGATGGCCTATTGAAAACTAACAGACACTTTACAATTATATACATTACCTGCACACATTTTATTTCTACACCGAAGAAATATAACTAATAACAACTATGGAGAAGTTGAGTTTTTAAAGATTGTTTGGACCTTAGGTGTCTGGACTTGAGGTGTTCCAGTTTATGTCTGGACGTGAATTGTTCCAGTTTATGTCTGGACGTGAATTATTCCAGTTTATGTCTGGACGTGAGGTGTTCCAGTTTATGTCTGGACGTGAATTGTTCCAGTTTATGTCTGGACGTGAGGTGTTCCAGTTTATGTCTGGACGTGAGGTGTTCCAGTTTATGTCTGGACGTGAATTGTTCCAGTTTATGTCTGGACGTAATGTGTTCCAGTTTATGTCTGGACGTGAGGTGTTCCAGTTTATGTCTGGACGTGAATAGTTACAGTTTATGTCTGGACGTGAGGTGTTCCAGTTTATGTCTGGACGTGAGGTGTTCCAGTTTATGTCTGGACGTGAATTGTTACAGTTTATGTCTGGACGTGAGGTGTTACAGTTTATGTCCGGACGTGAATAGTTACAGTTTATGTCTGGACGTGAGGTGTTACAGTTTATGTCTGGACGTGAATAGTTACAGTTTATGTCTGGACGTGAGGTGTTCCAGTTTATGTCTGGACGTGAATTGTTCCAGTTTATGTCTGGACGTGAGGTGTTACAGTTTATGTCTGGACGTGAGGTGTTACAGTTTATGTCTGGACGTGAGGTGTTCCAGTTTATGTCTGGACGTGAGGTGTTCCAGTTTATGTCTGGACGTGAGGTGTTCCAGTTTATGTACCTTAGGTAAACTTGGACTTATACTAGGTAAACTGGGACACATCCTAGGTAAACTGGGACTTATCCTAGGTAAACTGAGACTTATTCTAGGTAAACTGAGACTCAACTTAGGTAAACTGAGACTTATACTAGGTAAGCTGGGACTCATCCTAGGTAAACTGAGACTCAACTTAGGTAAGCTGAGACTTATCCTATGTAAACTGGGACACATCCTAGGTAAACCGGTACGTATACTAGGTAAACCGAGACTCATCCAAGGTAGACACGTTAAAGTTTTCTGATAGACGAGAAACGATTTAGTATTATTATTTACTATTTAGTATTATAACATACCAACGTTCATGAACCTACAAAATATATTCAGAGATTCTCTGATGTGTAATGGGAAAAGTCTTTAAAAAAGTCCGTGTTTGGTTTTTGTCATTTTTAAAAAGCTTTTAGTGTGAAATTTCTGTTGACATACTAAATCGATAAAAATTGCGTCTCTCTCTCGATGTCTCTCTCTCTCTTTGAACTCTTTCAGTTTATCTGTAAAATGAGACTTGGTTTCTTACAGCCTGTGAGATCCAACTCGTTGTGTTCCTCAGCATAATGGAACTGGCCAATGGCTAGCAGCCTAGCCAAACTTATCTGCAGCGGAGGCACAAGGAATCAACATTGTGCGTCAAACACCCAAAAAAAACCGCGTCGATAGGACAATACCCAACTGATTTAGACTAATTTTTGTGTTCTGAGTCCGAATATCACATTGATTCTGCTCGGTCAGGTCAACTTCTTGAGATACAGCCATAGACCTACCTGACGAGCTATACGTATTCTAATATCAGGGGTTTTGAGTTCAATCATTTCTCTAAATTAGCTGCATAAAAATTAGCAGCAAAAAATCACAATTATAAAAACAGAGATAATTATATTTTAAATAATCAATCTGGATTTTCACTTGATTATTTAATGCATCAGCACTTGATTGGGCACAGCCTCCAGTACCCTGACTTTCCATCTGCCTGTCGTCCAGCTGCTCACTTTGAAGAAATCCTGTACCTGCGTTGAGAGATCTTCCTGACAGCGACGATGAGGTCACCACTTTAGACGAGGGAGGAGATACAGAAGAGGAGTATAAATCACAAGATGGTCTGCAGCCATTCTCTCAATGTGAGCTTAATGATCTGGTTCGGGATCTCAGCTTGTCGAATAATTCCTCCGAGCTGTTGGGCTCCAGACTCAAAGAGAAAAATCTACTTGGCAAGGACGCGCGTATCACTTTCTTCCGTTGAAGACATGAGGACTACATGGGCTACTTCTGCCAGGAGAAAGACCTTGTGTACTGCCGAGATGTCGCCGGTCTTGATAAACTCGGCGGTCATCAATATGATCCGAGAGATCGGTGAATCTTCATTGACAGCTGCAAGCGCTCTTTGAAGTGTGTACTTCTCCAAAACGGGAGCCAGTTCGCCTCAATCCCTTTTGCGCACTCCACAACTCTTGAAGAGAAATATGAAGCAGTGAAGTAAGTGCTCGACAAAATCCAATATGAGCAGCACCAATAGATCATCTGCGTCGACTTGAAGATGGTGAACTTTCTACTTGGTCAGCAGTCCGGGTTCACGAAGTACCCATGCTTTATATGTATGTGGGACAGTCGAGACAGAGCCCAGCATTATGTAAAGAAAGAGTGGCCGGCGCGAGAGCAGTTTGTACCTGGGGCGAGAAACATCATAAACGAACCTCTTGTTGACCGGAAGAAGATATTGATCCCACCGCTACACATGAAGCTTGGGTTAATGAAACAGTTTACGCGCGCTCTGGACAAGGATGGGAGGTGCTTCAACTACATGTGCCGAGCATTTCCTCAACTGACCATTGAGAAGCTGAAGGCCGGCATTTTCGACGGTCCACAGAAACGGCAGCTCATAAAGGACACAGAGTTCCAAAACTCCATGAACACGCTTGAGTGCGCCGCCTGGAAATCGTTTGTGCAGGTGGTTAACAACTTCCTGGGGAACACGAAGGCAGCAAACCACGCCAGACTCATTAGCAGCATGATAGAGGACTTCCAAAACCTCGGGTGTTTGATGAGTATAAAGATGTACTTCCTATTCTCACACATGGAGAAGTTTCCTGAAAACCTTGGGGCGATGAGCGATGAGCAGGGAGAAAGGTTCCATCAGGACATCCGCCAAATGGGGGAAAGGTATCAGGGGAGATAGGACGCAGTCATGCTGGCGGACTACTGCTGGTCGATGACAATCCAGCAGCTGCTCACACACGGGAATCGAAGAAACGCCGATTTATGCCTTGAACTCTGAACTTTTGTTTCACGTAACGCTCATTGTTATACTAATATTATGATAATTATGCTTATCAAATTTGGTGGATAAATAAAACTGAATGAATTTGAATACGTTGACTTTTATTTCTTGAGTAAAACGGAAAAAATCGTCAGGGGTTTTTCAGCTGATGGTCCGCAAAAATGTGTTTTTTTTTACAAAAAAAAAAAAGATTTTTTTTTAATTTCTGTAGGAAAAATTCCTGACTTGATTGAGCAAAACCAATGTCATTTTCGGACTCAGAGCATCAAAATTAGTCTCATTCAGCTGGAAAACCCAGGACGATTTTCAAAAAAATTTTTTTTTTGCCCAGTATAATTATCTCCATAGCCAGTGACGTAGCGAGCTTTACTCGCGCCGGGGCACAATACCTTTTTAGTGCCCCCCCCCCATTAAAAAACTATATTATATTGTGTGTAAAATATACCATATGGCGCCCCTTTGTGAGTTGCGGCCGGATCATGACGCCCCCTTACTACGCCGCTGTTCATAGTTTTCCCAACATTGGTTTCAACCAGGGTTGTGCATACAGCTGGCATTGGTTTCAACCAGGGTTGTGCATACAGCTGGCATTGGTTTCAACCAGGGTTGTGCATACAGCTGGCATTGGTTTCAACCAGGGTTGTGCATACAGCTGGCATTGGTTTCAACCAGGGTTGTGCATACAGCTGGCATTGGTTTCAACCAGGGTTGTGCATACAGCTGGCATGCAGGTAGCTTTACAAGGAGAGGCACGTGAGACAGTATTTAACATAAGGCAGTAGGTTGGAAGCTCAATTTCTCATGACAGCCTTATTGCGTGATGCATGCAAGACTTCACTATCATTCGCCTACCTTTCAAACAGTCATCAACTGTCTCATTTATGACAGTGCTCCTCTTACCGCCTATACCACTGCCCGCGATACACAAGTTTAAAAGTGCCTGTGGTCAGCTGGGTATGTATTTATAAAAGTGTTTAATGAAATTGTCAGAATTTAGTGTTTGGAAATACACCGCTTCATGTGGTGCCTAGACTGTTGTAGAATACTAGGTATTATATTCTACGCAATATGGACATTAAAATCAGTGCCATTTAGAGCTATCTAGCAGAAATATGCATTGCTGGTGGCTTCGCGCTGCTGGGTGCCTCGTGCTTTTGCATACACAGGTCTTGTTAATTACAAAAGTCTCATTATATTACCAAAGTCTTATCATCATAAAAAAGTCTTATTATGATTCTAAAGTCATTATCCTTAAAGTTTTATTATCATACAAAAATCTTATCTTCATAAAAACGTCTTATTATCATCAAAAATTATATCGATCAAAAGTAAAAAAAAAAACACATTTTTTTCTGGTAATATTTGCTTTAGGACTCGCGATGGGTAAATCCGCCTCTGTTTTACATTAATAATTACCGTTCACTTAGTAGGGCACGCCTTAAAGAGGGGAGGGTGGAAGTGTAACACTCAATGATAAATAAGAGTTAAACAAGAGTTACCCGAGGGTGGGGAAGGGGGTGAGGTATGAACAAATCAAGAAAATAAAGCTAAGAAATAGATGAATTGCTCCTATTTACCTGTGAGTTTAGTGGAATGTCTCTACTTGATGACACCTATTTACCTGTGAGTTTAGTGGAATGTCTCTACTTGATGACACCTATTTACCTGTGAGTTTAGTGGAATGTCTCTACTTGATGACACCTATTTACCTGTGAGTTTAGTGGAATGTCTCTACTTGATGACACCTATTTACCTGTGAGTTTAGTGGAATGTCTCTACTTGATGACACCTATTTACCTGTGAGTTTAGTGGAATGTCTTTACTTGATGACACCTATTTACCTGTGAGTTTAGTGGAATGTCTCTACTTTATGACACCTATTTACCTGTGAGTTTAGTGGAATGTCTCTACTTGATGACAACTATTTACCTGTGAGTTTAGTGGAGTGTCTCTACTTGATGACACCTATTTACCTGTGAGTTTAGTGGAATGTCTCTACTTTATGACACCTATCTACCTGTGTGTAACTAATTAATTGTTTTATTTAAACTTTAGCTCATTTTAAAATGGTACAATCAATGTTTTTGTAAAGTGACAACGAAAAAAAAATTAGTTAACATTTTTACTTTTTTTTCCCTCATATGTAATGAATTTTTATTACATTAAACATCATTGAAATAACTCAAAGCTGAGAATTTTAATTACGTGACAAACAGGAATAAGCCTTTGTGTAAGGAATCAGAATATGTATTTGTAAAACATAAATTACTGATGGATTTAGGATTCTATAGCTTTAAATATGATAAAATTGGAGCCAAAATATTTTCAACATTGAAAGAAAAAAAAATCAGCATATTAATAGTTTCATTAGTCATATTGATAGTCCATCCGACATATTGATAGTTCATCAGACTTATAGATAATTTCAACAGTCATATTGACAGACTTATAGATAGTTTCAACAGTCATATTGGCATCTTTAAGCTATCAATATACGTCCATCTGCACAAAAATTTCTTGCCAAATTTTCAACTTTTTCATTACTTCGTATAAATGTTTCGGCGAAATCAGAAAAAGATAATGGGCCAATAACACCATTATAGTTAAAAAATTTACATCATTAAAATTTAAATTAGCCCAACGGAACAAAACAGAATCATCCTTCGTAGATTAAAAAAAATATTTGCGAATTACAAATAAGTAGAATAAATATAGAACATATACATTTTTAAAGACGCTGCCGATTGAAGAGATAGAGAGAAGCATACAGTGTAGCACGCTGTGTTAATGCATACACGCGTGGCTCGATTTGAAATATGTAGTATTACTTGACACAAGGAGAGAAGCCCATTTATTAGTACCGTTAGTCAGAGTCATATCCCTCGATTAGTTATGAGAATTTGTTTTACTCATATTTGTTAAAAATAAAAAATAAAATTAATTGCAAAATTAATTACTTATTCATGTATTGTCACAGACCAAGAACATGAGTGCAACATATCAAGAAAATCTATCAATAAAAAGTGCCTCAAAATTCGATAACAAAATTTTCCCCAAATAAATAAGCAAATAAAGAGACAGAAGTTTCGAGTTAAGAAAACGGTTAGAAAAACAATAAAACATTTCTCTCGTTAGTACAAAATAATGACCATATCATCTGTTTAGCTTTATATTCAGGAACAAAATCAGGAAACGTATGTTATTGTGAAATAATGTCAAGATATTAAACTTCAAGGTGTGTTTGCTATCTAGATTTACAATTATAATGTAAGACTTTCTCGAACAAGTCCCCCAAATGTAATCTCCTATCATGTTTTCATTGTACTGTCCTCAGTAGCAACGTTCCAACTGCAGTGTGTCCTGATGAAAGCGGTTACCAACCTCCTCAGGTACTCAGATATTATCTTTAAACTTGTCGAGGTAGGTACCCTTAAATAACACTCGATACCTCCATTTCGTGTTACTTGTGTACAAGATTTTGGATCAGTTCTACATAATTTTCTGTCTAGAAGTAAACAAGAGTTTGGATCAGTTCTACATAATGTTCTGTCTAGAAGTAAACAAGAGTTTGGATCAGTTCTACATAATTTTTTCTCTATAAGTAAACAAGAGTTTGGATTAGTTCTACATAATTTTCTGTCTAGAAGTAAACAAGAGTTTGGATCAGTTCTACATAACTTTCTGTCTAGAAGTAAACAAGAGTTTGGATCAGTTCTACATAATTTTCTGTCTAGAAGTAAACAAGAGTTTGGATCAGTTCTACATAACTTTCTGTCTAGAAGTAAACAAGAGTTTGGATCAGTTCTACATAATTTTCTGTCTAGAAGTAAACCTCGAAACATTGCAAAAAAATAAAAGATAAATAAATTTAAAAAATAAAAACAACTTCTCTTTCTTTGTGATTAGCTGAGTCAATTGTTCAGACTCCATTGTGAGTAGCTGAGTCAATTGTTCAGACTCCATTACCATCTTTATGCTTTGATCCTGACCTTAGATATCTAGTAGCCAGTCCTTCCGGTGGAGTTGCATGAATAATTTGTTACCAAACTGTAAACCTATAAAAAATGTAACCATCTTAATATTTTCAATATATAACTAACTAACTATATCCATAGCATCTCTGACATTATTTTAACGTCCTCTCTTTAAGTGTATGGAGTAGAGTTGTTGTAGTCCTCCTTTAGGTATATTGGAGATGAGTTGTTGTAGTCCTCCTTTAAGTGTATGTATGGTTGATGTAGTCCTCCTTTAAGTGTATAGTAGTGATTTGTTGTCGTCCTTTAAGTATATGGAGTGAGTTGTTGTGAGTCACTCCTTTAATGTACAGGGGTGAGTTGTTGTAGTCTTCCTTTATGTGTATAGGGTGAGTTGTTGTAGACCTCCTTTGCATTGTATATGGTGGGGTGAGTTGTAGTCCTACAAGTGTGTGGGGTGAGTTATTGTAGTCCTTTAAGTGTATGGAGTGAGTTGTTGTAGTCCTTTAGGTGTAATGGGTGAGTTGATGCATAGTCCCTCTTTAATGTATAAACAGGGTGAGTTGTTGTAGTCCTCCTTTAAAGTGTATGGGGTGAGTTGCTGTAGCCTCTTTAGGTGTATGGGGTGAGTTGTTGTAGTCCTCCTTAAGTGTATGGAGTGAGTTGTTGTAGTCCTCCTTTAAGTGTATGGAGTGAGTTGTTGTAGTCCTTTAAGTGTATGGAGTGAGTTGTTATAGTCCTCCTTTAAGTGTATGGAGTGAGTTGTTGTAGTCTTTTAAGTGTATGGAGTGAGTTGTTGTAGTCTTCCTTTAAGTGTATAGGGTGAGTTGTTGTAGTCCTCCTTTAAGTGTATGGGGTGAGTTGTTGTAGTCCTACAAGTGTATGGGGTGAGTTTTTTTAGTCCTCCTTTAAGTGTATGGAGTGAGTTGTTATAGTCCTCCTTTAAGTGTATGGAGTGAGTTGTTGTAGTCCTTTAAGTGTATAGGGTGAGTTGTTGTAGTCCTCCTTTAAGTGTATGGGGTGAGTTGTTGTAGTCCTTTAAGTGTATGGAGTGAGTTGTTGTAGTCCTCCTTTAAGTGTATGGGGTGAGTTGTTGTAGTCCTCCTTTAAGTGTATGGAGTGAGTTGTTGTAGTCCTCCTTTAAGTGTATGGAGTGAGTTGTTGTAGTCCTCCTTTAAGTGTATGGAGTGAGTTGTTGTAGTCCTCCTTTAAGTGTATGGAGTGAGCCGAAAATAGACGGATAATAGTTTCCATTATGTGGCAGCCTGCAAACGTAATGATGAAATATCATTCAAATATCGCCCATAGTGCGGGTTGAAGACTATTTCAATTGCACCGACTAAATCTGTGACGTTGTAGCAGTAGCAGTGTGAAATAGTTTAGTATTTAGTATCTAGCCGATGTCCTATGCTGTTTCCGCTGGCCCAAAACTTTCGTTCAGAAGGTTCCACTTTATCAATATTGATGTGTGGAGCTCAGAGTTAGACTTTGTGAGTCTTTGTGAGTTTTAAAGTTGATGTAGGAAATGTAGGTATGAGGAGCTCAATGAAGTGTGATACTGAACCAAATGATTATGAGATAACCATTATGAGGCTCCCATAAATAATCATAAAATATAATCCATAATACAAATTTTACATCATGTGTTCCGGTGTCTATCATCGCTACTTCCGTCTGTCATCACTACTTCCGTCTGTCATCGCGACTTCCGTCTGTCATCTAACATGGCGGCATAAACAATTCATCCAAGAAGGCGGCATAAACAATTAATGGCAGAAACATTAACTGTTTTCTTCTTAACATGCATGATCCGGCTACCAACTGGCCAGCCGAGTAAGAATTGTCTCCTACATGACTGCCAGCAATGACATTGGACCAGCCATATGTTTAGTGCCGAGGTGAAAAAACACCGTACACTAACATACGGCAGGTAAGATCATGAATGCCAAATGGCAATCACAACGTTTCACTGTTTTCGACCGCTTCAATCATTACCAAAGGGCAATAAAGCGATCTTAGAAGAGGTAACACAAATTCTTGCCAAAATATTTAGTGATACTCTCCGAAACAAATTTTAAACCGAAAAGTGGTTTCATAGGCCTATGTATATCTCACAATAACATAATAAATCTATGGTGTTCTATTTGTTATTAAAGGAGAAGCGATCATAAAAGAAATATTTACAAAAACCGTTTAATTAATATTTTGTGTTATGTTCCACAATCTAAATTTTAAACCTAAATTATGGATACCTCAATATAATGTAATATTTATATTGTTTAAATTGTTTTTATTTCTAAAATATGCCTATTTCTAATGTACAATTATTTCCCTTTATTACTAACCTAAAATACGTCACATTTCTTTTTCATTTTTTGACTATTACGTCACAAGAATGAATTGAATAAGGGTTGAGATTGAGTAGCGCTGTACACAACGTTTACAATGCAAACTAACCCATTTATGATGGCGGCTTCGCACAGAGGGTGTATGGAGGGGGGCCAGTTCGAGGAGGGCCCCCAAAATATTTTTTAAACTAAATATTAAGTACATTATCTCATGTCAAAATGTAGTGGCTTCCGAAGATGCCTAAAATCCCTTGGTTCGGCATTGGCTTCACAGAACTATAATGTTGAAAGCTTTGATACATCTTTCTTTTTTAAGAGGCCCAATGTTTTCTGCGTCTGCGGCCTCAACTGCATTGATGGAATACTATGTTTTTAATTGAAGGTCAGCTAAAAGCTACACAACGATTCTTTCTTCTCGGGACCAAGCTTGAGAAGCGTCAAAAATTATCCCATGTCAAAATTCAGGGGCAGTCCCCAAAGAGGCCAAGCCCACCGGGGCTCTAAATCCCTAGGTTCTGCACTGCCGGGTCGGCAATTTTTCTTAGTTAATTGTACTATGCTACGATGTGTATAACAGTAAATAAACCACCTGTTAAACATGTAGCGTTTTGCTTAACACAAGCACTCACTCACGTCTCTCTTTTTTTAAATACGCCATGTTGAACATCATAAAACATTAAATGAATAACTGTTTGGAAAGAAGTCCATTAAAATATTATGAAGGAATATGATTTTAAGAGTTGTTGTTTATGTTGACCCATAGTGAGGATTATTTGCTTTGGGAGGAACTATTTAACATATGAACTTTATTTGATGTATTATTAGGTGTCCTTATTCTCAAATGTATTTTGGCTACAATAATATGTTCATGTCCTTGGGGCCAGTACAAGTATATAGACTGATTGTTAACGCGCTAAAATATATATCACCATTTTAAACTCCAACTGTGTGCCTACTCGCCGGTCCGGGTACCGGGCCTTTGATAACTAGTCAATAATACAAATTTTACATCATGTGTTCCGGTTTCCGTCTGTCATCGCTACTTCCGTCTGTCATCGCGACTTCCGTCTGTCATCCAACATGGCGGCATAAACAATTCATCCAAGATGGCGGCATAGACATTTCAAAGATGGCAGAAACATTTACTGTTTTCTTCTTAACATGCATGATACGGCTACCAACTGGCCAGCCGAGTAAGAATTGTCTCCTACTTGGCTGCCAGAAATGACATTGGACCAGCCATATGTTTAGTGCCGAGGTGACAAACACCTTACACTAACATACGGCAGGTAAGATCGTGAATGCCAAATGGCAATCACAATGTGATACTGTCTTCGACCGCCTCATTCATTACCAAAGGGCAATAGAGCGATCTTAGGAGAGGTGACACAAAATCATGCCAAAAAATTCTGTGAAACTCTCCGAAACAAATTTTAAACCGAAAAGTGGTTTCATAGGCCTATGTATATCTCACAATAACATAATAAATCTATGGTGTTCTATTTGTTATTAAATGAGAAGCAATCATAAAAGAAATATTTACAGAAATCGTTCAATTAATATTCTGTGTTATGTTCCACAATGTAAATAAATTTTAAACCAAAATTATGGATACCTCAATATAATGTAATATTTATATTGTTTAAATTGTTATTATTTCTAAAATATGTCTATTTCTAATGTACAATTATTTCCCTTTATTACTAACCTAAAATACGTCACTTTTTTTCATTTGTTGACTATTACGTCACATGAATGAATTGAATAAGGGTTGAGATTGAGTAGCGCCGTACACAATGTTTACAATGCAAACTAACCCATTTATAATGGGGGCTTCGCACAGAGGGTGTATGGAGGGGGGCCCAGTTTGAGGAGGGCCCCCAAAATATGTTTCAATCTAAAGATTAAGTACATTATCTCATGTCAAAATGTAGTGGCTCCCGAAGATGCCTAAAATCTCTTGGTTCGGCATTGGCTTCACAGAACTATAATGTTGAAAGCTTTGATACATCTTTCTTTTTTAAGAGGCCCAATGTTTTCTGCGTCTGCGGCCTCAACTGCATTGATGGAATACTATGTTTTTAATTGAAGGTCAGCTAAAAGCTACACAACGATTCTTTCTTCTCGGGACCAAGCTTGAGAAGCGTCAAAAATTATCCCATGTCAAAATTCAGGGGCAGTCCCCAAAGAGGCCAAGCCCACCGGGGTTCTAAATCCCTAGGTTCTGCACTGCCGGGTCGGCAATTTTTCTTAGTTAATTGTACTATGCTACAATGTGTATAACAGTAGATAAACCACCTGTTAAACATGTAGCGTTTTGCTACATCACGTCTCTCTTTTCTTTTAAATACGCCATGTTGAACATCATAAAACATTAAATGAATAACTTTTTGGAAAGGAGTCCATTAAAATATTATGGAGAAATATGATTTTAAGAGTTGTTGTTTATGTTTACCCATAGTGAGGATTATTTGCTTTGGGAGGAACTATTTAACATATGAACTTTATTTGATGTATTATTAGGTGTCCTTATTCTCAAATGTATTTTGGCTACAATAATATGTGCCTATGCCCTTGTAGCTTTCTTTGACCCGTGACCTGCTATGACTCTTTTAACTACTGTTGTTTGACAGTCCTGACACGAATTAGCAAAAAAAATGTTGGCCTTGATTCAAAATATTGGATTATTTACATTGGATTCATTCTGTGTATTTTTGCACAGAGGCGTATTTACCAAAATTGTGGCCCTAGGCGCATGACCAATTAGGGGCCCCCTCGCCTAAAAGGCATTTAAAAATGATCATAATACAACAATAGTCAGAACACTCATGTATTATTTAACATGCATACTACATAGTTATGCATACTAGCTAGAAATTACAATTGTCAGTTTATTACAGTTATATAACTTTTTTCCTGCTCTTCAATTTCGCGAACTTGTCAATGTGCGCATTGAAATCGTATTCTAATGTCTCCTTTGATTCAATGCATAAAATAGACAAATCTCCAAGCCTACATTGACTGATGGAATTCCGCAAGTAATTCTTGATCCTTTTGCATAGAAAATGACCGTTCTCCAGTTGCGTTTGATATAGGAATGGTGAGAAAGATTCTTAGAAGGGTTTCCACATTGGGAAATGTATATTGTAGTCCACCCAGTGCTATAAGCTGGTACATCTCTACCGCAGATTAAGCGCCTACTTCTTTCGCGAAATGCAAAAACTGTTTGATTTCATCGGCAGTGGTATCAGAATTAACATCGTCTTTGTATTCTTCGATCAAGGCAGAAATCTTTATGTTCAAGTCATCTACCTTGTCCTTGAAAAATATACTGAACAAATCATGTATACCTTTGTATGCTTCAATTCTGTGATCAAGTTCCATGATCAATTTATCACAAATGGCGTTTACTGTGTTAACAATAAAATTATCACGACCAGTTAAAATAACTTCCGGTTCATTGCTTTCATCAGAAAACGGTTTTCGCTTCTTCTTGTGGCTCACTTCATCTTGATATTTACAGTCTTTGAGATCCTCGTTCATAAGCAATGCTGCTCGCTCTTCAATACGAGTGAAATCGTTTCGGACTTCGTTGTTAATAAATAACTTCAGTGATTCTAGAAGATTTACACCAGAATCAAGATATAAATTTGAATTTTGCAGGAATTTGCTGGTTGCATTCATCCGCTGTAAAATTGTATCCCAAAGAACAGTCATCAATGCAGTTTCAAAAAGATCCATTTTATTACCAAGAGCCTTAGTCTCATTTCTTACAGCTGCCTTCTGACCACGATCTTCGGCTGCTTGAAGAAGAGCTTCCTGAATACCAATGTAGTTCTGATGCAATGCAAACACTGCATCCGCTCTAGCTGACCATCTTGTGTCCGATACTTTCTTTATGGTGCATCCATTTTTGACTAGACGACTTTTAAGGATGCTCCATCTGTGTGTGGATGCTGAGAACCAAACATAAACATGTTGAATAAAGTCAGCATGATACCGCTGAAAGCGACGATCCTGCAGCCGCATTACCAACTAGATTCAAGCCTATGGCTGGAGCAGGGAATGTAAACTGCATTGGGACTGTGTGCCTTGATTCGAGCCTGCAAGCCCAAGTATCTGCTAGACATGTTAGAAGCATTGTCGTAGCTCTGTCCCCTGCATTTGTGATATCTAATCCCCAGTTCTTCAAAACGTCTAGTATCACTTGCTCCAGATTTTGAGCGTTATGAGCATAGATGTCAACATAAAAGCTTAAAAATCGTTCGTTAATTTCACCATCAATGAGAACATATCTGAGTATCACAGTTAGCTGGTCCACGTGGCTAACATCAGGTGTTGAATCACCAATCAAAGAGAAATATATAGATTTCTTTACTTCTGATATAAACTGATCTCTGACAGCATTGCCCATTATTTTAATGAATTCGTCACAAGTAGCATGTGACAAATAACTGCAATAACTACTTCCCTTGTTACCGTACCGTGCAATATGATTTGCTAAGAAAGGGTCAAATTTTGACTAGTAATTCAAGCAACTGGTAAAATTACCGTCATTGTTGGCATGACCACCGAGGGCCAAGCCTTCAGAGGAAGAAACTGTACAGTTGCTACAATTCTTCGTAGAACTTCTCTCCAGTACATGTATTGCTTTTCATCATCTAACTGTTTGGCCATCAGTTCGTCAATACGCCCTTTTGCGTTCAAATGTTTATCGAAAGTGCACATTGCTTGAATGTGGCCATACGAATTCTCATGTTTAGAAATTTTGGCGGCAATATTTTTTCCAATCAGAACACCCGTTTGTTGAAAATTGACTAGCTTTATTTGGAAACACTTTGCATACATAACAATACACGCTTCCACTAATTTCACTGAACACTAACCATTCACGTTAAGTAAAAGTTATGTTCAGACAAATGACGAAAATATTTTCTGCCACGATCTTCATCAACATGCCAGCGCGTGAAAGGTCGCCAACATTTTTTGGTTTGAAATCCAAAACATAATTACGCATGGTTTCTGTCAAATTCGCTGGCCACATAGCAATATCTGTCAAAATTTCACCACAGTTGTTATCATCAACAGTTTCACTACTCACGACCTCCGGTATAGGACCTTCAGCCAGCTGTTCAGGTTCTGGTAAGTCTGTTGGCTCGGGCTCAGAATCCATACTGGCTGTTGCCGAGACGACTGAACTTGGATCATTAGTTATTTCTGTTTGAGTAGTCTCTGATGGTGGGATTACCGGTCGTTTCGCTAAAAATGTCAACAAGGCGCCTTCGTTTTTCGCATCTTCTGCTTTTCTTTTGGATATCACACTTTTTTGCACCTGAGGGATATTGTCTCATAGACATAGTTTTAATGATACGCAATCTGCTACAACAGAAAAGGAAAAATGATCAATGATCATTCATCCACACAAAGCGTAGCGGGTAGCAAGAACAAAATTATCAAAATAGTGTAATAAACTGGCAATTAACAATTAGTTATTGCAATTTGCAAAAAATTAAAATTTGAATTAGAATTATTAATTAAAATCTGTGACGTAAGGTGCGCCAAAACTACTGGTACGACCGTACGTTACTTGTCACTTCGAACACTAGCGCCAACTTTATTAATACGTCACAGCAAGCAAGACACAGTCAACCACGTTCGACAACTCGCATTGTTTACCAGTCTGAAAGTGTGCCTATGCCTAAAAATTCGCCACTGTATTATGTTCAAAGCGAAATTCTCTACAGTACAACGACTTGTCAACATTAACATAATTGTGACTGAAAGCAGATAGGAAGGCTACTGGCTATCTTCATTCTGTTATTCACTCAATCATTGTAAATCATAAGAAATTTTTAGTTTGCATCTCTCTATCAATATCCATTTTGGAGAAAAATTACATAAAACCTATTCAAGTCTTTTAAAACCTCAAAGAATTATCAGTTTCAAATGTTCGTACAATCAATGTTAACTCACAACTAACACTCTCTCATCCAGAATGAAACATTGCAAATCTACGTCACAATGCCAGTACATAAAAGCCCAGACCGTAGCTAGCTATTGAAGCGCCCATGTGCGAGTTGTTTGGTGCCCCCAACCCTTGTAAAAATTGTGCAACCTATTACAATACATAACATTTTTCACTACATATTTCAGGTTTAATTCGGGTGTAAAAAATATATGGGCCAGTAAAGGACAATAACAAGTGAAGAAATAGAACCAATTCAGAGCTGTACAATCTGTAGTAAAACCAAATATAACAGCTGAAATCAAAATGAATAGATTGAGGTGAGCAGGGCACATAGAAAGAATGGAAAACAACAGAGGTCCTAAAGCATTATATATAAGGCAACACCCAAAGAGAAAAGGCCTATAGGCAGACCAAGAAGCAGATGGTTGGATGAAGTGGAGAAGCCATAGGAGTGAGAGAGTGGAGAAAGAAGACCATGGATCGGGAAAAGTGGAGAAGAGTAGTATGGCAAGCCAGGGCCCTAAATGGGCTGTAGAGCCAAAGGAAGAAGAATAAATATACAATTAGACGTGCATCTTTATGTATATAGTATGCGATATATAGGGGAAAAAATACACAGTAATCTCCCTTTTCCCCCTCCCGGTGGCGGTGTCGGCAGCTGATGGAATGCCGACACCGGAGTCGATGTCAGTGTCGGCAAATATTTGACCGACACCCCACCTCTGGAGACTATAAAATGAGAACAGGGTAAATTAATAAAAGTACAGTAATATATTGAAATCACAGTACGATAAAGAAAGTACAGTAAGGTAATAAAAGTACAGTAATATAAAGAAAGTACAGCAAGATAATGGAAGTACAGTAATATAAAGAAAGTACAGTAAGATAACACAGCTCAACAAAAAAATTTTTTTTTCGAATCGCCAAGAATATTTGAATGAATTTATAGCAATTCATGGGTGCTGATTTCAAAACTGCCACTGCTTTTGCTGAATTGGCTCTAGTTTCTGAGATATTGGACAATCTTGAAAATATGATTGTACCCTTTGTGTAAAACAAATGCAATACGTTTGGTGTCTGTTGTTTTATTTAACTATACCAAGTTATAACTTGGTTTATTTTTTTCTCTTTTATAGCTGCTTTCTAAAGACATCATGAGTTCATCATGAAGATGCTGCAAAAATAATCCGAATGTATTCTGTTACATCTGTGGAGAATACATGATTGAAAAGCAAAGAAGAAATATAACTGACTTTGTGTAGCAGGCATATTTGGCTTATTTCGGTGTGAAGCTGGAAGACCAAGACAAGTCTTGGGTTCCCCATAAGGTCTGCAAAAACTGCGTGGAGAGCCTACGGCAGTGGACAAATAGTGAAAAGAAAAGTCTAAGTTTCGGTGTACAAATGATATGGCGAGAGCCGAAAGACCATTTTGGTGATTGTTATTTTTGTATTGTGAATGTTAAAGGCTTCAATCGCCACAAGAAATCTAAGTGGGGTTATCCTGATCTTGAATCTGCAATGAGACCAATTCCACATAGCAGTAAAGTTCCTATACCAGTGTTTACTGGATTATTAGAGTTTTCACAACCAGACTCCAACGAGGGGCAAGATCTGGAGTTTTTGGCAGGTGAAAACAGTGGAAGCGATTATGAAGGAAGTTCTTCAACACCTCAACCATTCAGCCAAGAAGAACTCAATAACCTAATACGAGACCTAAATCTGTCCAAGTAAGCATCTGAGCTTTTAGTGTCCAGGCTCAATGAAAGAAATTTTCTCAAACCAGAAGTTAAAATAACATTTTATCGGAAAAGAGAAGATTTTCTTCTTCAATATTTAAGTTTACTGTAATGACATCCCTGGACTTCCGCTCCAAATGGGACTACAAGACTACCATTCCGAAGACTGGCGTCTTTTTATGGACAGTTCCATCACAAGCTTGAAATGTGTTCTGTTAAACAATGGTAATCGATATGCATCTCTTCCCATTGCTCACTCAACAACACTTAAAGAAGAGTATGAGAATATCAAAACATTATTGCAGAAATTCCGTTATTATGAGCATCAGTGGTCAATTTGTGTTGATCTAAAAATGGTAAACTTCTTGCTTGGGCAGCAGTCAGGATACACAAAATACCCATGCTTCATGTGCCTTTGGGATAGCAGGGCAAAGCAAGATCATTGGACAAGAGTAACATGGCCTGCAAGGGAAACCATGACTGTAGACAAAAATAAGATCATTCTCCCACCGCTTTATATCAAATTAGGTTTAATGAAACAATTTGTTAAGGCTTTGGACAAATCTGGCAAATGCTTCAAGTATATTTGCAGATCATTCCCCGGATTGAGGATGGAGAAGCTGAAAGCTGGGATTTTTGACGGTCCTCAGATTCTGAAACTCATCAACGATCGACATTATACTAATTTCATGGATCACCTTGAAGCTTCTTCATGGAACAGTTTTGTTTCAGTTGTCATGAACTTCTTAGGTAATAACAGAGCATAGAATTACGAAGAACTGGTGCAAGATATGCTCGCTAACTTCAGAAACATTGGAGCAAATATGAGCATCAAGGTACATTACCTGCACAGTCATTTAGACAAATTTCCAGGTAACCTTGGAGACTTCAGTGAGGAACAAGGCGAGAGGTTCCATCAGGATATGATGGTGATGGAGGAGAGATATCAAGGAAGATGGGACATACATATGATGGCTGACTACTGTTGGAGCCTCCAGCGCAATTGCACCAACGACACATACAAAAGGAAGTCGAGCAAATAGCGATTTGCTAATGCATTACTATAGACAATTAACATATTAATTAATTAGACATAATTAGTTTTTCAAATGAAAATGTTTTCTTCTATAACACTATTACACATATTTTTGAACAAATTTCTGCATGACTATTAACAGTTTCACTACTTTTTGTTAGTATACTATTATACTTCATGCAATTCTTGACAAATTCCAAACACGGTGTATACATTATTTAATTAATTTTAATTATCTCGTAAAATAGAGCCAATCTAGCAAAAGCACTTACATATTCTAAATCAGCATGGTTGACTTTGTATAAAATGATTCAAATATCACTGGCAACGAAATCACTGTTTACCAGTGTAATGAAAGAACAATAATACAGACTGTTAGATCACAGTCATTGTTTCTTTTACGAGATAGATTTTTTTGTCTAAAATTACTTTATTTCGTATATTTTGATGAATTTAAATATAAATATCTCTATATCTCTATAACTCTATATTTCTATATCTCTTTATTTTAGAACCAAAACATTGTATAACATGAGTTCAACATTCCCACGTACAGCCCCTAACAATTGTATAACATGAGTTCAACATACCCACTTTAAGACCCAAAACATTGTATAACATGATTTCAACATTCCCACTTTTAGACACCCATAATTGTATAACATAAGTTCAACATTCCCACTTTTAGACACCAACAATTGTATAACATAAGTTCAACATTCCCACTTTTAGACACCAACAATTGTATAACATGAGCTCAACATACCCACTTTAAGACCCAAAACATTGTTGTTAAACCATAATACATCACCAGACAATTACCTGTACATCCTGACTATTTTTAAACCATAAGACATCACCAGACAATTACCTGTACGTCCTGATTGTTGTTAAACCATAAGACATCACCAGACAATTACCTGTACATCCTGACTGTTGTTAAACCATAAGACATCACCAGACAATTACCTGTACATCCTGACTATTTTAAACCATAAGACATCACTAGACAATTACCTATACATCCTGACTGTTGTTAAACCATAAGACATCACCAGACAATCACAAGTCCATCCTGACTATTTCAAACCATAAGACGTCACTAGACAATCACAAGTCCATCCTGAATGTTGTTAAACCATAAGACATCACCAGACAATTACCTGTGCATCCTGACTATTTTAAACCATAAGACATCACCAGACAATCACAAGTCCATCCTGACTGTTGTTAAACCATAAGACATCACTAGACGATTACCTATACATCCTGACTGTTGTTAAACAATAAGACATCACCAGACAATTACCTGTACATCCTGACTGTTTTTAAACCATAAGACATCACCAGACAATTACCTGTACATCCTGACTATTTTAAACCATAAGACATCACCAGACAATTACCTGTACATCCTGACTATTTTAAACCATAAGACATCACCAGACAATTACCTGTACATCCTGACTGTTGTCAAACCATAAGACATCACTAGACATTCACAAGTCCATCCTGACTTTTGTTAAACCATAAGACATCACCAGACAATTACCTGTACATCCTGACTATTTCAACCATCAGACATCACCAGACAATTACCTGTACATCCTGACTATTTTAAACCATTAGACATCACCAGACAATTACCGGTACATCCTGACTGTTGTCAAACCATAAGACATCACTAGACAATCACAAGTCCATCCTGACTGTTGTTAAACCATAAGACATCACCAGCCAATTACCTGTACATATTGACTATTTCAAACCATAAGGCATCACCAGACAATTACCTGTACATCCTGACTGTTGTTAAACCATAAGACATCACCAGACAATTACCTGTACATCCTGACTGTTGTTAAACCATAAGATATCACCAGACAATCACAAGTCCATCCTGACTCTTTTAAACCATAAGACATCACCAGACAATCACAAGTCCATCCTGACTGTTGTTAAACCATAAGACATCACCAGACAATCACAAGTCCATCCTGATTGCTGTTAAACCATAAGACATCACCAGACAATTACCTGTACATCCTGACTATTTCAAACCATAAGACATCACCAGACAATTACCTGTACATCCTGACTGTTGTTAAACCAAAAGAATTCACCAGACAATCACAAGTCCATCCTGACTGTTGTTAAACCATAAGACATCACCAGACAATTACCTGTACATCCTGACTGTTGTTAAACGATAAGACGTCACCAGACAATCACAAGTCCATCCTGATTGCTCTTAAACCATAAAACATCACCAGACAATCACAAGTCCATCCTGATTGCTCTTAAACCATAAGACATCACCAGACAATTACCTGTACATCTTGACTGTTGTCAAACCATAAGACATCACCAGACAATCACAAGTCCATCCTGACTGTTGCTAAACCATCAGACATCATCAGCCAATTACCTGTACATCCTGACTATTTCAAACCATAAGACATCACCAGACAATTACCTGTACATCCTGACTATTTTAAACCATAAGACATCACCAGACAATTACCTGTACATCCTGACTGTTGTCAAACCATAAGACATCACTAGACAATCACAAGTCCATCCTGACTGTTGTTAAACCATAAGACATCACCAGCCAATTACCTGTACATATTGACTATTTCAAACCATAAGACATCACCAGACAATTACCTGTACATCCTGACTGTTGTTAAGCCATAAGATATCACCAGACAATCACAAGTCCATCCTGACTATTTTAAACCATGACATCACCAGACAATCACAAGTCCATCCTGACTGTTGATAAACCATAAGACATCACCAGACAATCACAAGTCCATCCTGATTGCTGTTAAACCATAAGACATCACCAGACAATTACCTGTACATCCTGACTATTTCAAACCATAAGACATCACCAGACAATTACCTGTACATCCTGACTTTTTTAAACCATAAGACATCACCAGACAATTACCTGTACATCCTGACTTGTTAAACAATAAGACATCACCAGACAATCACAAGTCTATCCTGACTGTTGTTAAACCATAAGACATCACCAGCCAATTACCTGTACATATTGACTATTTCAAACCATAAGACATCACCAGACAATTACCTGTACATCCTGACTGTTGTTAAACCATAAGACATCACTAGACAATCACAAGTCCATCCTGACTGTTGTTAAACCATAAGACATCACCAGACAATTACCTGAACATCCTGACTATTTTAAACCATAAGACATCACCAGACAATCACAAGTCCACCCTGACTGTTGTTAAACCATAAGACATCACTAGACAATTATTTGTACATCCTGACTATTGTTAAACAATAAGACATTACCAGACAATCACAAGTCCATCCTGATTGCTGTTAAACCATAAGACATCACCAGACAATTACTTGTACATCCTGACTGTTGTTAAACCATAAGACATCACTAGACAATTACCTGTACATCCTGACTGTTGTTAAACCATAAGACATCACCAGACAATCACAAGTCCATCCTGACTTTTTTAAACCATAAGACATCACCAGACAATTACCTTTACATCCTGACTATTTCAAACCATCAGACATCACTAGACAATAACCTGTATATCCTGACTATTTTAAACCAAAAGACATCACCAGACAATTACCTATACATCCTGACTGTTGTTAAACCATAAGACATCACCAGACAATTACCTGTACATCCTTACTATTTTAAACCATAAGACATCACCAGACAATCACAAGTCCATCCTGACTGTTGTTAAAGCGTAAGACATCAGTAGACAATTACCTGTACATCCTGATTGTTGTTAAACCATAAGACATCACCAGACAATTACCTGAACATCCTGACTGTTGTCAAACCATAAGACATCACTAGTTAATCACAAGTCCATCCTGACTGTTGTTAAACCATAAGACATCACCAGCCAATTACCTGTATATATTGACTATTTCAAACCATAAGACATCACCAGACAATCACAAGTCCATCCTGACTGTTGTTAAACCATAAGACATCACCAGACAATTACCTGTACATCCTGACTGTTGTTAAACGATAAGACATCACCAGACAATCACAAGTCCATCCTGATTGCTGTTAAACCATAAGACATCACCAGACAATTACCTGTACATCGTGACTGTTGTCAAACCATAAGACATCACTAGACAATCACAAGTCCATCCTGAATGTTGTTAAACCATAAGACATCACCAGCCAATTACCTGTACATATTGACTATTTCAAACCATAAGACATCACCAGACAATTACCTGTACATCCTGACTATTTTAAACCATAAGACATCACCAGACAATTACCTGTACATCCTGACTATTTTAAGCCATAAGACATCACCAGACAATCACAAATCCATCCTGACTGTTGTTAAACCATAAGACATCACCAGACAATTACCTGTACATCCTGACTGTTGTTAAACGATAAGACATCACCAGACAATCACAAGTCCATCCTGATTGCTCTTAAACCATAAGACATCACCAGACAATTACCTGTACATCCTGACTATTTCAAACCATAAGACATCACCAGACAATTACCTGTACATCCTGACTATTTCAAACCATAAGACATCACCAGACAATTACCTGTACATCCTGACTATTTTTAACCATTAGACATCACCAGACAATTACCTGTACATCATGACTGTTGTTAAACCATAAGACATCACCAGACAATCACAAGTCCATCCTGATTGTTGTTAAACCATAAGACATCACCAGACAATTACCTGTACATCCTGACTGTTGTCAAACCATAAGACATCACTAGACAATCACAAGTCCATCATGACTGTTGTTAAACCATAAGACATCACCAGCCAATTACCTGTACATATTGACTATTTCAAACCATAAGACATCACCAGACAATTACCTGTACATCCTGACTGTTGTTAAACCATAAGACATCACCAGACAATCACAAGTCCATCCTGATTGTTGTTAAACCATAAGACATCACCAGACAATTACCTTTACATCCTGACTGTTGTTAAACCATAAGATATCACCAGACAATCACAAGTCCATCCTGACTGTTGTTAAACCATAAGACATGACCAGCCAATTACCTGTACATATTGACTATTTCAAACCATAAGACATCACCAGACAATTACCTGTACATCCTGACTGTTGTTAAACCATAAGACATCACCAGACAATCACAAGTCCATCCTGATTGTTGTTAAACCATAAGACATCACCAGACAATTACCTGTACATCCTGACTGTTGTTAAACCATAAGATATCATCAGACAATCACAAGTCCATCCTGACTATTTTAAACCATAAGACATCACCAGACAATCACAAGTCCATCCTGACTGTTGTTAAACCATAAGACATCACCAGACAATCACCTGTACATCCTGACTTTTTTAAACCATAAGTCATCACCAGACAATTACCTGTACATCCTGACTTGTTAAACAATAAGACATCACCAGACAATCACAAGTCTATCCTGACTGTTGTTAAACCATAAGACATCACCAGCCAATTACCTGTACATATTGACTATTTCAAACCATAAGACATCACCAGACAATCACAAGTCCATCCTGACTGTTGTTAAACCATAAGACATCACCAGACAATTACCTGTACATCCTGACTATTTTAAACCATTAGACATCACCAGACAATTACCTGTACATCCTGACTGTTATTAAACCATAAGACATCACCAGACAATTACCTGTACATCCTGACTGTTTTTAAACCATAAGACATCACACAAACAATTACCTGTACATCCTGACTATTTCAAACCATAAGACATCACCAGACAATCACAAGTCCAACCTGACTGTTGTTAAACCATAAGACATCACTAGACAATTACCTATATATCCTGACTGTTGTTAAACCATAAGACATCACCAGACAATTACCTGTACATCCTGACTGTTGTCAAACCATAAGACATCACTAGACAATCACAAGTCCATCCTGACTGTTGTTAAACCATAAGACATTACCAGACAATTACCTGAACATCCTGACAATTTTAAACCATAAGACATCACCAGACAATCACAAGTCCACCATGACTGTTGTTAAACCATAAGACATCACTAGACAATTATCTGTACATCCTGACTGTTGTTAAACAATAAGACATTACCAGACAATCACAAGTCCATCCTGATTGCTGTTAAACCATAAGACATCACCAGACAATTACTTGTACATCCTGACTGTTGTTAAACCATAAGACATCACTAGACAATTACCTTTACATCCTGACTATTTCAAACCATCAGACATCACTAGACAATTACCTGTACATCCTGACTATTTTAAACCAAAAGACATCACCAGACAATTACCTGTACATCCTGACTGTTGTTAAACCATAAGACATCACCAGACAATTACCTGTACATCCTTACTATTTTAAACCATAAGACATCACCAGACAATCACAAGTCCATCCTGACTGTTGTTAAAGCGTAAGACATCAGTAGACAATTACCTGTACATCCTGATTGTTGTTAAACCATAAGACATCACCAGACAATTACCTGTACATCCTGACTGTTGTCAAACCATAAGACATCACTAGACAATCACAAGTCCATCCTGACTGTTGTTAAACCATAAGACATCACCAGCCAATTACCTGTATATATTGACTATTTCAAACCATAAGACATCACCAGACAATCACAAGTCCATCCTGACTGTTGTTAAACCATAAGACATCACCAGACAATTACCTGTACATCCTGACTGTTGTTAAACGATAAGACATCAGACAATCACAAGTCCATCCTGATTGCTGTTAAACCATAAGACATCACCAGACAATTACCTGTACATCGTGACTGTTGTCAAACCATAAGACATCACTAGACAATCACAAGTCCATCCTGAATGTTGTTAAACCATAAGACATCACCAGCCAATTACCTGTACATATTGACTATTTCAAACCATAAGACATCACCAGACAATTACCTGTACATCCTGACTATTTTAAACCATAAGACATCACCAGACAATTACCTGTACATCCTGACTATTTTAAACCATAAGACATCACCAGACAATCACAAGTCCATCCTGACTGTTTTTAAACCATAAGACATCACCAGACAATCACAAGTCCATCCTGATTGCTCTTAAACCATAAGACATCACCAGACAATTACCTGTACATCCTGACTATTTTAAACCATAAGACATCACCAGACAATTACCTGTACATCCTGACTGTTGTTAAACCATAAGACATCACCAGACAATCACAAGTCCATCCTGATTGTTGTTAAACCATAAGACATCAACAGACAATTACCTGTACATCCTGACTGTTGTCAAACCATAAGACATCACCAGACAATCACAAGTCCATCCTGACTTTTTTAAACCATAAGACATCACCAGACAATCACAAGTCCATCCTGATTGTTGTTAAACCATAAGACATCACTAGACATTTACCTGTACATCCTGACTATTTTAAACCAAAAGACATCACCAGACAATTACCTGTACATCCTGACTGTTGTTAAACCATAAGACATCACCAGACAATTACCTGTACATCCTTACTATTTTAAACCATAAGACATCACCAGACAATCATAATCCATCCTGACTGTTGTTAAAGCGTAAGACATCAGTAGACAATTACCTGTACATCCTGATTGTTGTTAAACCATAAGACATCACCAGACAATTACCTGTACATCCTGACTGTTGACAAACCATAAGACATCACTAGACAATCACAAGTCCATCCTGACTGTTGTTAAACCATAAGACATCACCAGCCAATTACCTGTACATATTGACTATTTCAAACCATAAGACATCACCAGACAATCACAAGTCCATCCTGATTGTTGTTAAACCATAAGACATCAACAGACAATTACCTGTACATCCTGACTGTTGTTAAACCATAAGACATCACCAGACAATTACCTGTACATCCTGACTATTTTAAACCATAAGACATCACCAGACAATTACAAGTCCATCCTGACTGTTGTTAAACCATAAGACATCACCAGACAATTACCTGTACATCCTGACTGTTGTTAAACGATAAGACATCACCAGACAATCACAAGTCCATCCTGATTGCTGTTAAACCATAAGACATCACCAGACAATTACCTGTACATCCTGACTGTTGTCAAACCATAAGACATCACTAGACAATCACAAGTCCATCCTGACTGTTGTTAAACCATAAGACATCACCAGCCAATTACCTGTACATCCTGACTATTTCAAACCATAAGACATCACCAGACAATTACCTGTACATCCTGACTATTTTAAACCATAAGTCATCACCAGACAATTACCTGTACATCCTGACTGTTGTCAAACCATAAGACATCACCAGACAATCGCAAGTCCATCTTGATTGTTGTTAAACCATAAGACATCACCAGACAATTACCTGTACATCCTGACTGTTGTTAAACCATAAGACATCACCAGACAATTACCTGTACATCCTGACTGTTGTCAAACCATAAGACATCACTAGATGATCACAAGTCCATCCTGACTAGTTTAAACCATAAGACATCACCAGACAATCACAAGCTTAGTTGGTAAATTACGGTGTGTAGTTGTTAGATTCGAAATTGTAACCTGAAAGATGATGGAACTTTACCTTACTTACAACTATTGGATATTTCAAATATTATAGTTAAATACCATTCTTTCTACTATTCTTCATTGTTGGAATAAAGTAAACATTATAGAACATTTCTGATTCGTTTTTTTTTTTGTTGTTCCGTTGTCCCAACCTTTTAATAAAAACCTTCTGAGTTAAATCCTTAGTAATGTTGAATGTAAGTGGTCTATTCTTTTGAAAAATTATTTGGATAACACTCAAGTATTAAGATCACTATACCCGTTACAGGTCAGTGTTACAGTGTAAGCATGGGCGTATTCAGGGGGCGAAGGGGCATTTACCCCCCCCCCTACATTTTGGAAAATTTTCCTGAAAGTTTATTACATTGAAGAACATGTACATATATCAAACATAAAAAACAATTATATCCGCAAGTATAACTGATTACATTATTGTAATTTTTAAAAGAATGGTTTCAGTATCAAACAGTTACTACACTAAGAAAATAGAATATAAAATTATAAATTGCACTGATACAGCAATAATATTGTAATTTTAAACTATTTATTCTGGAACAAACATTGTAAACGTTTTGGTATTTGTCCAAATCGATTGATAACATTTTCTTTAATTTTTCCCTTGTTTTGAGATATTCTTTTTCTGCGGAAACTCATCATGCAAAGACCAGATAAACGATCATCACCAGTTGTTGAGCGTAGCCACGTTTTTACAGGTCTTTGAGTGCTAAATGATCTCTCGATTGTGCATGTTGTTACTGGAAAAGCCAATGCTGTCAAAAAAGCTATTTTAATCATGGGGAAAAAATTGGTTTTTATCTTATTCTTCTATCCCTTAACCCGTGGATGGGTCGTTGGGGCACCGTTGTTGACAGAAAACTAGTAGGTTTTCAGTCATGGTGTACCTAGGGCAGGAAATGCTTGGCGGCGCCCAACCCTCTCCAAGCTTGAGCACAGCAGGTTTCCTCCTTATCGGTGGCCCGCCTTGGTCACGGACACGTAGCCGTTGGGTTCACATTTGATCTCGTCCGCCCTGGCCGGTGACTTCAATTTGGAAGTTCATACGGCCCAGTGGTGCCGTGCGTCAGCACCACCCCCCTCCGCGGTTTAGCCGGTCAGCTGAGACCGTTGCCCAGGGATGTGGGCGGGGACGTCACGTGAGAGATTCAAGGATATGCGAGAACCGGTGAGCTTGACCACACCGAGGGTGCAGTGCTGTCAGAGCATCAAAGGTACTACCTCTGCCCAGAGCTTTCTATAAACCTCACAAAGAGTCATTGTTTTTCTTCTTTACTAGTTTTACATTTTCATATATCATACAAGGTTTCAATTTTCTCGATAAAATTGTAAAATGCGTAATTTTTCATCAATAGCCCCATGGCTGGATTCTTAAATGCAAGTCTTTCTAGTTATTTCATCAAAAAAGGGGTGCAAAAAACTAAAAAGGAAAATGCTAGTTTATTTTCTACACAAAATCGAGTTTCCAATTATTAGAATCAAGGTAGGGTGTAAAACGATTGTATTCTAAAATAATCCTTAGGCAAATCAGCTTTGGTTTTTCCCAAGGTTCATTAGTCTTCCAGTTTTTGTGGAGAAAGTTGAATGTTGACATCCAATGTCATCTACAACACCTTTTATAACTAAAAAATTTCGTAGCCACCTCTCATCAACAATTCTGTCGATCAACAGCCAATGTGGTCACAATTCTTCATCACGTATTTTTTTACTGCCTGTAAATTCTAAATGCACTGACTGTAATTTTTGGGTCACAGTTTCTCATGTTTGATGAATATTTTTTGTATAATAACTGACCAAACAAAAAATGTAACCCCAACCCTAGACAGCACAAAGTAATCCGGGATGTGCAACTTGCTTTATTTTTCAAGTTATTTAACAATTCTCTGTCATATTTTCAGCAAATTTCCTTAAGCTTTTATATTTATGTGTTCATCTAGTTTCACATAGCAAAATGAACATTTGGAATTAGATTTTCTTCACTGATTAATTTCTCAGAAAGAAGCATCTTATAATTGACTTAATTTTTTCATATTGTGTTTCAAGTACAACATTTACATTATATAAATAGTTCACGACAAGATTTAGCTTTTTCTCGAATTATTGTTTGGACTCCTCCTTCTTTACCTCATATTAGAACAATCGTCTTATCCTTGACCAAATCAAGCTTTGTCATATATAATCCCAATTCTAATGAATTACTTTAATGTTGGGTATGTTCTTGACAAATCTAACACCAAGTGACATCTTATCAATGCCTGAAATTATGTTGCCTCGTCGGTATGAGGCTTGCAACTGAATTATTTGCTTCACGAACAATGTCTTCACACAACATAGACCCAACTAATTTCGATCATAGTGTTCTGTGTAATTGTCGAGATGCACCTTAGTGCACTACAAGAACAATTGACAAATCATTACCTAGAACTTCATCTCTAGATTCAACACGAAACTCTAACAGGTAGCCAAAATTACCAGAATGTGATTCTTTTTCCACAAAAGTGTCAAATCATGTATGCCGCAAAAAAAAAAAAAAAGATTGTAGAAATGGTGGGACCCAGTTTGTTGCAATTTTCTTGAATTTGTCTTCTAAATGATGAGTTCAACTGTTTATCTATAGAAAGCTGCTTTGGCTTTTTAATACAATGCAACAAAATAGCTTGCATCCTTAATAGGGCTTTTGTGCTGCGTGTGCTTTGCATGTGGTTTCGTGCATCTTCGATGGAAATCTTAACTACTTGTGTGCATGGTTTGACTGACAAATGGCCCCTGAACTCCTGGAATTACTTCTTGTGGAAACAACATACCGCCCAATTTTCAAAAGGCACCTTTCTTTACCATTTTGCGGTGACTGTAGCCAACCCATGATGAATAGTCTGATAATCAAGAATATCTAAAACCTCTGTTTCCACCACTGTCGTCGCTTTAAAAATCATACTTTTTATCAGGGGTCCAGCAACCAAGATTCAGCAGCAATTTCAACTTATTGAAAGGTCGTATGTCAAGACATACCTTCTGCTATCCAATTAGGAAATGAAGAAGTGGGACAACGCACAATCAAATAAGAAATACTTCCTTCAGCTGTAAAACTGGCTGTAGAACTTGTACTGTCACATCAATGCTAGATATGATAATTCAGATGCTGCAGACGCCCTAAAATCTTCTAATAACGGCTTTTCGGAATCCCGCGATTGCTCTACTTTTCATTTTATTGAGCCTGTAAATTTTTTTTATCTGATATCCATCTTTTCATATTAATTTAGGATAAATTTAAAAACTCAGTGGCAGACGATTATAAACTAACACGAGTTGCCAGATTAAAAAAAAACCTGAATGCAAAAAAAAAATTTTTAATCGGAACATGCTTGTGCTAGTAGTCAAAATGCTTGTATTTTCAAATACATTTATTAATGTCAATATAAATAATTAATTATATATTTAAGTTTATTTATTAAGAAATAAACCTGTATGGCATTGTCAGTTAAAATTTAAAAAAAAACATATTTTCCCCCCTCTGGAAAAATTCCTAGCGACGCCTATGAGTGCAAGGTCAGGATGATAGAAGGTTTGTATTTGAAGTTCATCTATTTTAATTTATTTTTTTAAAATTTCTTTTAAAATTAAAAATATATTAAAATCCTATTAGCATGTTTATATTTGACCCTGGAAATGTGTGTTACATAACAAAACTGTTCGTTTCGACACGCCTATCAGGGTAAATTCATTTCAAATTAAAATTATTTTTATAGTAAAAATGAAATTTTAGCTATGAACTTGGTAGGGTTCTGGTTCTAGCTACTCTAAAAATATTTTGTAAACATTGTATTTATTTTGAATGTTTTATTTTGCTTGTTTCTCAATTAACTGCCGTGTGTTTCATATTATTCTAAATTTTCTGTATTGAAAAAAATAACTTAAATTTAAACACATAGAAAAAACTTGCATTTTTCGTAGTATTTGTCATAATTACTAAAGTGTTGACTGTTTCAATCGTGTGAACACCAAAACATCTACTACATCAGTTAACGCTGATACGCCTTCATCCGCTCCCCCGTTCCTCCCTCCACCCCTCCAAAACTAACCATCATATATGAGACCGGCTTACTTGAGGCACGACTAATTGTTTCCGGTTAGAATTATCTGCTGTCCAGTGACACAATCGGTCTAACCAAAAGGTTAAACTATGAGTCCAGCTCAGGTTGTTGAGTCAACACTAACCAGATCGAGGCTTTAACTCTCAGATAAGGAATAATATTTCTGGAAGTATTTTTTTAGTCAAAGCATTACCATATGTGTGAACAATCTAAAAGGCCAGAAATATTGAATCTGATGTCATCAGTGGGTGTTTCAATACGTTTAGGACATTATCCCAGTATTAGTATAGGTTAATGTTTTAAGGTACAAAAAATAACTTCGAATGTTTAGTATTAGTATAGGTTAATGTTTTAAGATACAAAAATAACTTCGAATGTTTAGTATTAGTATAGGTTAATGTTTTAAGGTACAAAATAATTTTAAATTTCAAGTATCAGTATTAGTTAAAGTTATGATGTACAACATAAATTTAAAATGTTAATAGACAGAAGAATTTAACAAGTTTGACTAACAGACTTGAGTAAGATGTCAAGTACACGCCCAGCCCAATCCTTCAGTAAAACGAACATGTTGCCTCAATGTCATGTTGCTATAGATCATCAGTTTCATTATTTAACTGTTGAACTAACAGGGATGTTTTAAACCATGAACACTTTTGCAAAAACAGTGGCGAATTTTTAGGCATAGACGCACTAGGCGCGCGCCTAGGGCCCCAGACAGATAATTTAGGGGCCCCAAAAACCTGGTTTTATAAAAGAAATAAAAAAAAACCTGCTTGCTGTGAGGGTTTTGGGAATTCCAAAAATCTATAAATAGTCTTTCAGACTGGTAAACAATGCGAGTTGTCGAACGTGGTTGACTGTGTCTTGCTTGCTGTGACGTATTAATAAAGTTGGCGCTAGTGTTCGAAGTGACAAGTAACGTACGGTCGTACCAGTAGTTTTGGCGCACCTTACGTCACAGATTTTAATTAATAATTCTAATTCAAATTTTAATTTTTTGCAAATTGCAATAACTAATTGTTAATTGCCAGTTTATTACACTATTTTGATAATTTTGTTCTTGCTACCCGCTACGCTTTGTGTGGATGAATGATCATTGATCATTTTTCCTTTTCTGTTGTAGCAGATTGCGTATCATTAAAACTATGTCTATGAGACAATATCCCTCAGGTGCAAAAAAGTGTGATATCCAAAAGAAAAGCAGAAGATGCGAAAAACGAAGGCGCCTTGTTGACATTTTTAGCGAAACGACCGGTAATCCCACCATCAGAGACTACTCAAACAGAAATAACTAATGATCCAAGTTCAGTCGTCTCGGCAACAGCCAGTATGGATTCTGAGCCCGAGCCAACAGACTTACCAGAACCTGAACAGCTGGCTGAAGGTCCTATACCGGAGGTCGTGAGTAGTGAAACTGTTGATGATAACAACTGTGGTGAAATTTTGACAGATATTGCTATGTGGCCAGCGAATTTGACAGAAACCATGCGTAATTATGTTTTGGATTTCAAACCAAAAAATGTTGGCGACCTTTCACGCGCTGGCATGTTTATGAAGATCGTGGCAGAAAATATTTTCGTCATTTGTCTGAACATAACTTTTACTTAACGTGAATGGTTAGTGTTCAGTGAAATTAGTGGAAGCGTGTATTGTTATGTATGCAAAGTGTTTCCAAATAAAGCTAGTCAATTTTCAACAAACGGGTGTTCTGATTGGAAAAAATATTGCCGCCAAAATTTCTAAACATGAGAATTCGTATGGCCACATTCAAGCAATGTGCACTTTCGATAAACATTTGAACGCAAAAGGGCGTATTGACGAACTGATGGCCAAACAGTTAGATGATGAAAAGCAATACATGTACTGGAGAGAAGTTCTACGAAGAATTGTAGCAACTGTACAGTTTCTTTCCTCTGAAGGCTTGGCCTTTCGTGGTCATGCCAACAATGACGGTAATTTTACCAGTTGCTTGAATTACTAGTCAAAATTTGACCCTTTCTTAGCAAATCATATTGCACGGTACGGTAACAAGGGAAGTAGTTATTGCAGTTATTTGTCACATGCTACTTGTGACGAATTCATTAAAATAATGGGCAATGCTGTCAGAGATCAGTTTATATCAGAAGTAAAGAAATCTATATATTTCTCTTTGATTGTTGATTCAACACCTGATGTTAGCCACGTGGACCAGCTAACTGTGATACTCAGATATGTTCTCATTGATGGTGAAATTAACGAACGATTTTTAACTTTTGTTGACATCTATGCTCATAACGCTCAAAATCTGGAGCAAGTGATACTAGACGTTTTGAAGAACTGGGGATTAGATATCACAAAATGCAGGGGACAGAGCTACGACAATGCTTCTAACATGTCTGGCAGATACTCGGGCTTGCAGGCTCGAATCAAGGCACACAGTCCCAATGCAGTTTACATTCCCTGCTCCAGCCATAGCTGGAATCTAGTTGGTAATGCGGCTGCAGAATCGTCGCTTTCAGCAGTATCATACTTTGACTTTATTCAACATGTTTATGTTTGGTTCTCAGCATCCACACACAGATGGAGCATCCTTAAAAGTCGTCTAGTCAAAAATGGATGCACCATAAAGAAAGTATCGGACACAAGATGGTCAGCTAGAGCGGATGCAGTGTTTGCATTGCATCAGAACTACATTGGTATTCAGGAAGCTCTTCTTCAAGCAGCCGAAGATCGTGGTCAGAAGGCAGCTGTAAGAAATGAGACTAAGGCTCTTGGTAATAAAATGGATCTTTTTGAAACTGCATTGATGACTGTTCTTTGGGATACAATTTTACAGCGGATGAATGCAACCAGCAAATTCCTGCAAAATTCAAATTTATATCTTGATTCTGGTGTAAATCTTCTAGAATCACTGAAGTTATTTATTAACAACGAAGTCCGAAACGATTTCACTCGTATTGAAGAGCGAGCAGCATTGCTTATGAACGAGGATCTCAAAGACTGTAAATATCAAGATGAAGTTAGCCACAAGAAGAAGCGAAAACCGTTTTCTGATGAAAGCAATGAACCAGAAGTTATTTTAACTGGTCGTGATAATTTTATTGTTAACACAGTAAACGCCATTTGTGATAAATTGATCATGGAACTTGATCACAGAATTGAAGCATACAAAGGTATACATGATTTGTTCAGTATATTTTTCAAGGACAAGGTAGATGACTTGAACACAAAGATCTCGGCCTTGATCGAAGAATACAAAGACGATGTTAATTCTGATACCACTGCCGATGAAATCAAACAGTTTTTGCATTTCGCTAAAGAAGAAGGCGCTAAATCTGCGGTAGAGATGTACCAGCTTATAGCAGTGGGTGGACTACAATGTACATTTCCCAATGTGGAAACCCTTCTAAGAATCTTTCTCACCATTCCTATATCAAACGCAACTGGAGAACGGTCATTTTCTGTGATGAAAAGGATCAAGAATTACTTGCGGAATTCCATCAGACAATGTAGGCTTGGAGATTTGTCTATTTTATGCATTGAATCAAAGGAGACATTAGAATACGATTTCAATGCGCAGATTGACACGTTCGTGAAACTGAAGAGCAGGAAAAAAGTTATATAACTGTAATAAACTGACAATTGTAAGTTCTAGCTAGTATGCATAACTATGTAGTATGCATGTTAAATAATACATGAGTGTTCTGACTATTGTTGTATTCTGATCATTTTTAAATGCCTTTTAGGCGAGGGGGCCCCAAATTGGTCATGCGCCTAGGGCCACAGTTTTGGTAAATACGCCTCTGACATAATACATTTGTTGATAAACAGATTTACCACGTATTTATTTAAAAAGAAAATAAGAACTTGAGAACACTGTAAATTAAAGATTGGCTAAGAACTATCTGACGTTGTTCTGGATTATTTAATTAAAGATCGGCTAAGAACTATCTGACGTTGTTCTGGATTATTTAATTAAAGATTGGCTAAGAACTATCTGACGTTGTTCTTTATTATTTAATTAAAGTTCTAGTATTTTGCGCAGACAACGAACCGACTCTGGACAAAGTGCAAATGCCGACACCGGCAAAAACTGCCGACACCGCCGACACCGGCTGCCCAGCCCTGATAGTCTCTTCTGTACTTTCATTATATTACTGTATTTTAATTAACCTAATGTAATTTCATTACTTTATCTCTTCTGTACTTTCATTATTTCATCTTATATGTGCTTTCATTATTTTTTTATACTTTCATTATGTCGTCTACACTGCACTTTCATTATCTTACTGTACCTTCATTATATTACTGTACTTGTATTATTTATTGTAGTTTTATCTTCCCTTAACTCAACTTCTGGCTGATAATTAGTGATATAAGAAATATGAAGAAAAAAAAACGCATATAATACTCCAAGGTTAGCAAAGTTTACCAAGTACTCCTGTTGCCTGGATTACTGAAACTGTACTCCCCAGGAACAAAATAAATATATCTCTGGGGATTTCCGAAAAAAAAATCTAATTTAGCCAATTCCCAATGAGACAGCAATGAGATCTATTTGTGTTAAGAGTCTGGGATATCTGTTTTACGGTAGGTACAGGAAGTCTTTACATACAGCGAACAAAATCTGGGCTAAAATAGAGAGAGTGTTTGATTGGATGATGGCGGCAGACGATAAAGAAATTTAAGACAAGTAAAAATAATAAAAAAATAGTCGATGACCTGACATTGTATTTTAAAACTTGTATTCGTTGGTATTTGATTTAATGTCAGGCAGAATACTTAAAACTTGTATTCGTTGGTGTTTGATTTAATGTCAGGCAGAATACTTAAAACTTGTATTCTTGGTATTTGATTTAATGTCAGGCAGAATACTTAAAACTTATATTCGTTGGTGTTTGATTTATGTCAGGCAGAGTACTTAAAAAAACCATTTCGAAAAAGAAAACAAGCAAAATAAGCTGATGTAATATCTTTCTAATATTTTTTTATGTAACCAAGAGCCAACTTGGTCACACTTGTATCAGACATATAATGGAGTCTACTTAAACACACCTGTATCAGAAATATAATGGAGTATACTTGTACACACTTGTATCAGACATATCATGGAGTCTACTTGTACACACTTGTATCAGACATTTTTGCTATATACATACATGCCCGTAGCCAGAGGGGGGCTAGGGGGGCTGTGCCCCCTGTTCATGACCTGAGCCCCCCCCCCGTGCATGATTTGAGCTTTCTGACAAAATTTTAATAATAACGGCTATAAAACATCAATCATTTTGTTCAATAAATCAATAATAATAAAAACCTAAAAGTTTATATTTTGGCAATCAATATATTTATTTATAACAGGAAACAGAAATTGCTCAGCCTCAATAAATTTTTATTATTAAAACTCTTTACTATTTAAATTATTTTTAACAAAAATGCAACATGCCATGCATTATTGAAACGTAGTTAAAATTATATATTTCTAATTAATTGCTAAACAATCGGTACTAAAATGCACCATTCCAGATATGGAACTGCAAAAAATTTCTTGGGGAGGGGACTCAATGAGATCCCTCCCCAAACCCCTCCTCTCCGTTCGCAATCTTTCGCCGCTTCGCGCCTCCATTTTCGCCTCCCCCCCCCGAACATTTCTTCTACCCAACCAGGGGCGGATTTAGGGGGAGGGGCCGGGGGGGCGCAATGCCCTCCCCCTGTTATCGAAAGTTTAGGTAAGACATCATTAAATTATCGAAATATTTTTAGTTCTAAGACCAATTTTCAACAATGAAAACAGTTTTGCCCCCCCCCCGTCAAGTTGTCTAGATCCGCCCCTGTACCCCCAGGATCATTTCTTCGGCAACCCCCCCCCCCCGAAAAAAATTTCTTCGCCCCCCTCCCGAAAATGTCTTTGCCCCCCCCCCCCAATCCAATATTCCTGGCTACGGGCCTGTATACATACAGTCTACTTGTATAAGACATGTTCTAGAGTCTACTGGTACAGACTTATTGAGTCTACTGGTACAGACAAATTGGGTCTACTGGTACAGACTTATTGAGTCTACTGGTACAGATGTTTTGAGTCTACTGATACGGGCATATTGAGTCTACTGGTACAGACATATTAAGTCTACTGGTACAGACGTATTGAGTCTACTGGTACAGACATATTGCGTCTACTGGTACAGACATATTGAGTCTACTGGTACAGACATATTGAGTCTACTGGTACAGACGTATTGATTCTACTGGTACAGACATATTGAGTCTACTGGTACAGACATATTGAGTCTACTGGTATATACATATTGTATACTGGTATTGACATAGTGTCTACTGGTATAGACGTATTGTCTACTGGTATAGACGTATTTTCTACTGGTATAGACGTATTGTCCACTGATACATTAAATCTACTGGTACAGACCTATATGTATCAGATAAATCTTGCTTGAGGTAATGGTTTAAGAAAGGTTTCAACATCGCTTTTCGTGTAATTGAAATGTTTTGGATGATTTTGTTTTTTTCTATAGAAAAAGGTAAAGGTTTATAAGTTGTGATAATGTGTGTATAGGTCAGGTAAGGTGGAGTACATATGTAGTTTATGTCAGGTAAGGTGGAGTACATATGTAGTTTATGTCTAGTAAGGTGGAGTACATACGTAGTTTATGTAAAGTAAGGTGAAGTACATATGTAGTTTATGTCTAGTAAGGTAGCATCTCTATGTAGTTTATGTCAGGTAAGGTGGAGAACCTACAAATGTAGTTTATGTCTAGTAAGGTGGCATCTCTATGTAGTTTATGTCAGGTAAGGTGGAGTACCTACAAATGTAGTTTATGTCTAGTAAGGTATCTTCTCTATGTAGTTTATGTCAGGTAAGGTGGAGTTCATATGTAGTTTATGCCTGGTAAGGTGGTAACATATGTAGTTTATGTTAGTTAAATTTGAGTCCATAGGAAGTTTATGTCGAAAGGAGGAGTACATATGTAGTTTATGTTTGGTATGTAGTTTATAAAAGTCAGGTAAGTGATGTAAATAGTTTATGTCTGGAATATGATTTCAACGACGATGGTAATATCACTAATTGAACATGTTCCATTAAATTGGTGAGAAAATCATCACAGTATGAGATGATATTGCAGTGCATCACAACGTCCCTTATTTCATGTGTATAAAACCTACATTTGTGTGCATTTAATGGTCTACCTGAATGACATCCTTCAAGTCTTTGACTTTTTATGATTGACAGGTTGAAGTCACATTGAAGTCCTAGATGTGTTACATTGAAGTCCTAAATGTGTTACATTGAAGTCCTATGTGTTACATTGAAGTCCTAGATGTGACACATTGAAGTCCTAGATGTGTTACATTGAAGTCCTAGATGTGTTAATTGAAGTCCTAGATGTGACGCATTGAAGTCCTAGATGTGTTACATTGAAGTCCTAGATGTGACGCATTGAAGTCCTAGATGTGTTACATTGAAGTCCTAGATGTGTTACATTGAAGTCCTAGATGTCACGCATTGAAGTCCTAGATGTGTTACATTGAAGTCCTAGATGTGACGCATTGAAGTCCTAGATGTGTTACATTGAAGTCATAGATGTCCTACATTGAAGTCCGAGATGTCCTACATTGAAGTCCTAGATGTGTTACATTGAAGTTCTAGATGTCCTACATTGAAGTCCTAGATGTGACGCATTGAAGTCCTAGATGTGACGCATTGAAGTCCTAGATGTGTTACATTGAAGTCCTAGATGTGACGCATTGAAGTCCTAGATGTGTTAAATTGAAGTCCTAGATGTGTTACATTGAAGTCCTAGATGTCACGCATTGAAGTCCTAGATGTGTTACATTGAAGTCCTAGATGTGACGCATTGAAGTCCTAGATGTGTTACATTGAAGTCATAGATGTCCTACATTGAAGTCCGAGATGTCCTACATTGAAGTCCTAGATGTGTTACATTGAAGTTCTAGATGTCCTACATTGAAGTCCTAGATGTCTTACATTGATACAACATTTTTTTTGCAATCGGTGCACCAGTGGGTTGGGTCTCCAGAAACATTAGCGCAGAAATAATGCGCACATTGAAAATGTTCGCCAGTGATGAATGAACCTGCCAAATTGTAGTCTTCTACCTACACGGGAATTTTGATCATTAGTAAATCAGAGAGTGAAGATTTTGCCTCTCATTAGTAGAGATATATTAGTAATGATGTCTTAGATATTTGTAAAATATTCATGTGGTTATGACATTTTTTATTAACAATTTTAACATAAGTTACATCATTTTGATTTTATTTCAAGAAAGAGTCACATGATTAAAAAATGCGAACCTAATTTACCCTCGTTCAAAAGTGATCTCTGTTCAGTTCTATGATTTCCATTCTCGATACATTGGTGGCCGAAATGAATCAAGAGAATGGCAATATTGAGCATTCAAACGTTACAATATCTTAATCCAGATAATTTAAAAGAGGAAAAAAAATATTTTTTTGCTAATAACTGATTTGTATTCCGGGTCTGGTTGTTTTAAGTTTGACGATGTGAACTTCTATGCTGCACAACCAAACATACTTTCATATAGTAAGATATATATATATATATATATATATATAACTACATAACTATATATATATATATATATATATATATAACTATATGCAAATAATAAGGTTTGTCTATAGACTATATATAGTAAAAAGACAGCTATTAAATAAGACAATAAGTAGCGCTGCTAGACATATAATGAGCCTGTCTAAATGAACGGAAGGGGGGATAACTATGTAAAGGGAGATCATAAAACAGAGAGTTGTGCTGTACGTAGTGGTGGCAATAGCAGGCTTGAATGTTTATATAAGTACTAGCTAGTCTCCAGGAGAATATCTTTGTGTAATGTTTACAATCTGCTCCTCCCTCCATCCCATAATTCTAGTCTGAGTTGTACCAATGCCAAACAAGTATCAGCATCCGCTGGTCTCCTCTCTCACAACCATCTTACTCACACACACACACACTCTCTTTCACACACACACACTCACACATACACATACACACCGATAACCTAACTCGACTTCTACTTTTTTATATCGACAAGAGGCTTCTGGCTCTTCTCTGTTTAATTCAACACAAATTGACTGCGTAAAAAACTGGTCTGATATCTGTCTATCTCTTAATCAGTTATTCTACCCATCTCTCTCTCTCTCTCTCTCTCTCTCTCTCTCTCTCTCTCTCTCTCTCTCTCTCTCTCTCTCTCTGAACTCTATCTTTCTCGCCAGTTATCTCACATACACAGAGAAACACGCAGAATCTTTTTTTTAGACTTGTCAATATGTCTTTCCTCTTAGCTTTCAGAGTTGATAATGTTGTCTATCTTTCAATTATCATATAAAAATTCAATCATTGAACTATGATTTAATACTGTTGTCATATAATCTGCTTTATGAATTAAAATATACGTCGCATGACAAATGGAACAAGTGACTTAACCGGGCTAGGAAGGAGTCGCTTATTGGAGCTTTAGACGGCTATTACATATGTGGTACTTATTGGAGCTTTGGGCGGCTCTTACATATGTGGTACTTATTGGAGCTTTAGACGGCTCGTACATATGTGGTACTTATTGGAGCTTTAGACGGCTCTTACATATGTGGTACTTATTGGAGCTTTAGACGGCTCTTACATATGTGGTACTTATTGGAGCTTTAGACGGCTCTTACATATGTGGTACTTATTGGAGCTTTAGACGGCTCTTACATATGTGGTAATTATTGGAGCTTTAGACGGCTCTTACACATGTGGTACTTATTGGAGCTTTAGACGGCTCTTACATATGTGGTACTAAAGTAATTTTCGACATGATAAATGGGCGTAATTTGCAAAGTCCGCTTCATACGTCACTATTCTAGTAACAGAAACAACTGAAGCCCATCTCCCACTTCCATCTTCATAACAGCATTTACACTTTTGATATTCACCGACCACTTTTACAGTGTGTCTCAGCTATTATCTACGTGTGTCTAACTCAGCTATTATCTACGTGTGTCTAACTCAGTTATTATCTACGTATGTCTAACTCAATGTTTCCATAAGTGTGTCTAACTCAATGTTTCCCTACGTGTGTCTAACTAAATGTTTACCTGCGTGTGTCTGTCTTAATGTTTCCTTACGTGTCTCTACCTAAATGTTTCCATACGTGTCTAACTCAATGTTTCCCTACGTGTGTCTGTCTTAATATTTCCCTACATGTGTCTAACTCAATGTTTCCCTACGTGTGTCTGTCTTAATGTTTCCCTGCTTATGTCAAACTCAATGTTATCTACTTGTTTCTAAATCATTGTTTATCTACGTGAGTCAAACTCAGTGTTTATTTACGTGTGTCTAGGTCAGTGTTGATTTACATGTGTCTCAGTGTTTATCTATGTGTGTCTAGCTCAGTGTTTATCTACGTGTGTCTAGCTCAGTGTTTATCTACGTGTGTCTCAGTGTTTATCTACGTGTGTCTAGCTCAGTGTTTCTCTACATGTGTCTTTAGCGCAGTGTTATCCTACATGTGTCTAACTCAGTGTTTCCCTACATGTGTCTTTAGCGCAGTGTTATCCTACATGTGTCTAACTCAGTGTTTCCCTACATGTGTCTAACTCAGTGTACTGTCAACTAGTCATACTAGTAGTCCCGCTTTGTAATACGCCGCCTTATCAATCAATATAAACAACACGCTTGTTGTGATCCATCTTGACCCACTTTAAACAACACGCTTGCCGTGATCCAGCCCTCCCGTCTCCACACTATTTTGTTTTTTTTTCCGGTGTCGCGAGTTTTCGAAGTATTCGGGAATTCAGCAATCTATAAATAGTCCTGCGTCTTGAAGTTGTGAATTATATATATATATATAGATGTGCACATCTAACTGGTCATATGTGTACAGCTAATAGTTCATATTTTCAAAGCAAACTGGTCCAATGTGTATATCTGATGTTTTTTTTTTATCACAGCTGTAACCAATAAAACTAGTGTTATGATCCATGTAGAGATGTTTATCTCTTTGATACTAATAAATCACTAATTGACGGATTTTTTTAGTGCCTTCCTGTTATTCCCATCGCTTGTGCAATGCCAATAGAGCCACTACGGGAGAATTGAAGGAACTTTTAACTTGACCTTACAATGTTTCTTGTTACTCACTGAAGATCGATCCCAGGGCCATCAGTTCAAAAGTCGAGAATTTTACTGTGTGTCTCTGTACGCCACTATACAGCTCTGACAATTTTACTGTGTGTCTCTGTACGCCACTATACAGCTCTGACAATTTTACTGTGTGTCTCTGTACGCCACTATACAGCTCTGACAATTTTACTGTGTGTCTCTGTACGCCACTATACAACTCTGACAATTTTACTGTGTGTCTCTGTTCGCCACTATACAGCTCTGACAATTTTACTGTGTGTCTCTGTACGCCACTATACAGCTCTGACAATTTTACTGTGTGTCTCTGTACGCCACTATACAGTTCTGACAATTTTACTGTGCTCTGTTCGCCACTATACAGCTTTGACAATTTTACTGTGTGTCTCTGTACGCCACTATACAGCTCTGACAATTTTACTGTGTGTCTCTGTACGCCACTATACAGCTCTGACAATTTGACTATATTAATATTTGTTTGTGTGTCTCTGTACGCCGCTATACAGCTCTGACAATTTGACTATATTAATATTTGTTTGTGTGTCTCTGTACGCCGCTATACAGATCTGACAATATCAGTGTGACATCATCATGCAAAAATTATAGTGTGAAACCGTGATGATAAACAATATCCACCAATATTGAACTCTACATTTGCAAATACAACCCTTCGTCAGGTCTTGAGCAGTTCGTAATGCTCAGTTTGGGGCTTCCCAGTATATCACATCCACACTATGTATCACACATACACACACACACACACTGTGTCTCTCTCACACACACACTATGTTTCCACACTCTGTCTCTCCTTTAGCTAGACGACTGATCTCTACTATTTCTTCTCTCCAAATGTTTTACCTTCCAGTTCCTGTAGTTATCTCAGACAGCAGGTTCAAACTATGGACTAGATGACCTTGTCTTTGACCGCGATACATCGTGGCTTGAGAAAGACGAGACGTTGCCCCGTAAAATACTTGCTCAGCGATACTCAGAATGCACGATACCAGGTATTCTGTAGACTCTAGAGCTATAAAAATCGATACACCAAATAATGGCTAGACGATATTTTTTTATAAAAAAAAATCTCGACTTTTTATGTCTGCGGTTGTTTTTTTTTTCTTCTTTTAAGAAAACTGTTGCACAGACATAACATTGAGGGAAATTAAAATAGAGATAATGCACTACAAAGAACTTACTTATTTATATTTCTTTTATATTTACTGCATAGCTTCTACTTATTAGAATAATGTCCTTGTTATATTCACAGAGTTTAAGTGTGATTTATGTCTGCGAACATAATACAGACAGACTATTTTAGATGGTATATGTCAACCAACATAATACAGAAAGACTCTATTAGTGGGTATATGTCAGCCAACATAATACAGACAGACTCTATTAGTTGGTATATGTCAACTAACATAATACAGACAGACAATATTAGATGGTATACGTCAACCAACATAATACAGACAGACTAAATTAGATGGTATATGTCAACCAATATAATACAGACAGACTATGTTAGATGGTATAATACAGACAGACAATATTAGATTGTATAATACAGACAGACAATATTAGATTGTATAATACAGACTGACAATATTAGATTGTATAATACAGACAGACAATATTAGATTGTATAATACAGACAGACAATATTAGATTGTATAATACAGACTGACAATATTAGATTGTATAATACAGACAGACAATATTAGATTGTATAATGCAGACAGACAATATTAGATTGTATAATATAGACAGACAATATTAGATTGTATAATACAGACAGACAATATTAGATTGTATAATACAGGCAGACAATATTAGATGGTATATTCCCACTTGCCTGTCTACTATCTCCTCTATTTACTTCAATTTTTCCAGACAAAATGAATCACCTGGCCAGACAGGGGAGGCAATACAAGACACAGGTGGAACATGAAGATAACTCTCTTCTACAGCCCAGTTTTAGAACTAATTTATTAGTTTCTTCTGGTTTTAACAAGATTAGTCTGCAGAACAATAGCAGAACTGTTTGGCTCACTATGTTTTATATATGTCTGCTAATATACGAAAAGCATGGATAATGTAGTTAATTTTATAACTTATAGCCAGCATTAAAACCATTATGTTTATATCACATATGCCGTCTTCGCTGCTACGTAACAAACACACATGTCTATTGATGACTGTCACCATAGGCGATGATTGTTTAATGGTAACTATATAGCAGTATGAGTTGTGCATAATTCTAAACATTATTTTTATGACTGCTTACATAACGGGATGTTATAATAATGTATGACCTAGGAATTAATATTTGATTGATAAACAATATGATGATTGTAATTATTTATGAGATATGACTGCTTCATTGACTTACTGCTAAACTATTGGTTATATCATTACATTTTTCATGAACAATTGAATAATTATTTCCCTTGATTGACTTGTATATTTCTCTTGTTTATCTGTGTTGTATCACCACAATTTGAAATAAATACACTACCATAATTTGAAATGCTTACAATACCACAGTTTAAAATACTTATATCACCTCAATTTGAAATGCTTACACTACCACAGTTTGAAATACATTACCACAGTTTTAATTATACTACCACAGTTTGAAAGACTTACCAAACGTGGCTTTAACTTGTTTTTTTTAGTTGACATCAACCTGTCCTAAATAACACATTAACTTATCCTAAACATGACATCAACATATCCTAAACATGACATCAACATATCCTAAACATGACATCAACATATCCTAAACATGACATCAACATATCCTAAACATGGCATCAACCTGTCTCATACATTAAATCAACAATTTCCAAACATGACATCATCCTGTCCTAAACATGACATCCAGTTATAAAACATGACTAAGACCTGACCTAAACATAACATAATCCAGTCATAAAACTTTACCTAAACCTAACCTAAACCTAATATAATCCAGTTATAAAACATGACTTAGATCTGACCTAAACCTAATATAATCCAGTTATAAAACTTGACTTAAAACCTGACCTAAACATAACATAATCTAGTTATAAAACATGACTTAGACCTGACCTAAACATAACATAATCCAGTCATAAAATTTGACTTAAACCTAACCGTAACCTAACATAATCCAGTCATAAAGCTTGATCTAAACAGATGATACAATCTAAAGCCGCCAGCAGTATTTAGACAGCTATAAAACATTAGACGTGGATGTAGTCTGCCAAACGTCTGGCTGCCGGTACTCCTGCCAGATAATTAGCTACCCGTGAACGTCTGCTGTTGGTACTCCTGCCAGATAATTAGCTACCCGTGAACGTCTGCTGTTGGTACTCCTGCCAGATAATTAGCTACCCGTGAACGTCTGCTGTTGGTACTCCTGCCAGATAATTAGCTACCCGTGAACGTCTGCTGTTGGTACTCCTGCCAGATAATTAGCTAACCGTTAACTCTGCTATTGGTACTCCTGTCAGATACTTAGCTACCCATGAATGTCTGGGTGCCGGTACTCCTGTCAGATACTTAGCGGGAAGTATTAGAGACATCGCCACAATTTCAGCCTCGCCACCATAAACGTCGGAAGTATTCATGTAGGCAGCGTTTCTTGCGAAGTTCGAGAGAAACAGTTTCCTAGGAGACATTTTCCCAGTAATATGCGACTGATAGGAATAAACAGTTACCTAATACAGGAATTTCGACTACATTTAAAGACCTGTTGACTCCCCGAAATATATGTGAAGTGGTGGCCATGGTTAGTAACCAAAGGGCATAATCGAATCAAAGCTTCGGGGACAAACGAAGACAGGAGCAATGAGACAGACCATTGAAATATCAGCACAAAGAAATCAGAAAACAACGCGAGTTGTCGAACGTTGTTGAATGATGAATGCGTCTTGCTTGATTTGTCGTATTCGGGAATTCCACAAACGCGACAAATCTATCTATATATATAGAACTGCGTCTTGCAGGCCGCCGTTGTCCCGCAAGGTTGGACAATGAGGAGAATTATAACAATAATAAAGATACTTTCACTGCACAGAGAAACATTACAAACGTTATAAATGTCATAAACATTATAAATGATATAAACGGTAAACATGTTATAAAGATGGTATGATTGCATTGGGAAAAGACTAAAAAACCTGCATCTTAAGCGTGTTCCATTCTGGACACAGGACGTGTTAGCGCATTTTCGTGTTATGTATCAGTATGTATGTTAGCTTTCAGTACATATTTGTAAATTTAGGAAATGTTTATAAATTCAATTGTGTAATGCATATGTCTGAAAAAAAATCAAAAAATGAAAATGACATAATTATTAACATAGCTTATATAGTAAAAAACGGTCCCCTAAGAAACACTGATGTCCAGCCCTCAGAGGGCATGACCAAAATTATTTAAACCAAATTTATGTTGGGAGATATATACTCTTGGGGCCCCTAGGACCCTTATTCTCGTATCCTACGTATAAGGTGTAGAATAGGGCCATGAAAATGACATAATTATTAATATATTTTATATAGTAAAAAAGGTACCCTAAGATAAACTGATGCCCATTGTTACGATGTAGGTTATTTTAGCACAATAGTTTACGGTTTAGGAACAAAATGTGCGTGGAAAGGGGGGTGCATCATTGTGACCAGATAAAAGAATAATTTACGCGAAAGCATGCCCCATCCTTCCCATGGTAATTAGTTATGAGTCGCCGGGGGGTACTGAGGGCTTACGGAGACAATTTACCTGGGAAAGAATGTTCGTGACCGTGACACGTAGGATCAAGTTGGAACCGTTACGAAAGTCGTGGGGCAGAATTTTCTCACGAGGGATAACTGAGTTATAAAGTGTCATATGTTACCTTGTTTAGATTCCCCACCCCCAGACCCATCACATAAATTATCCCGAGTGTAGAGTCAGTTGGACTGAGAATTAATTAGAAGTAATCAATCACCGATGCCAAAGCCCATTGTGTACTGTATATAAGCAGGACGTTTTTGTGTGTAAGTCAGATAGGAGGAGAGAAGAGACAGGAGAGAAACTGAGAACTAGATAGTCGAGTGAGATAGCAGAGTTGGACGTAAGCTGAAGTACTGTATGTGAGAACTGGCGTCAACATATCTACATAATAAACTTGTGATAGCAGGAAAGAAACCGGTATTTTGTTGACTTATTAGAGGTGATTGTACGTGAGCTGTGAAAATAGAAATATTGTCACCAGACCATCCACATCTACTCTCTCATACTTCTAGACAACGATCTGTTCGTGGCAAGGATTAGCATTAGGACTATCCGCCAACGTATCACCCATCCCTCAGAGGTCAGATCGCGAAATGGACTTTTGATGTAGGAATGGCAGGCTTAGATCTACAAAAAAGTAAACATATCATGGGTCTATGACTTATGGTTGCTGAGATCTAGGGTGATGACAGACGGACAAAACGGAAACAATAGCGCATTCGACTTCTCAAAAATGCGCTAAAAATTACAAAACAAAGAAATATTTCGCCGGATGTTTGCATTCTAAGGCATTCTAATAAATATATCTTTCTGTTTTATAACAATTAAAGCTGGTACTATTACAAATCCACCTGTTAAAGTTTTAAAAAAAAAGACAACTTTATTTTCTAAACTGTTTATTATTTTTTCTCTCTATTTAGCAGAGCTCTACGTCAACTAAACTTTATTACTACATATATTACTACATGACGAAAACAAAACTGTTCAACAAAGATTTCTTGGTTTGCTGCAACATTTATAATGAGCCATCGTATCAAGTTATTAGTTTGCGAATTTTTGTATGATTGGTATTTATTCATTGGTAATTTTTAATATATATATATATATATATATATATATATATATATATATATATATATATATATATATATATATACTTTGATTCATTCAAGAAAAAAAAATGTTTTTGTTTATATGGTTGTTATTATTGGAAACCGTTAATGCAAGGGAATCAATCGTGTAATTAATTCAGTGTTAGACACGCTATAGTTATTGCTGATCGTCGCCTTCGCTGTCTGTTTGTCTTTGTAAAAGTGACACGAATGTAAAATTTAACTTTAAATTTAATAATTATTTTGTTATTGGCTTTATTATATTGTTATCGTATTTCACATAATAAATTATCTGCATAGTTATAATGATATTTTGTAAACATAATATAAATGTACAGGCAAATATTAATTCAATGTTGACTTTTTTTTACGAGTCTTTCAGTTCATTGATTAAATTCCAAAGTATTGTTTATAACCTACTTTTGTCATTAAGGAAGTCTTTGCAAGTGTACAGTAAACTGACTTTAGAAGCTATACCCCTTCGATCTCAAATACTCCATCGCTTTAAATCCAATCTTGGTTTTTTTCATCTGAGAAATGTTCTTCCTGGGTCTGAGATGTAAAGACTCAATTTTTTGGACAATGGAATCAACATCGTCATTCTCTTTGTTCACAACCGGACTAAGTACTTGTACTAAGCATGCATATCTTGGATCACCTGTCTTACCGTACATTTTTTCTCCATAAATTGTGCTGGATGTGGTTACCTGATTCAATCGGCTGGATTTATCATTAGATGTTTTCTGTGTTCTGTCAGTATTGTTCATCACTTTGGGACCCGGTTGATTGAAATTAGAAAGTAGGACATTGTTTTGTTTTACAGTACAATTTTTCACAGTTGTGTAGCTGGCACTGGCTGCCGTGTAGCTGGCACTGGCTGCCATGTAGCTGGCACTGGCTGCTCTGTTAACTCGTTGAGATACGCCCACATTCTCTGCAGTCTTTCTAATTTGCCCAACGGATAACTTTTTAGAAGAAAATATGGGTTGAATTACAATAGGTGCACCAGGTAAAATATCAACGTCTGAAGGAATGTGTGACGATACGACCTCTGGCATTTGTCCCTGGGGTCTAGTGTCAGGAATGTGTGACGATACGATCTCTGGTATTTGTCCCTGGGGTCTAGTGTCAGTGTGTATGGTACTTAGTGCACGAGATGCCACGTCATCAGTTGCTTTGTACCAACTGACACTTGTGTAACTTCTGGGATATCGCGTGACACCTGTGCCAGGTGGGGGGTGACACTTGGAAGAAATACTTGTCACTGCTCTATTAGCAGATATAGTAGACCGTTGACCTAGAAACAGATGTCTGAGTTCTGGTTTCTTTTGTTGTCTGTCAGAGAAGACTTTCATCTCATAAGCATTTTGAACCAAGAACTTATACCTCTCCTTGGAGAGTTCCATCAGTTTGGATCTCAGCATTCTTTCTTCAGTTACATTGTCCGCCAACTGACTAGAGTTTCTGGTCACTTCTGGAGTTGGCGAGTATCCATCACTACTGTTCACCCATGATAGAATGTCTTTCATGGCGCTAGTTTTTTTCTTTATCAGTTTCGTGGAGTTTTTCGTTGCCATGTTATTTAGGCTTCAGACTGTCAGATTATAATTTGTTTTAATCGATGAGATGACTTCAAGCTGCAGATACACAATAAACACATATATTATATATATATATATATATATATATATATATATATATATATATATATATAACAACATTGTAGTAATTATAGGCATATAATATGACCATTATATTAAAATATTGGATTTAATATTGACAAATAAAGTTGTAAATCCCCCCCCCCCGGAACAAATGTGTTCACAATGTAGAAATAACTTTAAATCGCTAAATGTTTTAAATGTAAAATAGTCAGTTAAACTGGCAGATAAAAAGAATAAAAGATATTTCAAAACTTGTATATCGGTTGAATATTTATTATTTAACATCAAAGTGAAAATAATAAAATCTTAATACTTAGTAGCTAATCGTTGACATAATCAACATTCAAACAAGCCAATTTATATTGTATTATTTAAATTGTGTTATTTACATTGTATTATTTATATTATATTAATTATATTATATAATTTATATTGTATTATTTATATTGTATTATTTACTGTCATGGTATAGTTGTGTGTACTACGCACACAGGTGTGTGTGTATGTTTGGAGCTTGGCCAACCAGGTCAACCTGAGGTCACGGGGTCAAGACTCTAGTTATAATTCGACAGTATAAATATTTTGTTTATTGTAAATAGGATTGTCTAAGAAGGTGAGAGAGAGCGACGTAGAATGTTCGAGTATGATGCAAGCAATTATATAAAGAGGATGTTTGTAAAATACGGGAGTTCAGTTAAAGTCAGAGAGAGAGTATTCGAGTTCAGTTCGGAGTTCAGTAAGATGATCATCAGTCAATTAGTGAATCAGCATATTCAGTGTATCAGAGTATATGAGTTTAGTTAATCAGTTGAATTTATTGGAAAGTTAATAAATATTTATTCATTGAGTTAAGGAGATTATCAGTCATTGTGATAATTCAGTTTATATTGGATTTATTCTACTGTTTATATTTTATCGTAATGTTAATAAACTATATGAACCATGGAATATGAATTGAGTTTCTCATTATAGACGAGTTCGTATAAATAAATCCTTTACATTTACGTTGTATTATTTATATTGTATTATTTATATTGTATTATTTATATTGTATTATTTTATTTTGTATTTAATGAAAACGTCAGTCAATTATTGCTTTATTTTATCTACGGTATGTATTCTAATAATGATGTAGCAGTTTGGGTTTTGGTTTGGAAAGTCATTGTAATGTTTCTTTAACACCTACAACTAAAAATTTGCTCGGGTTCCTTATAGAGACTGTTTAAACAGCTACTGTCAGTGGAGCGACTACACAATAGTCATTGTTGTAAAACAGCTACTGTCAGTGGAGCGACTACATGATAGTCATTGTTGTAAAACAGCTACTGTCAGTGGAGCGACTACATATATCGACTGTTTAAACAGCTACTGTCAGTGGAGCGACTACACAATAGTCATTGTTGTAAAACAGCTATTTTCAGTGGAGCGACTACATGATATCGACTGTTTAAACAGCTACTGTCAGTGGAGCGACTACATGATATCGACTGTTTAAACAGCTACTCTCAGTGGAGCGACTACACAATAGTCATTGTTTTAAAACAGCGACTGTCAGTGATGCGACAAATCCATTAAACAACTGGCAACAGCTGAAAACACACAAATACTCACACAACAATACGTAGCGACAGTTCGTTACAAATAGTCAATCCAAAAGGAATTTAAAACTACATTTTATATTATTCTCGATGAATTAAATAAATTAAAAATAACATTTTATTTGAATTAGCTACATAAGAATTCACATGATTTAAAAAGCCGATTTAAAACAGGATAGAAATAGACAAAGCCAAAATCTAAACATTGTCAAATATTTAGAGCATTTTCTAAAAAAAAATGCTCTATTGTCCCCGTTTAGTCTATCTGTCATCACCCTAGATCTCAACAACCATAAGTCCTAGACCCATGATGTATATATCATTTTGTAGGTCTTGGCCTGCCAAGAAATGACTTTTTCCATTTCGCGATCTGACCTCTGAGGGCCGTAAAAGGGGGTTTAGTACCGTTTTTTGCTATATAAGCTATATTAATAAAGAGCGCCTATATCTCAACAACCGTAAGTCCTAGACCCATGATGTATATATCATTTTGTAGGTCTTGGCCTGCCAAGTGTACATCAAAAGTCCATTTTGCGATAGGACCTCTGAGGGCCTATATATTATATATACACCTTGTACGTTCAATAACCCATTCATTTGGTGCGAAATACTGCAGCACGTAGTTTCACCAAGATTTATTAAGAAACTCATCAAATGAAATAGTAAGCTTGTGTTCTGAGTTTAATTGAAAGTATCAGAGCTATGCAATAATTGACGGAGTTTTCGGACGATTAAATGACTATAATTTCGAATTTTTTCAATTATGAGTCCTATTTCAGTAACCACAAACCACTTGTAGTTAGATTTAAGAGACAATAATTTTTTTTCAAATATAAAGAAACGTCTTTATAATTTTTTTTACAGATATATGCATTACACAATTGAATTTATAAACATTTCCAAAATTTACAAATATTTACTGAAAGCTAACAAACGTACTGATACATAACACGAAAATGCGCTAATACGTCCTGTGTCCAGAATGGAACAGGCTTAATTGCTTGTTTTTATTTATTTTACACAATGCTTTTTATGATCAATGGAACAAATTTAAATAGCAGACAGATCAAATGTTAAACTTTTTTTTTTGGTGATGCTCCCTAATAGATATATATATATATATATATATATATATATATATATATATATATATATATATATATGTGTAATAATCAGTTTAGGCTGGATAATTTACAGTTGGCACAGAGATGGTTTTAATTATCTGGCCACTTAGTTTAGCGGAAGTGGGAAAAACAGACGATAATTATTAGACGATAGATTTGGTAGACAAGCAGACGGACTTAATTCCTCATATCACATTATTTTATACCATGTATGTACTTCCATAGATTGAATAAATAAATATATATATGTTTGATACATAGAAGTCTATTCAGTGATTTATACATGTCATTCGTCTCATACACGTGAATACTTAATAATATAATAATATACACCAAGTCAAGTTAGTTGAATCATAAACCATCCGAAGAGACTGAAATATATTTACACCTACCAAGAAACAGAAGTACCATATATATATACTATACATACCACTGATCTACTAATACACAAAAACTAACCATGACATGAATGGCGGCAGCTGTGGAGGTTCCTTAGACAACATAACTGTGTTCCAGAAGTAGTTTTAAGGTAATCGAGACGAATGTCGGCACACTGAACGATTTACATGTTCCTGATTTTTTTTCATCTGATATTCCATCCACCAACATACAGTTCTTAACTGTATTATATACAACTGCCTTGGCTTTACTTCAATTGTTGGACTTTGTATTTTTACATAATTTATTGCTGTAAAACCATCGCTACAGCGGTACATTCATAAGAACATTTACATCTGTTCATATTACTCTATCCTCGTGTGGGTGAAAAAGAAGGTGAGCCGAAAAATCAGCAGACCTTACCAAATTGTGCAGACCATACCGTACCAGGAGAGCCATGAAGTGACTACACTCTGACCTATACTTTTACCTATCTACACCAGAGAGAAGTTAGTGAGTCTACACCTTCCGAAACTATACTTTTTACAGCACTCTACACCTGAGATCCGAAGTCCGAAGTAACAAGAAAGGTATTTGGCAGTGATTTCATGTTGTTTAATTATAATTGTTGTTTTATTTGCAAACTATGTCAAATTTATTATATTAGTATGTAATGTTTAGAAACAATTTTTTTAAAATCCTTAGTATATAGTTAAATATCTTTTTGAAAAATTCTAATTGCAAAATTAGTTAAATTAAAATAAATATATATTGTTTTCATCTAGATATTTTACTTAAAATATTTGTTTAGAAGTATATGTCTTATTCGTATGATCGTATCTCGTTAAAATTTTTTTTTTACAAGTAATCTTGTAAAGTTATATATTTCTTTTCGCTCGTCTAACTATAAATTTAATTAAATAATATTAACTTAGTCTGTAAAAATTTTTTTTTTTTTTACATATTTTAGTAAAGGTATATTAATCTTAAAATATTTTATTTATTGTACGTTGTCATTTGTCGCTTATTGTAAGAACTATTTTTACATTAGTAATTTAATTTTATTTTGACATGGAATTGCATATAGACTCAAGAATATTGAAAACTGAAATATACTAAATATATAAACAATAAATATAAAAATCCAATACAGCAGAAATATAAAATTAAATCAATTATATAAATAATTGAATAACGAAAATTAAATAAATTTTAGAATGGCTGAGCAACCAGAATCATTTGAATACTATGTTGGACAGGGCAAAATTGTAGGTCTGACAGGTGAAAAATTGGAAAAATTTGTAAATGATAATATGGATAAAGATAGGGAAGATAGAAGAGAAGCAGAAAAAAATAGAATAGAAGAAGAAAAAAATAAAAGAGAGGCAGAAATACAAGCTGCGAAAAATAAAAAAGATGCAGAAATACAATCAGAAAAAATTAAAATAGAAGCAGAAAAAATTAGAATAGAAGAAGACAAAATAAAACAAGAAATAGCATTACAAAGAGAAAAAATACAGATGGAAATTGAAAGAGACTTACAACTTAAAAGATTAGAACTAGAATCGCAAAATCAGAATATTATAATAAAACAAGAGAATCAAAAAACATATAAACATAAAATAAAAATACAACCTTTTTCTGGTAAATCAGGTGAGATTGACTAATTTTTCCATAATATGGAAATTCAATTTAAATTAAATAACATAGACAAATCAGAATGGAAAAACTATTTATACCAATCAGTTACAGAGGATGCACTAAAAGCCCTAAACAACATTAGAGATAGCGACACAACAGATTACAATGATATAAAGAAACAACTCCTAGATCATTTTAACAAAACAGAAGACTACTATAGAAATTTATTTCATAACAGTACATTAGGTTCTAATGAACATCCTCAGGCATATATTAATAATTTAGAGGCCAATTTGAACAATTGGATAAAGATGTCTGGTATAGACGAAAATAGTGTGATTGAAATAAAAGAGCTACTTCTGGTGGACAAAGTACTAACACTTTGTACATCAGAACTATTCACATTCATAAAACAAAGAAAGGTCCATAAGAAGATGGAGTTAATTTCTGCCATGTCAGATTTTAGGGATAGTCATGTAAACACTCCAATGTTCACTTCAACACAAAATAAATTTAATCTCATGAAAAATAGTGTTACCAGGAAAAGATTTAGTAGCTTACCTCCTAGGTTTAACAATCCATGTCAAATTTGTCACAAGATAGGACACGACAAGCATACTTGTATGTTTAGGAAACAGCATACAGACAATTATCAAAACAGAAACAGACAGTATTACAACTATGGGGATAGAAACAAATATTTTAATAAAAGACAACATAAATATAACAATAAGAGACAATCACCAAACACTAGTCCCATTAGAAAACAAGAAAATAGGGGTAGATCAAGTGAAAGACACTCCTTTAACAACATACATAACTGTAACATGATGGAGGGCAAGGGAAAGTTAATTTTGTATCCTTGTTATGTAGATGGCAGGAAAGTAATGTGCTTGAGAGACAGTGGCTGTACATGTATTATTCTGGATTCAAAATTAGTAAAGGAAGAACAAATATTAGAGGGAATAGAGGAGATAAGAATGGGAAATGGAGAAATAGTGAAATGTAAAACAGCAAAAATTTATATTGAAACACCATGGATTAGTGGGGAAATAAAAGCACTTTTAATGGATTCACCAATAACCTCATTAATAATAGGAAATGTAGAAAATATACAAGATAATTCCAAAGAAATTTATATGAAATGGTTAGAAAATAGAGAATTAGAAACAATTATAGAGGAACCCTTAGAGACAGATACAGATAAAAACATATGTACACTATTCAAAAGCATACAAAATTGGAATGGTACTGAGAACATTGTAAATTTTTTAGAGAGAGTAGACACAGTAGCCACACAGAACAATGTTAAAGAAGAAGATAAAATAACAGTTCTAATAGATAAATTACACAACCACCATTTGGCAAAATCACTAGCAGAAAACAACCAAGACAATTATACAGTATTAAAAACTAAACTAATAAATAAATTAAATAATGACAGTAATTCAGTTGAAGTTGGAAAAGAAAATACTATAAAGAACACAAATACAGTAAATAAATCTGATCATGAATGCATTAATTGCAGTAGAAAATGCAGATCATTAAGAAGATTAAATAAACACATAAAACAAAAACATAGTTACAACCTAACTAAAAAATTAAATGCAATGACTAGAGCACAAGCTAATAAAGAAAACAGTACAAAACAATACCCTGAATCTAGCAGACAAAACAACATTTTGGATATTGATAGGGATAAACTTAAAACATTACAAGAACAGGATGAAAGTTTAAACATTTTTTTCAATAGAGAGGAAAATAAAAATAAAAACATAATATATAAGGTAGAAAATGACATTTTAATAAGAAAATACACTAGGCATAACAGGTCATTTAAACAAATAATGATTCCTACAGTTTTAAGAAATAATATACTAAAAGCAGCTCATGATTGCTACTTAGCAGGTCATTTGGGTGTTAAGAAAACACTAGATAGAATTAGAAGATATTGTTACTGGCCAGGTGTCATAGGAGATGTAAAAAGATTTGTTAAGGCATGTAAGAAATGTCAACAATATAATCACATAGGACCAAAACACAGAGCTCCCATACAAGAAAGTGACACAAGAAACATTCCTTTTTATAAAATTGCCATAGACATAATTGGACCTATTTCAGTAATGTCCAATAGAAGACATAGATATATTTTAACAATGATAGACTTAGCAACACGCTGGGTTGAGGCAATTCCATTAGTAGATATAATGAAGAAACAATTTGCAAAGCATTATTGTCTATTTTTACAACTTTTGGTTTTCCTAACACTATATTATCAGACAATGGTACTCAATTTAAATCACATCTTACTCAAGCATTTACTCACATGCTTAACATTACACAGGTATTTACAGCTAGGGACAGACCTCAATCAAATGGTTCCATAGACAGAGCAAATCAAACCATAAAGACCATGTTAAGAAAAATAATTAGTGATCATGGACAGGATTGGGACACATTCTTACCTTTAATTTTATTCGCGTATAGAGAAATACCTCATGAAACAACAGGTTTTACACCATTTGAACTCATGTTCGGTTCAAATCCTAGAGGACCATTACAGTTATTCAGTGAAAATATAATTAATACAGATGAGGAAATATTAGTCCATTTGAATTGGTAGACAAAACCAGAAATAACATACTGTATTCAAACAAATATGCAGAAGAAAATCTCATAAAGAAAAACAAATACCATAGGGATCTTAAAAACAAAAACAGGTACTTAAGGGAATTTAAAGTTGGAGATCTAGTTTATGTATTGATACCCAAAGATAATGAAATTGGATGGAGAGGTCCATATAAAATAATAAACAAAATAGGAAATGTGGACTATTCAGTAGAAATAAATGGAGAGGGTAGAACATTTCATGTTGATAGATTGAGAGATATTTTAGATCCTCCTACAGAATTAGAAACCATTGTACAACAGATTCAATCTTTAAATTGTTTAATCGGAGAAGACAACACTTATAGTTTAGAAAATAATATAAATGACACTGATCAGATTCCAGTAATAAGTTTAGATCAACAGGATGACATGAATAAGATTAATTTAGCACCAGATATACCTGCAGATATAAAAAAAAACAACTAATAGAAACATTAAATTCTTTTCAAAATGTAATTTCTAACAAACCAGGAAAGACAAACATAATTAAACATTCAATCAAATTAAAAACTGAAGAACCAATTAAACCTAAATACTATGACATTCTAGTTAAATACAGAAATGAAGTTCAAAAAGAAATAGAACAATTACTAAATAGTGGATTAATAAGAGAATCAGATTCCAGCTATTGTTTTCCAATAGTGGTAGTAAAGAAAAATAATGGCAAAATTCGTTTATGTTGTGATTACAGAAGCTTAAATTCAATTACAGTGATAGATAAACAACCTTTACCAAACATAGAAGACTTAGTTCAGGAAATGTCAAATGCCAATATTTTCACACACCTAGATTTAACTAGAGGCTTTTGGCAGATAGAAGTTCAGGAAGATTATAAACAATATACAGCATTTAAAACTCATGAAGGATTTTATGAGTGGAATGTTATGCCTTTTGGTCTAGTGAACAGCACTGCAACGTTCACTAAGATGATGAATAAGTTATTAAGAAACATTGAAAACATTAGATACTATGTGGATGACATATGTATTTACACTAAAAACTGGTCAGATCACAGACAGTTTGAAAAAATTACTAGAAATTCTTCAAATTAATAATTTAACAGTATCACCCGAGAAAATAAAAATAGGTTTTAAAAACATAGATTTTCTTGGATATCATATTGGTCAAGGATTAGTCACACCAACAAACAGTATTCTTAAAAGAATTTTTGATATTCGCATTCCAGAAAAGAAAAAAGAAGTTAGATCTATTATAGGATTATGCAATTTTTATAGAAAATTTATTCCTAACTTTGTAAACTTAATCGAACCTTTAGTTAAATTAACTAAGAAAAAGATGCAACAAAAAGTTGAATGGAATTCAGAATGTAACAATGCATTAAAGAGAATAAAACAATGTTTTGAAGAAAAACCAATTTTAAGTTCAATAGATATGACTAAGAAATTTATTGTAGGCACAGACGCTAGTAAGACATCAATCGGTGGATGTCTATATCAAGAACAAGATAATATTAATAAACCAATACTGTATTTAAGTAGAAAACTGTCAGACACTGAAAGTAGATATTCAGTAATAGAACTAGAATGTTTAGCTTTAGTTTGGACAATAACTAAATTAAGCAAATACTTACTAGGCAATGAGTTTACTGTGTTAATAGATCACAAACCCTTAGCTAACCTGAATACCAAAAGCATAAATAATGCTAAACTAACACGCTGGTCTTTCTTATTACAAGACTACTCATTTAACATAAAATACATTAAAGGGTCAAGTAACCATATCCCAGATATTTTATCGAGACTCAGTCAGAAATAAGTATATTTTTTTTTGAGTAAACATATTGAATTATTCAAACATAGAAAATACTGTATTGGGACAACAAAAATAGATATAATTAATTGAAATAACAAGTATAAATAAATAAATATTGGAACAATTAGAAAATATAAATTATATTGGAACAAGAAGAATAAACATAATACAAGATCATATATATGAATATTAAAAGAATACTAGAATAAATAAGGTGAATGTTGGAACTATAAATACACATTATATGGATATTGGAATAATTAAAACCAATAACATTTGTATTTGAAAATAAAAGATTTGTATGTATTGAAAATATAATATAATACATGAATAATGATAATGACATTTAAGCTTGTCAAGTACACTATTGTATTGAGTATATTGACTCAAATATTTTTTTTAATAATATATATTAAAGAATTCATGTTGATGATTGATGCATAATGTATTTAAAATAGAAATATGCATACTTAATTAAGATGAGAATGAGGAGAGATTGTGTTTAAAATAAAACACATACACTAAACAAGTATAATGTACATGAGAATATGTTGTAAGAATGATTAATTACTCATTCATTTCATTCACATTGATGAAAATATTATTGAAGTTTATGCAAAGATTTTATTATGCAATGATTACTAATGCATATTTTATTGAATTTGTTCATTGTTTGAAGTATATTGTTCAATTTGTTATAAAACTTTTTAAAAAGTTAAATTTTGTTAAATCCAATCAAAGGATTATTGACTATGACATTGATTATTGTCAAGAAGACTTATTAGTCTCAAATATGTAACTTGAACAATTATTGACTAAAGAAGTCAAAGGTATGAAGATTGTAATAATATATGAATTTTATTAAAATGATGTTTAAATATTTTATATGTCAGAAGACATAATGAATTGTACATGGTGATAATATTAAATATGTCAAGATAAATTGACACGAAAAAGTGCAAAGTTAATATATTCACACTATATAAAATGATGAGAAAGACATAAGAAAAATGTCTTATATAATTAATGAGGAGAAAAATGAATATTGTCAAATCACTAAGGAAAGTGTTATTGACAGAAGGCAAAAGAAAAGGTCTTCATATGAGATGAGAGAAAAATGACTTGCTAGATAAAGCAAGGTAAATAAAAGTTGAACAAAATATTGTTACAACAGAAGAAGTTTGTCAAAAGACAACATGAAAAATATATTGAACTGAAATAAAATGCTCTCATACAAAAGAAAAGAATGAAAAGTATGAAAGTGTTGAATATTGAAAATAAATTCATTAAGTGAATATGTACAAAGAAATGACAATTAAGTCATAAGGTGATAGAAAAAAATCACTATAAAAAAAAAAGTGCAATACTGATAAAAAAGGGGAGATAATAATGATAATTAAAAATGCACTTAAAACTTATGAAGAAGTTATGGTACTTGTATAAAATTTTCTTTTAAAACTTGATTGATAATAACATTTTTGAAAATTGAATAAATTTTTATGTCAATATTATGATATTATGCTATAAATGCATTTAAAAATTGAAAATGAGATATAGTATTGACAAGAATATTTTATTAATAGATATTTGGTATCATAACCATTTTGTTTGACATTTTGTATATACATTGACATTTTTATATAGATTTCTATTGATGTGATGTGATACAACAAAAAATTTGTATTTTTATTTAAATAAAAGTAAATTTTATTAAGTTAACGACAAAAAAACGACAGACTAAAAAACTAAATGCATAACATTTGTTTTTTAAAGGAAAGGGGGATGTTGTAATAATCAGTTTAGGCTGGATAATTTACAGTTGGCACAGAGATGGTTTTAATTATCTGGCCACTTAGTTTAGCGGAAGTGGGAAAAACAGACGATAATTATTAGACGATAGATTTGGTAGACAAGCAGACGGACTTAATTCCTCATATCACATTATTTTATACCATGTATGTACTTCCATAGATTGAATAAATAAATATATATATGTTTGATACATAGAAGTCTATTCAGTGATTTATACATGTCATTCGTCTCATACATGTGAATACTTAATAATATAATAATATACACCAAGTCAAGTTAGTTGAATCATAAACCATCCGAAGAGACTGAAATATATTTACACCTACCAAGAAACAGAAGTACCATATATATATACTATACATACAACTGATCTACTAATACACAAAAACTAACCATGACAATATATATATATATATATATATATATATATATATATATATATATATATATATATATATATATATATTTCTTTATTCTATTTATGATATTTTGTTACATTTGCTAATCTGTGAATTGAAAAAAATAATAAATGAAATTTGCATTATCAAAACAACATTTAAAAAAAAAAAGATGTCTAAGGTTGGGTTAAAGAAATTTACGTTAAAATTAGTTTAATTAATTTGGTTGATTAAAAATCGCAACTAAGATCATAATTTATATTTCAAAAAGATATTGATTTATAAATTTCGTAATATCAGCGAATTTTAAGTTAAAATAATTGAAAAAACAACAAGGCACAACAAATCAAACAATAAAAACAAACAAAAACAATAAAAAACAACGACAATAATTAACAACAATAAGAATTAACGACAACAAACAATAACAATATCTAACAATGAGAACAAACAAAAACAATATCAAACAACAACATCAATCAACAACAATATCACAAAAAGGCAATAAACAACAACATCAGTGAACAACAATAATAAAAAAACAACGACACTAAACAAAACAATAGCAAACAAAACAATAAATAACAACTATAACAAACAACAAAAATAACTAACAACAACAATAACTCACAACAACAATAACTAACAACAACAACAAACTAACAACAACAATAACTCACAACAACAATAACTAACAACAACAACAATAACTAACAACAATAACTAACAACAACAATAACTAACAACAACAACTAACAACAACAATAACTAACAACAACAATAACTAACAACAACAACAAACTAACAACAGCAATAGCTAACAACAACAATAACTAACAACAACAATAACTAACAACAACAACTAACAACAACAATAACTAACAACAACAATAACTAACAACAACAATAACTAACAACAACAATAAACTAACAACAACAATAACTAACAACAACAATAACTAACAACAACAATAACTAACAACAACAATAACAAACTACAACTGATTTAATTACCAAAGTGGCTCAGGACTTTCTGTGGATTAACTTCTATTTTACGCTTGAAGATTTCTTGTATTGAATACATTGTGTGCCACAAGTCTAATCTAACTACCCTTCATTACCTGAGATTGTAAAATCAATAACTAGTTACTTGAACAATACATTCAGGTCAATTAAGAAACTTAAGTTGATCAATATGTTCAATTGAATATTTTCTGTGTATTCTGTCAGACGATCAGTTATATATTTCAAAATTTGTAGCAGACGAGAATATAACATAGTAAATAGTTGCAAAAAACATTTTATACTCGTCGCGTATTGTAAGGTATGTTCTATATGTAAACATTCTTCGTATCTGCTTAGTGCCTGTCCTGCACATAATGACGCCCTATTCACACTTTTTTTTAAAGTGTAAATCTTGACGGTGTATCCCAGCAAGTGATTCCCCCAAGTTACCAGCACCTAAGGCCGACACTGTCACATGATTCCCTCAAGTTACCAGCACTAAAGCCGACACTGTCACATGATTCCCCCAAGTTACCTGCACCTAAAGCCGACACTGTCACATGATTCTCTCAAGTTACCAGCACTAAAGCCGACACTGTCACATGATTCCCTCAAGTTACCAGCACCTAAAGCCGACACTATATATGGGTATTTGATAACTAAATGACTAAATCAATGTGAAATAGAATAAATAAATGAGTTATGTAATGTTTTCTGTTATATTGACATATTTTTATATATCTCTATTGAATTAAACTCCATTTAAAATATTACTCTTCATGAGATGTACGAAGTAAAATGAAGAATATATTTTGTGGTTATTTAACAGGAATTGTGTGAAGTAATCATACATTGCATTAAATGTCAGTTGTGTAAAATATAATTTGACAAAATACCAAGTCTAGTCAATGTCAATAATATAAATACTGCTACTTACAAGAAACTATCAGTGTAGCAACAATGATCACTTGACTGGTTCATAGCGTGACTGGAGGAACTCAAACAAATGTTCCAGCTGAGATTGCCGTTCCATTCAATACCAACTGATAAGTCCACAGAAGGCGTAAACTAGATGGAAACGTTATGTAGGCCCAACTCAAAGGTGGCACAATGTTATTTCTTGAGTTTAATGGCCATCCAAATAAATAAATTTATCATTATTATTTTATTACACTTTTGTATAAATTTTTTTTCTAAATTGACCAATGTTGTAGATCTTTATATCACCATTAGTCTACTGGTCAACAAATTGACCAATGTTGTAGATCTTTATATCACCATTAGTCTACTGGTCAACAAATTGACCAATGTTGTAGATCTTTATATCACCATTAGTCTACTGGTCAACAAATTGACCAATGTTGTAGATCTTTATATCACCATTAGTCTACTGGTCAACAAATTGACCAATGTTGTAGATCTTTATATCACTATTAGTCTACTGGTCAACAAATTGACCAATATTGTAGATCTTTATATCACCATTAGTCTACTGGTCAACAAATTGACCAATGTTGTAGATCTTTATATCTCCATTAGTCTACTGGTCAACAAATTGACCAATGTTGTAGATCTTTATATCACTATTAGTCAACTAGTCACCTGAATCAGACACAAGTAATGGACTCTAACTATAGAAGAAAATAAATACTTAAATGTAATTTACTTTCCTGTCATTTTTGGTAAAAAAAATGTCCGCCTGTTTGTTGGACCACCAGAGAGTGCCGTGAATTGGACCACCAGAGAGTGCCGTGAATTGGACCACCAGAGAGTGCCGTGAATTGGACCACCAGAGAGTGCCGTGAATGAAACGTTTCAACTATTACATTACATAAGGTCGCTAATTATTTTTTTTTACCAGACATACTATAGCTGATACTGTTGTATCTTGTTGTATGAGAGGTCAAACATTTAGGTTCTCTAGCATGTTATCCTATAAATATGTACAACATACCGTGTATGTGGCGTAAATGGGGGGAGCAGAGGGCTGTGGTACGCCCCAGGCGGCCATTTATCTAAAACCGGAGGGGGTGGGGGGCAAGTTTGGTGTTGCATGTAAAGATACCTCAGAATATTAACTTAATCCGTAGCAATGGTTCACATTCAAAACTATTCAAGTTTCCATTTTTTCTCTATATAAATTAATTTATTTCTACAAAAAAAACACGATTTTTCCAAACAATAAAATTACAGAGGTACAGCTATAGGTACAGTGGTACAGCTATAAGTATAGTGGTACAGCTATAAGTACAGTGCTACAGCTATAAGTACAGTTTTACATCTATAAGTATAGTGGTGCAGCTATAAGTACAGTGGTACAGCTATAAGTACAGTGATGCATCTATAAGTACAATGGTACAGCTATAAGTACAGTTGTACAGCTATAACACCGAATGGGGCATCATTGTCTGAGATTTATCTTTCAAACTCCGTTGTATGCGTTTTATTTCGCCCATTATAATCATAAAAATTGATGGATCTATTGACCACATGTATTTTCACTGCAGAAAACGAACGGCATCTTACATGGGCGTATTCAAGGGGGGGGGGCAAAGGGGGCATTTGCCCCCCACTACATTTTGGACAAATTTCCTGACAGTTTATTTGCCCCCCCCCACCCCCACCGATGTGCAACTTGCTTACTTTTTCCAGATTGTTCTAAATATTTCAGTTGTTTAACAATTTCTGTCACATTTTCAGCAAAGTTCCGCAAGCTTTTATATTTATGTGTTCATCTAGTTTCACATAGCAAATGAATATTTGGAATTAGTTTTCTTCGCTGATTAATTTCTCAGAAAAACACTATAATTGACTTAATTTGTCCTATTTTGTTTCGTACATCATTCACATTATTTAAATAGTTCACGACAAGATTTAGTTTTTTCGAATTATTGCTTGGACTCCTCCTTCTTTACCTGCCATTGTAGAAAAATCGTCTTATCCTTGACCAATAAGCTTTGTCATATATAATCCCAATTCTAATGAATTTGTAATGATGGTGTGCTTTGACAAATCTAACACCAAGTGACATCTGCTCAATGCCTGAAATTATGTTGTCTCTTCGGCACGTTAGTATAGAAATTGCAAGTGAACTATTTGCTTTAGGGAGCGACCGATATGCCTTTTTACCGATAGTCCGATACCGATATTTTCCCCCAGCATTTTTACCGATATCGATACCGATATTTTCTTTTTAGGGGCTGTCCATTATTTATGTCAACAAATTTTTGGTGATTTTTATCTCCCCCCTCCCCCTTGTCAACAACTTGTCAAACTTCCAGAGAACCCCCCCCCCCCTATAAAATTACGTCAACATTTGATTACCCCCTTAAAAAAGGTGGCTTCCATAATGTTTATGTGGCAAAATTAGTAGGAATATAGTTAGTTTAATTAAAATACTGAATGTTAAGCGAGTGTGTAACACAGAACTACAAACGCTGCTTAATTTTCCTATTTATTAAGTAATTATATTAAATTAAAAAAAGTAACATTGTTGACGTCCCCTCCTCTCCCTTGTCAACAATTGTCAAAAATTTTCTGACCCCCCCTCCTATTTTGTTGACGTAATTAATGGACAGCCCCTTAAGCAACAACAATGCCAAACACGTGTTTTTCTCGTGCTGTATGACGTATGTCAACCCATGTTCACATATTTTGTAACACTTCGCCCACGCGTGTCTTGTTTACCCCCCCCCCCCACCCAACTTCCCATCCCAAAAAACAAATACACTCAGATGTTCACTAATTGTATCATTCAAGGTCATACATTAGAATTAACAAATGCCAATCCTATTGTTTCAAGGTCATATCTCTGATGCAATTTTTGTAGACGTGACAATTTCTGTGTACGGGTTTTTTTCCTTTTATTTAAATCTTGTCTGATCTAGTTATAGAATTGGGTTATTTACAACACTGTTGTTAAAAAAAAAAACAATGTATCGGCAGCCAAAAACGGCCGGTCCGATAGTTAACCCATAGTTACTATATCGGTTCGACTATCGGTCGTTCCCTACAACAATCGGCCGATCCGATATTAACCGATAGTGCCAATATCGGTCCGATACCGATACCGATCCGATTATCGGTCGCTCCCTAATTTGCTTCACGAACAATGTCTTCACACAAGAGAGACCCACTAATTTCGATCATAGTGTTTTGTGTAGTTGCCGAGATGCACTGAGCACTACAAGAACCAATTGACAAATGATTACCTAGAACTTCATCTCTAGATTCAACACGAAACTCTAACAGGTAGTAAAAATTACCAGAATGTGATTCTTTTCCACGAAGTGCCAAATCATGCATGCCGCAAAAAAAAAAAAAGATTGTAGAAATGGTGGGACCCAGTTTGTTGCAATTTTCTTGAATTTGTCTTCTAAATGATGAGTTCAACTGTTTATCTATAGAAACTGCTTTGGCTTTTAATAATGCAACAAAATAGCTTGCATCCTTAATAAGAGCTTTTGTGCTATGTGCTTTGCATGTGGCTTCGTGCATCTTCGATGAAATCTTTAAAATGTGTGCATGGTTTGATGACAAATGCCCCCTGAACTCCTGGAATTACTTTTTGTGTTAACAACACGTACAATTTTCAAAAGGCACCTTTTAACATTTGCGAGTGTACAACCCATGATGAATAGTCTGATAATCAAGAATATCTAAAACCCTGTTTCCACCACTGTCAGCTTTAAAAGTCATACTTTTTATCAGGGGTCCAACAATCAAGGATCAGCAGCAATTTCAACTTATTTGAAAGGTCGTATGTCAAGACATACCTTCCTATATCCAATTTAGGAAATGAAGAAGTGACAGCAAGAATCAAATAAGAAATACTTTCTTCAGCTGTAAAACTGGCTGTTGAACTTGTACTGTTGTCCTCAATGCATATGATAATTCAGATGCTGCAGACGCCCTAAAATCTTCTAATAACGGCTTTTCGGAATCCCGCGATTGCTCTACTTTTCGTTTTATTGAGCCTGTACAATTTTTTTTATCTGATATCCACCTTTTCATATTAATTTAGGATAAATTTAAAAACTCAGTGGCAGACGATTATAAACTAACAAGAGTTGCCAGATTAAAAAAAAAACCCGAATGCACAAAAAATTTTCGAAGGACAAATCAAGCTACAGAATGCAAAAAAAAAATTAATTAATCTGAACATGCATGTGTTAGTAGTCAAAATGCTTGATATTTCAAATACATTTATTTATGTCAATATAAATAATTAATTATATACTTAACTTGGATTTTATTAAGAAATAAACCTGTATGGCATTGTCAGTTAAAATAGAAAAAAAACGTATTTTTTACCCACTCTGGAAAAATTCCTAGCGACGCCCATGACATCTAATAGAAGTATTTGAAGTTATAATTCTGCCACATGAATGGTGAGTAGATGACGTCATCTGCCGAGCTTCAACACAATACCTCATAATACAAAATACATTAGTTTTGAAATCTTTCCCATTTTAAATAGTTAAATCGTATTTTCCGATATGTAATTATATAAAATTTTACATTTCTCTTAACGTCAGCTGGTGAAGGTATCACATTTACTTCAGTTGGTGGAGGTATCAAATTTACTTCAGCTGGTGGAGGTATCAAATTTACTTCAGCTGGTGGAGGTATCAAATTTACTTCAGCTGGTGGAGGTATCAAATTTACTTCAGCTGGTGGAGGTATCAAATTTACTTCAGCTGGTGGAGGTATCAAATTTACTTCAGCTGGTGGAGGTATCAAATTTACTTCAGCTGGTGGAGGTATCAAATTTACTTCAGCTGGTGGAGGTATCAAATTTACTTCAGCTGGTGGAGGTATCCAATTTACTTCAGCTGGTGGAGGTATCAAATTTACTTCAGCTGGTGGAGGTATCAAATTAACTTCAGCTGGTGAAGGTATCAAATTTACTTCAGCTGGTGGAGGTATCAAATTTACTTCAGCTGGTGGAGATATCAAATTTACTTGTATACATCAATAAATACTACCCTGAGGAGTGAGATGTTTTTCTAAAACTTCAAAGATGGACGGATATTTCGAAAGATATCCAAAAACTACATTTTCATTTTTTTTTGTTAGCTGCCGGCCAGCGGTGACATTTTCTCAAAGATTAAAATAGTACTATATACGGTAATTTATTTCTTAGAAGTTATTACTAATCATTCTTGTTTATAAAAACATTTTGTAAACAATATAATTTGTATTGAGCCTCACTGCACCTCACTAACAGGGCGACATGTGCCGTACTTACATAGAGAAAACGAATACCAGTTCTGGAAATAGTTACAATTCTAAAATTGTAATGTTCCAAATCAACTTTTTCACTTTAAGTAAAGTTAAAAGATAAATGGATATTTATAAATAGTCTTTTTCCGTTTTGGACAAAGGACTTTTTAGAGCATTTTCGTGTACGCAGTGGCTACGGTTACGCCGGACGAAATCCGTACTTTTTTCCGGGTGACATCCATAGATTTTGCTGGGTTTTGAAGTAAATAGAGAGGAAAGTAATGTTGAATAACTGTTACAAAAATAAATAATGATAAGCCCCTTTGATTAGCTTTTATTATTTATATTTAAAAAATATAAAAAACAAAAACGGTACTTAAACGCCTCTTTTTCGGCCCTCAGAGGTCAGATCGCAAAATGGACTTTTTATGTACACTTGGCAGGCCAAGACCTACAAAATGATAAATGGATATTTATAAATAAAAAACGTTATAATGACCCCTTTTTCGGCCCTCAGAGATCAGATTGCGAAATGGACCAAGGTGTTTCTTGGCAGGCCAAGACCTACAAAATGATATATACATCTGGGTCTAGGACTTATGGCTGTAGAGATCTAGGGTGATGACGGACAGACAGACAGACAGACGGACAGACAAAACGGGGACAATAGAGCTTTTTTTCGAAAATGCTCTAAAAATGTGCAGAAAAATAAATTATTGGATTTTCAAAACTGTAAACACCCAAAAATAGATCGTTGTTTGCTCTTTAAAGAAGTTGAACTTTGATAGCTAAATATAGTTTATAGAAAACATGGAATCAAAAGTAGCGGAAGATAATGTGTCGTATTACTAGACCAGGGGTCGGCAACCTTTTGAGACGGTAGAGCCTAAAATTATAATTTACAATTTTCTCAATTTTTAAAGAGTCACTAAAATTGTTGTTCCAATATTATGGTATTTGAGTAGGCCGCAATTTGACATCGAAAGAGCCGCAACTTGACATCGATAGAGCCGCATGCGGCTCGCGAGCCACAGGTTGCTGACCCCTGTACTAGACTAAATACGATCCATCTTCCTTTTTAATATATTTGTGCCCATACAGTGCCGGCCTGAGACATTTTTGTGATATAGGCAAGGACAAAAATGCCGCCCTTTTGAGTTTCATTTTTCTAAGAAAACTCTATAAATGCTATTTATTATAATACATTTTTTTAAATTTGGCAACTTTATAAAAGTTAAAAGAGTTTTAAGTATACGTAGTGTATTTTAGGAAGTTTTTTTTTTTGGCTAAGTTAAAAAAGTAATGAAAATTAAAAAATAATGAAATATATTATTTTACTAAACGTTAAAAAGATTGAAGAATTCAAGAAAAATATGCTTTTCTAGCTTTTGCAGAGGCAAACTCTTCAATTACTTTGGTCAGATCCAAATCTTCTGAAATCGTTTTCTCTATAGATATTGTAGCTAAACCAACCAAACGATCCTGAGACATGGTAAAACGAAGATATGTTTTTATAGGTTTGAGCTTCAACTTCTCTCTGCACTCGCCACTGTTATCGGGAGTGTAAGCGAAATTCGCAATGCCAAAGTACACATTCGGAAAAAGAGCAACCGCCCATTCCACATAGATAGTCCTAAACAACTCTAGGGCTTGATTTTTCTGTAATTCTCCTTGATAAATCAAATAATTCATCACAGTAAACTGCCGCACAGTTCTGTTACATTAATGTCTGCTGAATCTTCGTTTTCAGATGTTACAGCTAATTGAAGGTCCTTGTAAGCTTCTAAAACCTCTCTTTTATCACATTTCTCCATTTTTTTAATGTCATACAAAAAGGAAATCCAAATAAATCGCTATGAGATGTTAAGTGCATAAATCGATCATTATCTGATTGAATTGCGGTATCCAATATCTGGTTGAAAAAAATTACTCTGAAATTCATTTCTGGCTTGAGAGTGGATCGTCTGAAACTTCATAGTCAAATTGTCTCTTTCTTAGTCGAGATCTTATTTGTATTTCCGTAGGTAAATTGCACTCAATACCAAATTCTTCAGCCAATGATTTATCTGTTGTAATTGCTTTGGTAAAACCTTCATATGTTCTATAATGCTGGAGCATTGTTTTAGTTGTGTTCAATTGTTGAGTAGATTTTTTAATCAAGATCTTTTTCTTGAAATGTTTTGCTAGATATATTGATCTCAAATAAAAATCATACCAAATCACTAATGAACAAATAAACTTGAAATCGAGCATTTTTTGTGCTATTCCCTTAGCTTCTGCACGGGACTGGGTTCCACGTAGTCCAGCAATTGAAACGAGTGCATCGTAAATTTCAACTGTTTGGTATCGAATTACCTTCACTGCATTAACTCGACTTTCCCAACGTGTTGCGAATAACTTGTTAACAGTTAAACCTGCTGCCTCTTTGTTTTTGGACATATTCTAACAATACATTCCAGCAGTACCGTACCCAGGATTTTTTTTTTTTTGGGGGGGGGGAGCTGTTCCGAGTTTTTAAAGGCAAATATTTGTCAATTTTTTATGAGTTACTATCAGCAATAACATTTTTATTTTTTTTTTTTTGGGGGGGGGCCTACAGCCCCAAAATCACTCCCTGGGTACGGCCTTGTATTCCAGCGATGTGTTGATGTAGAAAAAGTTGTATATATTTTGAATCACCTCAAAAAACCTTACTGCTTCCAAACAACAGTTTACGGCATCATTCACCACCAAATTCAACGAATGCCATTGCATAGGACATAAAGGCTCTTCAATTTAGCTCTTTAACTATTGCTTGGACACCATTGTGTATTCCCTGCATGTTCGCTCCGTTATCGTAGCTTTGTCCCCTCATATCATTTAGAAAAATGCCAGAATCTGACAGTTCTTTAAAGTAAAATTTCCTACATACTTGCACCTGTAGATTTTTCAAGTTCTGCGAATCCAATGAAGTGTTCATTGATAGAAACTTCTGATGGTTTGTCATTTGTCGATTCATTTGCTGTAACAAATCTAACAATCATTGTCATCTGTTCTTTGTGACTGGCGTCTGGTGTGCAATCGAGAACTATAGCGTAATATTTTGCACTTTTAGATCATTTATCACTTTCTATTTTACCTTCTTACTCTTTAATTGAATGATCTCGTTCTGAATATTTTCCCAAACAATGGTCATGAATTTCATCTGATTTTATACGTGTTATATGTTCTTTCATTACCGGATCAAAGTCAGCAATAATTTCAACAAATTTCAAAAGTTTTCCATTATGAGATGTATGCAACCGATCGGACTGCCCTCTCAGGGGTAAATTTTGAACTTCATGTACTCTCTGACCAAAGATATTCTTTCTAATACATCCTTCCAGTGTTTCGCTTCACGATTTATAAGGTGCTGATTCATGTCATCAATAGTTTTATTATTTGCTATCTTCATCTTTAGTTCTTTCCTTTCATGATAACTGGTTAAATGATCTGGAGGTTTTCATGATGCTGCAATATACTTGACTTATTTTTCCAGTCACAACTGCCATGTGTTGCTAAGGCAGATTTACTCTTGTTATATATTATGCAGCAAAAACAATATACCTTACCTACTGACCCGTAGAATACATCAACCATTTCTCCGTTAGCCAGTTTGCGTGTATAGTGGTAATTAGAAAATTGTCTCCGACTTTCATCTTTTGGATAACCGGACTCAAATTTGATCTGCTTTGGATCATGCTGAATAAGAAAACAACGATCTGGTCATTTAGCAGGATCCTGCATTATATCTGAATCAAATTCATTTATTTCATTTTAGTTTTTATATTTTTTTATTTTATTTTATTTTGCTGGAATTCGCCGCTCCTTGAAATAATGCCGCTCTAGGCGGCTGCCTATATCGCCTATACCTAAAGCCGGCACTGCTTACATATAGAACTAAAAGCGATCTACTTTATTGTGGATTTTAAAAAAGCAAAAGGAAGTTATTGTTTTAATTTAATTGTATAGCGCTAAATATTTCAAAATTATGTTGCGCTAAAAAATTCTTACAAATTTTAAACAACTAAGAAATCCGGCTTAAATCCGGCACATTTTAACCGGAACCGGAATCGGAACTGAATTTGTTAAAACTGTCGGAATCCGGCTTAACAGGAACCGGAATCGGATTCCGGTACAGCCCTATAATCTACCAATGCGAACTCTCCCTCACATATTATGAAAATGTATAACAAATGTCGGATGGTCATGCAGTACAGTGTTAGACTGTCGACCTGTGGGTACCTGGATCGATATCCAGTGAGGACCAATAAATTTTCAGGTCATGGTTAAAATTCCATCCATGTCTCTGTTGAGGACCCCTATGAGGGTATCCTTGGCTTATCTAGAAGTATGAGGCCGACTCAATGATGACTCGTATTTTATTTGTGTTTCTGCCAAACACAGTCTCACCAGTAATTAGACGTACAACACGGGACGATAATCAATTCGACAAGTTGTGTGTAACAACAACAAGATATATTTATTGACATAAAGGCACCAGTCCGTAACAGAAGCTGGTGGCTAGTAAAAGTGCATCAAAGGTAATCCAACCAAAAACAGTAAAAATAATAATCCAATATAAATGAATAAAGTGTAGGGCGTTTTTCTCTCTCTCTCTCTTTTATCGACTCTCTTCTCAAAGACTCCTCAGTCGAATCCCGACCGGTCACTACTAGGACCCTGTCGAGGAGTTAAGGTTGAATTAAATATACATTGTTGATTTAGTTTGTGCATGTGTGTTAATCACACTTTTTAAGTGACTTTAGAGTATGAATTTTTATATTGTTATGTGACGTAGTTTTCTAGTTAGACGTCATTTAAGATTTTGCTTAGATACAAGCCTTGGAGATAAGAGGCAGTTACTCTTTTGTTTTCAAACTAGCAAGTCGTGTTTTGTTTGACTTGCAATTGTACCTTAACTACGTGCCTTTATCTAAGATTTAACGCAATATTTTAAAGTCTGTGTCTATAAATAAACCAGGAATCAGCAACACTGTCTTGAGTGTTTATTTGAGATTGTTTAGTGCAGAGTCAGCGACACGCTACCACAGCAGCGCCTTCACATCCATTCTGACTGCAACAGCAATCAGACTCCAACATACAACCTTCACAGACCCTCAGTCGGAATGTCTCAAAAACTATCTTACATTACTCACATACCCTTTCACGCGTGATTCCCTGACCAATCATTCATCTACGCTCCTTTCCCTGTCAATGAGGGTGGAGCCTAGATGGGGGGGTGTACGTAATACCGACAAAGGACGAACGTAGCTGAGCATCTATCCTTTGTCGGCGTCCATTCGGCAGCCGATTGGTCAGGGAGAATCCCCGTGAGTGTAACATCTTTCTGTGACATTCTTCAGCGTTTACTCAGTTCGTCGGCGTAGGGGCTCTTCATCCGCTCTCTGCTGGCCACTGCCGATATGACGCAATTACGGGGGGTGGAGTAGGAGGGGTGGTAGGTGGGAGAAATGGAACATATACTGTGTACATTAATATGATTGGGGGTGGCCGTGCAGGTAAGGTTTTGAATAAGTGGGAATGTTTCCTTAGAGTACTCTGACGTGACAGTCACATGGCCCATTACTGCTAAAGGATGAAAGACGGACACTACAAAAAAAAATGTCCCATTTTGTTAGCGAATTATTTAGTCCCTGCTTTGATCTCCCGTGAGGACCAATATATATTTCAGGTCATGGTTTAAGTCCCGCAATATCTGCCGTGTTGCCTCCAAGGCCATTGCACTATCGGCTATAATTAAGATGACAAAAGTGCACTTCTAACACTATCCCATAACTGATTTATATGATCTAAGAAATTTTATCTCATCCTTACAGGGACTTCTCTCAACTTCCAACACAAATGTGTACGGGAAAAATGGTTTTCACCACCACCCTCACAAAACTTTTATTCTTCAGCGGTGCGTAAACTGAAATTTTTTGTGTTTTAATAGCTGTCTCGCGAGTGTGTGTTGTATTTTACACGTGTGTCTACTCTTTGAGAACAGTAGTAAAGATCCTTGATAAGTCTTTCCACTTTTCTATGTACTCTGCTCCACGATACATTACAGTTGCACTGTCAAGCCATGGCGTAGCGAGCGGGGCATCATGACCCGGCGATACTCTGAGGGGCGCCAAATGGTATATGTTCCATTTAATATTATATGGTTTTCGAATGGTGCGGGGTGCTAAAGGTGTTGTGCCCCGGGCGCAGGCAAGATCGCTACGCCACTGGCACTGTCGCACTTGTTTGTTGATGTGTTACGCGCTTAAACTGACGACTTTCTCCAACTATTTCTTGTTTTAAACGATAAGTATGTGTCCCTGCGTACCCCTTAGGGTAAGCTTGAGACCTCTTGAGAACCGTGGACCTAAGTTAAATAATACGTCTTCTTTCCGATCTCTTATCAAACAAAACATCAACGTGGTGTAAATGTTTATACTATCTTCGCTAATTTTTCTTCGAAAAATATATTACAATCTGTCTTATCATTAAATGTATCTTGTGGTAAAACTAAAAACTAAAAATACATCACAAAACGTTAAATACATTTTATAAAGACAGGCATGTAAATAAAATTATGTCAAAAATAGCATAATAGACATTAAATGAAAAATATAAAATATCTACTTGGCTCATAACGCCGAAACAAACATGTCTCTACAATAATTGAAACGAATTTTTAAACATGGGCCCAGAGTACAAATTTAAGTGTAAAAGAAAAATTTATTTAAAATATTGTAAATATATGTATATCTGTGTGCATTTAATTTGGGAATATATCTTTTACTTTGATGATTATTATGAATAAAATGTCTTTTTTTTAATTATTCCTGAGATTTTTTATCTAATCATAATATTTCATATGACTGAGTTTTCCAAAAAAATGTTAACTAATAAAACACGTGACCCCATTTGTATAGTGTAAAGTGTGATATTAAACAGCCTTCATTTATAATATACAACATTAAATTACTTACTTTCTCATTTTCTGTTGATTTTGTCTATTCGGTCCAATCGTCGGATGATTATTAAATGAAAAGAAAATAATAAAGTTGTAAAGCAGCAAATTAGATTACAATTTAGAACAGTTTATATACGTGTTCATGCCAGAACATACTTTACCTACATATCTCAGCGGCACTACGACGCTCAGTAAAAACATTTTGTTAATTAGTGTCTGAATTTTGAGCTTAATAGGCAACCAGGAACATTTTAATTATAACGTTTGTACTATGCTTAGTTTTAATTAGAGACGCTGTTATATTTAAAAATGATTAAGATTAACGTTTAATTAAAGTTTATCGCAAATAAACGCACATTTTTGATTAGTGCAATATAATGCATTTAATTTTTTTCAAACTAGTATATCATTATATTCTATAACATTGGCATAATAAACAAGTCAGTTTAATTAACGAAAGGAGTAACATATCTATTAAGCATTAGTATATATGTCTAATGAATGAGTTATTCGAACCAGTTTATTGACATGTACCAATCAAGTCAAGTGATTCGAGTTGTTTTATTTTATCAACAACAATGCTAAACATGTATTTTTCCCCGAACTATAGGCTCAAACTTCTGACACGTCAATTGTTATCAATTTTTTAATAGAACATTAGCTTTATTTAAAATTAGGGCTGCTGATAAAACTGCGTTAACGCAGGATAAAAGCATAAAAGCGTCAAAAAAATTTGCGATTAAAATTTTTAACGCAATACGTAACAATTTGAAGTTAAGGTCCGTTCACTTATTACGTAGATCTCCCACCCCCACCCTGTCGCAAAGCACTTGTAATATAAAATGAAGTTGTTTTGTTATATAGCCTTCCTTCATCAAGTAAACACCCTGCTCCACCGGTCGATGTAAAAAAAGTTTCATTCACTAGTTTGCATTATATTCTTTAGTGTATTGGTGGAGATAAAAGAGGACAAGTGTTTAGTGAACCTGGTAATAATTAGGTCAAAATAACGAGATGCTAGAAATTTTGTATCATCATTTTGCGCATAGTTTTTATCGCATTTGATAATACAGTTATTTAATTGCTGGTCAAGCCTGCAACATAACACCTGTCAATAGTGTCTAGACTTGGCTGATGCACACATCTGTAAAGGAGACAGTAGTTGTATTTTTATAGTTATGTGATACTTTGAGCTAAATTTAATATTTTATATAGGGCTGTTGATTAACAGCAATTAATGCGTAATTAATGCGTTAGAAAATTATGTGATTACATTTTTAACACAAACACCTAAATGCGTTAACTTTTACCTAATGCTGTTATTTCAGAGTTGCGGTAAAAAAATCAGTAAATAACTCGATTCTATAACCAGAAATAGATCAGACAAGATTTTAAGAAATAGCTAGAAAAATACCCAAACACAGAAACTGTCATGTTTACATAAAATCAGCATACAGCTATATGACCTTGAAACAATAGGATTGTCATTTCTTAATTCAAAATTTATTACCCTCAAGGATACCATTAGTGAACATCTGCAGACGCGTGCTCCTAGTTTGATTGACAGGTTCCATGGTTTGAAACAATGTAACGTGTGTCAACTTATTTTGGGAGAGAGGGGCTACGGTGGTTGGTTAAGTCATAAGTAACGTCATCTTTGTGGGGGGAGAGGCTTGCTAAGTGTGTCAAAAAATGTGAACGGATTGGGGAAGAGGGTAAATTAAGTAAAAAACGCCTTAATAGTAAGTGAGAAACTACTTTTTTGCTATACTTATACTATTATTTTATGAAGGAAAAACATATGTGAGATATAAATGACGTGTGTATTTTTTTTGGATTGGAAGTGGAGGGGTAGGTACGGTAGTGGAGGGTAGGTAAACAAAACTTACGTGGGGGGGGGTGAAGTGTGGCAAAATATGACATGGAAGGAATGAACAAGGGGTTGACATACTTCATTAGTTCGGAAACTACGGTACGAGAAAAACATGTTTGGCATTGTTGTTGAATGCTAAAAAAAACTACTCGCATCACTTGACGTGATTATACTTGTCCAAAAACTGGTCTCAATAACTGATTCAATAGACATATATAATCTAATGCTTAATAAATGTGTTACAATTAATTATACATTAGGTATATGACTTCAGAACAACACTTGTATGGCATACCATTAGCTGATGCATTTTTTTTAGCAGAAACACAAAACCATATCAAATGTATTAAAAAAGTTGAAAAATGTCACCCACCAAACATTTGAAGTTTTAGAGAGAAATTGACATTTGTTAATAATTTCAAGTATTGTTTCATAAACTTTTATTTGTAAAAATAAAACGTAAATTCAGTTTCTCTGGTGAGTGGCAAGGGAATAATATCTTGCAGAACTTTTATTGATCTTTCTGCACACACATTGCTACGTGGAGTGAGTATTGGAGATGGACATTAAGACCAATGAGTTCAGAAGACAGCGCAACCCCTTTGGATAATCATTAACAGCATGCAAAGAAGTTCATATTGTTCAGCTTTGTAATGATGATCACTAAACTAGGCATCACTCCATTGTCCAGAGATAAATTCACACAATTTCTGAAGGTTCTTTCGTTCATCAGGCAGTAGTATGAAAGCCAACAATGCAAAAATTGCTCGAGAGTTCCATCGGGCATTGCTGAGGCCAGGCAGTGCACTAAAATTAACTTTTGGCATTTGTTGAGAATTCTTAAAATGCTTAAAAACGCAAATTAGATGGTGCAAAAATTTCATATCATCTCTTCAACCTATTTCCTGTTTTCTAAAATTGGAGCACATTTCTTTGTTTTACTTTCAAAATCTTTTTAAACATTTCATAATCTTTAAGTATCTTATTTACAAATGGATAATTTATGTTAGGAGACTCATTTGATCACCGGAAACAGCCTATAAAGACTGGTGCAGACTTACCATGTTGAACAAACAGTTTCTGAAGTTTCACCACAATACCAGACTTCGACCCTGTATCAACATTTGTAGTGTCTGACACTATCATCTTTATAGCTGACCATAATTACATTCATCTAAAACTTTTTGAATGGCAGATCCGATTGTAGCAGCTTTTGCCATCAGGTAAAACTAAGACGGCTAGCCTCACTTCCTTTGCTTCATTTTTTAATACAACTACTTGGTGTTCCTTTTTCTTCATAATTTTACCATCAAAATGTAAACTCCATAAACTATTACGCAAAGTATTTATTAATGTTTCTTTTAGTTTACTTGCTTCTCTGAATACAGCTCGATAGACACCTGACTGAGAAGGAAGGACTTATGCAAAATTTTGCTTACTAATGCTGCTCTTCGAACTGGTAGTTTCCAGATTGAACTAATGAAACTGCACTGAAGTAGATTGCTGTGATTGTTTCTTATGTGTGCTTTGATCCAAGCTTTCTGTGGATGACTGCGTGCATCAACACCATCAGAGCTACTTTGAAAATTCTCGTTATCATTTGAATCACTGGAACTTTCAAAACTCCTTTGTTGTTGTTGTGCCTCATTAATTTTTTGCAAACAATTTTCCGTTTTGATGGATGAATTGTACTGACTAGCAATTTTAGTTGTAGCATATCCCGTCTTAAATCCACTTTGAATTTGTTATTACTTCGTTCAGTTACGTATTGCTAGCGGGTAACATAACGAAAAAAAAAGTTATTTGACAGTGGTCAGTCTTGGTAAAAGGAATAAGTGAAAGTTCAGGTTTGTTAAAGAGCGAGTTATAACTGAGTGCTATTTATAGCACCACTCGGTTATATCCAAAGTACCACTTGGTTAAATCCATAGCACATCTCGGTTTAATGGATAGTTCACATGGCTATATCTGTATTATATAACTAAAGCACCACATGGTTATATCTGTATTATATAACTAAAGCACCACATGGTTATATCTGTATTATACAACTAAAGCACCACATGGCTATATCTGTATTTTATAACTAAAGCACCACAGGGCTATATCTGTATTATATAACTAAAGCACCACATGGTTATATCTGTATTATATAACTAAAGCACCACATGGTTATATATGTATTGCATAACTAAAGCACCACATGGTTATATTTGTATCGTATAACTAAAGCACCACATGGTTATATCTGTATTATATAACTAAAGCACCACATGGCTATATCTGTATCGTATAACTAAAGCACCACATGGTTATATCTGTATCGTATAACTAAAGCACCACATGGTTATATCTGTATTATATAACTAAAGCACCACATGGCTATATCTGTATCGTATAACTAAAGCACCACATGGTTATATCTGTATCGTATAACTAAAGCACCACATGGTTATATCTGTATTATATAACTAAAGCACCACATGGTTATATCTGTATCGTATAACTAAAGCACCACATGGTTATATCTGTATTATATAACTAAAGCACCACATGGTTATATCTGTATTATATAACTAAAGCACCACATGGTTATATCTGTATTATATAACTAAAGCACTACATGGTTATACCTGTATTATATAACTAAATCACCACATGGTTATATATGTATCATATAAATAAAGCACCACATGGCTATATCTGTATATATAACTAAAGCACCACATGGCTATATCTGTATTATATAACTAAAGCACTACATGGTTATATTTGTATTATATAACTAAATCACCACATGGTTATATATGTATCATATAAATAAAGCACCACATGGCTATATCTGTATATATAACTAAAGCACCACATGGCTATATCTGTATTATATAACTAAAGCACAACATGGCTATAACCTATCTGTATCATATAACTAAAGCACCACATGGTTATTTTTGTAGAAAATTAGTTATATCTATAGCACTACAAAGTTTTAATGTGTTAAAATCAAAGATGTACTCACACAAACAAACACACACACATATGTGTATATATACTATTAATAAATAACTATACTTTTTAAAATCGATACTAGACAGTACATACAGCATTACAACAAGGATGAAATAATGATTTTAATATTTGAAAATAGAAATATTGATTTACGATATAAACTCTTTAATAACACATAAGTTCAACGTTGGACCATTACAATGTGATCTCTATAATAACACATAAGTTGGACCATTACAAAGAAAATCACAGACATATACTATAGATGCTTAGATGTTGACCAGTACAAAGAAAATCACAGACATATACTATAGATGCTTAGATGTTGACCAGTGCAAAGACACTCACAGACATATACTATAGATGCTTAGATGTTGACCATTACAAAGACACTCACAGACATATACTATAGATGCTTAGATGTTGACCATTACAAAGACACTCACAGACATATACTATAGATGCTTAGATGTTGACCATTACAAAGACACTCACAGACATATACTATAGATGCTTAGATGTTGACCATTACAAAGACACTCACAGACATATACTATAGATGCTTAGATGTTGACCATTACAAAGAAAATCACAGACATATACTATAGATGCGTAGATGTTGACCAGTACAAAGAAAATCACAGACATATACTATAGATGCTTAGATGTTGACCAGTACAAAGACATCACAGACATATACTATAGATGCTTAGATGTTGACCAGTACAAAGACACTCACAGACATATACTATAGATGCTTAGATGTTGACCATTACAAAGAAAATCACAGACATATACTATAGATGCTTAGATGTTGACCAGTACAAAGAAAATCACAGACATATACTATAGATGCTTAGATGTTGACCAGTACAAAGACATCACAGACATATACTATAGATGCTTAGATGTTGACCAGTACAAAGACACTCACAGACATATACTATAGATGCTTAGATGTTGACCAGTGCAAAGAAAACCCAAACACTGTGCTAAAGTTGTACATTTGACCAGTACAAATAAAGCCACAGACAAGCAATGACCATTTCGGTTGTCTCATCAATTAATTGCTATTTTTAGAATGATCATTACTGTCTCATTAGTTTGACCATTTCAGCTTGAGAATGACTGCCGGACTTCTGATCAGCATAATTATGTCGGGACATTTGTAACATTAATTATGCTTCCAGTCAACTTAATAGCTTTTACTGGACCCTAGTGACCGGCCTTTAAGGTTTTATTATAGTTTTATTTGTCACATACTTACTATCATGTTAAACGGTGAACTAAAATGTTTTATTACAGTTCTATTGTAGTATGGTGCTCAAAATTAATGTATTAACTTGGTAAAAAAAAATTAAATACAGGGTTGGGGGAGGGGAGTGAGAATTATTTAACTTGGAGGAGGATGTATGTCCAAAGTTTAATTTACCAAAAATTTATTAGGATAAGTAACATACGTAATTAGTTATTTTTAGCCATTGGAGATTACGATAATAAGTAACATAAGTAATTAGTTATCTTTAGCCATTGGAGATTATGATAATAAGTAACATAAGTAATTAGTTATCTTTAGCCATCGGAGATTATGATTTTTATTTTTAAATGATATCAGGAAATATTATTTGATTTTACTGCATTTTAATGAAAACTTTTAAAAAGGTTGTTTCCAAAGTGTTTCCTATGAATCCTATTACTGAAACAATAGCATGCATTCTAAAATCGAAACTAAAGCAATACAGTCTCACATTAAAAGTACAGCAATGCCTTGGTAACATACACTGATTACCCGATGAAGCTAGTGATTTCAGACCTCAGTCAAGTCAGTGAAATTAGACCAGATGAAGCTAGTGAGTTCAGACCCCACTCAAGTCAGTGAAATTAGACCAGATGAAGCTAGTGAGTTCAGACCCAAGCACATCTCATTGGTCAGTTTGTATTTTTTTACATCAGATTTTGTTTAGCTTTAAAATTGCAAATTTGTTTGATTGTTTGCTTCCAACAATTTGAAATGTTGTCATTTTTACGAACGCCACAACAGTAACAGCATTTAAATGATAGCGTGCACGCACATAACCACAAGAAATCTTTAAAGGGGAACTGTTTTGTGTTCGTTTTAAATCTTGTTTACCCTCCGAAATTTTTTTAATGGCATGTTATTTTTCTATATATAAAGTTAAAACAGTTTTATTTCATAGAATAATTGTATCAATCATTTAAAATAAATTTTTACTACGACGACAAATCGAACGCGTCATTTTGTATTATTATTTGACCGCGAATTTGTAATAGACTAAAAACAAAATGGTCGCTTTCTGTATTTAACAATTTTATTAAAAACAGAATATCTGAAATAGAGTAGATAAATTTATAAGGCTGTGGCTATTCGGACCCGTCACAATAAAATCCGATTGTTATTCGGACCCGTGGCAAATATGCACTTAGCTTAGCTATATTTAAACTTTATTAGACGGAACCCGAAAAAATAATAATACAGAGTCCGCTTAGTGGAACCCTAGACACTGAGTAACGATTAAATCATAAAATTCAAACAATTATAAAAAATAAACAAAAATCAATAATAAAGTTTATGTATAGCTAAGCTAAGTGCATATTTGCCACGGGTCCGAATAACAATCAGACATTATTGGGACGGGGTTCGAATAAAAAATCGGAGTTTATTGGTACCCGGGTCCGAATAGTCATTTTGAATTTATAAATAATAAATATAAATACTGAAGTCTTTAAAATATTGTAAATAATGTATCATTTAACTATTTGCTAATTTGATCATTGAAATAACTTTATTACTTATGAAAATGGCGACTAGTGAAACCTCGGTCGAAAATAATGATATGATTCTGGATGCACTGAAATGATTTGTTTTTAGTAAAACCGACATGCGTATATTTTTCAAGTTCATGACTATGGGGGTGAACGCGGCAAAATTGCATAACTTTTTATCAGCGTCATGTTTGCGTGGCGCAACTACAAAAATTTTTGTCTCGTGTGATACTATCTTAATAGGGAGCTGGAGCTGTCAAATTTGTGGGAGCCGGAGCCGGAAAAAAATTTGGGGCTCCGCAAGCCTGCCTACATTAAAAAAATATGTAACTCCAAGATGTATGTAGAGACACAGTATTCATTATTTTCAAAGTACTTAGAAAGCCGATTCAAACGTTCTGTGTATTATTTTACAAATCGCATTTGGTTAGAAAAAGTTACATTCTTAAAAAGTTTCATTCCCTGGTACAGTTGATACACAAGGCAGACTTATCCTGTGATCTATGCACCATCTCTACTGCACCCGAGCCTGAAGGAACATTAGAACGTTTATAAAAGAAAAATAAATCAAAATAAACTACTACACAAGAGAATGACATATTTTTTTTGTAGTGAATCATACAATATACGTATTTATGTGTTTTATTGTAGTGAATCATACAGTTTATATATGTGTTTTATTGTAGTGAATCATACAATATACGTATTTATGTGTTTTATTGTAGTGAATCATATAGTTTATATATATGTGTGTTTTATTGTAGTGAATCATACAGTTTACATACACATGTGTTTTATTGTAGTGAATCATATAGTTTATAAATATATGTGTGTTTTATTGTAGTGAATCATACAGTTTATATATATATGTGTGTTTTATTGTAGTGAAACATTTAATATACGTATTTATGTGTTTTATTGTAGTGAATCATACAGTTTACATACACATGTGTTTTATTGTAGTGAATCATACAGTTTACATACACATGTGTTTTATTGTAGGGAATTATACAGTTTACATACTCATGTGTTTTATTGTAGGGAATTATACAGTTTACATACTCATGTGTTTTATTGTAGTGAATCTTGTACAGTCACTTCGAGCAGACCAAATTGTTTCTGTTCAGTTTTATTACTATAATAGATCTTATTTATCCAACTAATAGACCAACTGTATACAACTAATAGACCAACTGTATACAACTAATAGACCAACTGTATACAACTAATAGACCAACTGTATACAACTAATAGACCTACTGTATACAACTAATAGACCAACTTTATACAACTAATAGACCAACTGTATACAACTAATAGACCAACTTTATACAACTAATAGACCAACTGTATACAACTAATAGACCAACTTTATACAACTAATAGACCAACTGTATACAACTAATAGACCAACTGTATACAACTAATAGACCAACTGTATACAACTAATAGACCTACTGTATACAACTAATAGACCAACTGTATACAACTAATAATCCAACTGTATACAACTAATAGACCAACTGTAAACAACTAATAGACCTACTGTATACAACTAATAGACCAACTGTATACAACTAATACCAACTTTATACTTTATACTTTATATAGCTAGCTTAAACTGTTGACTACGGCAGCTGGTAAGTTACGTCTGTGGGCAGTGTATATAGCACATTGTCCTAAATAATTTCTTTGAATCTAATTTACATCTCAGAGGAAAAGTCACTAATATTACTCTTATTGTTGCAAAAGTGTAATATGGCATTTTGATGTCTATTCCAAGAAGTTCAAGGTCAATTTTGATTTTGATGACGGAGTTCGATAATAGTTAAGAAATCGCTCAATTATAATTTCTGTTTTTTTTTTAGAAGAAAGTAAACAGCAAGGGTGAGCTGATCTAAATGACATACCGGAGAGGGATGAGAGAAGTGCCGAACCTAAGGATTTGGGGGACCGGGGGGCCTGGCCTGTTGGGGCCACCTGCATCTTGACATATTACACCAAGACATGAGATGATGCACTTAATGTTTAATGTAAAAAATAATTTTGGGGGCACCCTCAAGCTGGGGCCCGGGGGAGACTTTCGAATTTTGACCACCCTCTCCCCCCCCCCTTAGGAACGCCTCTGGATGAGAGTTGAGTCGATGCTAATTCATAACATTTAGCGTTTCTCCCAAAAAGTATTAGCTTCAAAACAATGAAATATAGCTATGAACATATGTTGTTTGAAATGAATGAAACATTCCCTTTTCTATGATTTAAATATGTTATCCAAGAAACGGATACAATCCAGCGCCATAAATAAAACTCTTCTGTGACGTCATTTCCCGATGATCGAATAGAACTTGCGCGCTGGTGCTGTATCGTGCCTTTGTGCTGCAAAGAATTGTTGATGTTTTTTCATGCTAAACGATTTGTACAGTTTGAGAAAGGTAAATGAATGAAGAAGTGTGAAGCCATAATAATATGTATATATATATATATATATATATATATATATATATATATATATATATATATATAAGCAGCTTGAAATCACCTCAAATATGTGTCGCTGGATCAAAGATTTCCTTAGCAATCGCAGTCTTAGCTCTCATCGTGGAGTGGTCGTGTCGAGGCAATGACCTTGGAGCAAGAGTTCCGACATGTTTGTATGCACACACTTTTTGGCATAGATATATATATATATATATATATATATATATATATATAGAGAGAGAGAGAGAGAGCGAGAGAGAGAGAGGGAGGGAGAGAGAGATAAAGCGAGAGAGAGGGGGTAGGGGAGAGAGAGGAAAGGAGGGGTTGGAGGGAGGGAGGGACGGAGGGGGAGAGAGTGAGAGATGTAGAGAGAAGGAGTGAGGGAGAGAGAGGGAGATGAGAGAGGGAGAGAGAAAGGGAGGGAAGGAAAAAGAAAGGGAGTGAGAGTGGGAGTAGGGAGGGAGATAGAGGGGAGGGAGGGAAAGAGAGGGTGGGAGAGAGAGAGGGTAGAGAGAAGGAGTGAGGGAGAGAGGGAGATGAGAGAGGGAGGGAGAGAGGGAGGGGAGAGACAGATAAAGCAGAGAGAGAGGAGGTAGGGGGATAGAGAGGAAAGGAGGGGTTGGAGGGAGGAGGGAGGGAGGGGGAGAGAGGGAGAGATGTAGAGAGAGAGTGAGGGAGAGAGAGGGAGATGAGAGAGGGAGAGAGAAAGGGAGGGGAAGGAAAAAGAAAGGGAGGAGAGAGGTAGTAGGGAGGGAGATAGAGGGGGAGGGAGGGAGAGAGGGTGGGAGAGAGGGAGAGAGAGGGGGATGGGGAGAGGGAGGGATGGAGAAAGGAGGGAGGGAGAAAGGGGGTAGGGAGGGAGAGAAAAGGGGAGGGAAGTAGAGAGAGGATGGGAGAAATGGGAGGGATGAGAGATAAAGAGTGAGAGGGGGGGCAGGGAGGGAGAGAGAGGGAAGGAGGAAGGGAAAGAAAGGGAGGCAGGGAAGAAGGACAGGGGGAGAGAGAAGGAAGGGAGAGAGAGAGGGAGAGAGAGGGGGATGTGAGAGTTAGGGAGGGAGGGAGAGGGAGAGAGGGAGAAAGGGAGGGAGGGAAAGTGAAAGGGAGAGAGGGGGTAGGGAGGGAGTGAGAGGGGAGGGAGAGAGGGGGGTAGGGAGAAAACAGAAGGTAAACTGAAAACCTTATTTTAACCCGGGAAAAGCCGGGTACTTGCAGCTAGTATATATATATATATATATATATATATATATATATATATATGTATATATATATATATATTAGGTATATGACTAAACATTTTTTTTTTATAATTTTTTATTCCCCATACTGCCACAAGTGAATATTTATCATATCTAAACACAAATATCAATAACAACCTCAACTGTTAAAAAACGTTACCCTCCACACGCCCAGTAAGTTTTATGTCATACTCGCATTTAGTATTTTGACTGTAATTTTGTTCATCGTTGTTCCATGCACCATCAGCATTTAAGTTGGCATTTATTATACACATAATTAGTATTAATGTTGTTTCCGGATTATCTCAGAGCAGTTATTTCGAAGAATGCTACAGCTTCCGAGAAAAACAAGAGAATTTGGTCTTCAAATCTAGTGCAGTTCCGAAAAGGCATTAAATCACGAAAGAATAGTACTGTTGACAGTCTTGTTAAATGCGAAAAATTCCAATGGAACTACATATCATGAACAGATATAAAACATTTGTTTCTGATGTAAAAAGCTGAAAAGCGGATGATGTGAAACAGTTATGGAAAAAAATGACACTACCTATTCAACAAAGTAAATCAACAGTTGAGAGAAACATTAAAAATGTTGCCAAGAAGACATAATCGAAGACCTGGAAACTATGATTGCACAACGATTTTTAACGTACGAAATGAGAAAGGAGAGTGGTTGTGACGAGAAGACAGAGAGTTAGTTCTATGCACTTCAGATTTCAACAAAAGGAAAAGTAGGCTGTTGTACCTCAGAAGATGATTCTCAAAAGATTCACCCAAGAAAAATGAAATTACTTAAAGGTAAAATACCAGTCACATAAAGCTTTACTAAAGAAAGTGTTGAATTAAGTGTCTTACCAATTTGGGATATGGAAGATTCTGTGAGTGAAGAACAGTGTTACAGTAATAGTGAAGATGATGAGAAACCATTAAAGTATAAAGACAAAAACTGCCTCTGCAGTCCGTTTAGTGACTGCACTAAAATTAAGTACAAGAAATGCCCAAAAAGTCTGTGAAACCTTGTCAGAAACTGGAGTTTGCATATCTACTCCAACTCAAAGCGGCGTTTACAAAGGTCTAATAAAAGAAAGAGAAAAATTACAAAGTAATTTCAAGGAAAACTTAAAAAAAGAACACTGGTGCTTACAATTTGATGGAAAGACCATACAACATAAAGCATATGAGGATGTCGTTATAAAAAATGAAAAAAATGGAGGTCAGACTCGCTGTTTTCAGCTGACAAATGAAAAAGGGGAGACAATATTCAATGGAGTAAAGACTGTGCTCGACGAATATGAACTCTGGCCTTCAATAAAAATGATTGTCTCTGACACAACTGTAGCAAATACTTGAAGAGGAATTGGTGCAGTCACACTGTTACAGAAATACTTTCAAGATGTTGGATTATAAAAAGCTGTACACATTGGATGCCAACACCACATTCTAGATACAATGGTGAAACTTTTATCGAAATAATTTTTAAAATTTTTTTATGTTCTAAAAATATTTGTCTGGATTAGAGGGTGAACCCATATTTTCTTTATTTTTGATACAAAGCTCCACCAAATATAATATGGGGATATAGGCTTATATTTTAGTCATACCCCTAATATATATCATCCAAGACAACGACACATATTGAAATTTGGCCATTGATTACGTTAAATATACGAAGCTAAAATACCAACGAAAATATTTTTTTTTGCATTGGAACACAATGAAGTCCTTCCTGTGTGAAAGGTTCTCTACCTTTGACCTTATAGCTTTTTTTTTTTATTACTAACAGAGTAGTACTTCCATTGATATACAATATAAGCTAAATTAAAAAGAAGTGATGTTCTATATATTAATGAGTGATAGATTCAGAACTTTTTTTTTTAAATATATTTACAATACATGAAGAGAAAACATCCCTAACCCGACCTTCTTGAACGCAGGCCCCATTGTCACCGATAGCAAAATGGCTGAAGAACATCATACTATTACATTTTGCAGGGCTGGGCAAGACGTCATGCCAGTTAAATGCTTTGGAAAGTGGGCGATAAAAGACCAGATGGGTGAAAGTCAAACGAACGGTACTCCTTTGAGTGAGCTGGAACACATTATCCGCGAGAGCATTGCGACTTCAGTACCAGGTGAAGAATTGATTAGCTACAGATGGGACTCTGGGCTAGGTTAAATTACTTTAGTGGAGAACGTCCGCCATTGTACCTTCTCGGAAAAGGCTAAAACGATGGAGCACGAAGAGCTAACGGTCTATTTAATTGAGGATAAACATCTCTTGACATATAGTCAAGGCGGCATCATGCCAGGGAGGAGTGCAATGACTCAAGTAACACTGCGTAGTCAGAAAATAGCGGGGACGGTTTCAGAAAGCCAAGTAGGCGCTGGAGGTCTTCTAGACTTTAAACAGTCCAATGACCGTGAGTGGAGGCAATGTCTGTTGTTGAAACAGTCTAATGGCCGTGAGTGGAGGCAATGTCTGTTGTTGAAACAGTCTAATGGCCGTGAGTGGAGGCAATGTCTGTTGTTGAAACAGTCTAATGGCCGTGAGTGGAGGCAATGTCTGTTGTTGAAACAGTCTAATGCCCGTGAGTGGAGGCAATGTCTGTTGTTGAAACAGCAGCAGTTTGAAATCACCTCAAATATGTGTCGCTGGATCAAAGATTTCCTTAGCAATCGCAGTCTTAGCTCTCATCGTGGAGTGGTCATGTCGAGGCAATGACCTGGAACAAGAGTTCCGACATGTCTGTATGCACACACTTTTTGGCATACATATATATATATATATATATATATATAGAGAGAGAGAGAGAGAGAGCGAGAGAGAGGGAGGGAGAGAGAGATAAAGCGAGAGAGAGGGGGTAGGGGAAGAGAGAGGAAAGGAGGGTTGGAGGGAGGAGGGAGGGAGGGGGAGAGAGGGAGAGATGTAGAGAGAAGGAGTGAGGGAGAGAGAGGGAGATGAGAGAGGGAGAGAGAAAGGGAGGGAAGGAAAAAGAAAGGGAGTGAGAGTGGGAGTAGGGAGGGAGATAGAGGGGAGGGAGGGAAAGAGAGGGTGGGAGAGAGAGAGGGGTAGAGAGAAGGAGTGAGGGAGAGAGGGAGATGAGAGAGGGAGGGAGAGAGGGAGGGAGAGACAGATAAAGCGAGAGAGAAAGAAGTACTCTATGTACAATTAGTGCCCTACATAAAAGGGGTGAGAAAGAAGTACTCTATGTACAATTACTGCCCTACATAAAAGAGGTGAGAAAAAAGTACTCTATGTACAATTAGTGCCCTACATAAAAGAGGTGAGAAAGAAGTACTCTATGTACAATTACTGCCCTACATAAAAGAGGTGAGAAGAAGTACTCTATGTACAATTAGTGCCCTACATAAAAGAGGTGAGAAAGAAGTACTCTATGTACAATTAGTACCCTACATAAAAGAGGTGAGAAAGAAGTACTCTATGTACAATTAGTGCCCTACATAAAAGAGGTGAGAAAGAAGTACTCTATGTACAATTAGTGCCCTACATACAAAAGTCAGGATTAATTACCTCTATGTACATTTAGTGGTGTACATTCAGAAGATAAGAAAGAAGACGCAATGTTTGGGTCATATTTTGTTCATATTGTCTTTGGGTGACATTCCTAGACATTGATGGCACTAGGCAGCTGCTTAGTTCACAAGAAAACTTTCTGGAGTGGATTTAGCACAATGACACTTGATGGCTTTACTACAGATGTATGACTTCCATAATGACATAAAATAAAAGTAGACCTGAATGCTTTTGTAAACAAAGCTGTAATATCAACAAAAACATTTGCTTCATGCGTAAACGCAGGAATTTCTGTAATGAAGAAATGAAATATATTCATCTGATCTTCTCTAGATGAGTTTAAGATTTACATCCCAGAGAAGTTAAAACATTTAAAAAGCAGCAAGTGTTGGTAAACTCAATACGAGAAAACTAAAATGTCCATCATAGTTAATAATCAATTTTTACTTTAACAATGTTCACTTGAAAAGAAATTTCTCAATTGATAGCTTTGAGGGAAACTACCTACTCAATTGATAGCTTTGAGGGAAACTACTGTACTCAATTGATAGCTTTGAGGGAAATTACTGTACTCAATTGATAGCTTTGAGGTAAACTACTGTAATCAATTGATGATAGCTTTGAGGTAAACTACTGTACTTATTATCATTAATATTATGAGTTGGTTGAAAAAAATAATTTTCTTGAAACTGGTCATATAAAAATTATTAAGTGATGTGTACATGACCATTATTTGTAATTAATGTGATTGTTATGTGGAAGAGTAATTAAATTGTAAAATCAAACCGGATGTAAATGTTAATGATATTAAAACACATTAGATAGTATAGTACATGTGTAGAACAAAGAAAAATGTCAGGTTCTAACAGCTTACCTGCTGAATATATCACTTGTATAATACTTTGTCATTTGAATAGACTGACAGGTTAGATAGATTTATCAAGCCACCCAAAGTCTTCATGTTTAAAATTATCCAAAATCAAGGAAGGGTCCGTGCTTCATTTGATGCTAAGAAGTTAGACAACATTCATGGGTAGCTCTTCATTTGGCCACAGTTTACAGACAAAAATCATGGGTAGATCTAATTATCGTCATATACAGACATTTTCAATTATCACCTCAACAATACAAGTCACACAGTTCAATATGATGTATCCCATAATTCCAAAAATACTCATATTTTCAAGGTGACTAGAATGTCTGGTTGTATCTTAGGATGAGAACTTTTCAATGCAAGAAATTTGAGCATTTTTGCCATCTCGATTATCATTATATCTGTTCATTATATCTGTTCATAATATCTGTTCATAATATCTGTTCATTATATCTGTTCATAATATCTGTTCATAATATCTGTTCATTATATCTGTTCATTATATCTGTTCATAATATCTGTTCATAATATCTGTTCATTATATCTGTTCATAATATCTTCAACGTTGAGTACATCACATGATCTGCACATTTGTTGCTATAACCTGCGGATAAATGGTATTCTTCATTAGATAGAAGATTATGTATAATACTACAGACAGCATATATTACACTTAAATGTAAAGTTCATTATCAGTTTCTAAAGGTATTTACATTCCTACATTCCATTACCATCATTTACATTCCTACATTCCATTACCATCATTTACATTCATGTTCTTTCCTTCAGTCAATTAACATCATTTACATTTTATTCTTTCCTTCAGTCAATTACCATCATTAACATGCATCTTCTTTCCTTCAGTCAGTTGCCATCATTTTCATTTACATTCTTGCCTTCATTCAGTTACTATCTTCGTCATACGGTGTCTTCCCGACATTCAATACCAACACAGTTTACGGAGCCCTTCACAACCATTTATTTCGTCTGTTTTACACACCAGCCGTTTATTTCTATGGAAATCAGTAATAAATATAAACAAAGCCGCCATTGCATTTCTCTATCAGCAATTAGTCAACGTTGCCATGGAGAGCCTCACTGACTAATTGCCTTCAGTCTAATCGTGTTGGTGTAGAAATGACGTTTACAGCCAGATAGACAGTTGAGTTCGTACAGATTAACGTCGGGTTCCAGCACAATCAGCTTTAATTGTATCTTCACCTATCTCCATGTTATCCATACCGGATAAGAATAATCGGGTGGGTTTAAATGACTGGACACAAATAGCATGTTTTGCGCTAATTTTAGAAGAGAACAATGAGAGAATATTAGTTGTTATACTTTTGAGTATTTCTGAAATAATTTTCAATCTACAATAGACAACTCTGACCGGGGGGGGGGGCAAAACTTTGACCGGGGAGGGGGGCGAAACGGTTTTCATTGTTGAAAATCGGTCTTAGAACAAAAATCCGCCCCTGGTGGGATAGAAGAAATGTTCGGGGGGGGGGCGAAGGTGGAGGCGCGAGGCGAACGGAGAGGAGGGGTTTGGGGATCCCCTCCCCAAGAAATTTTTTGCAGTTCCATATCTGGAATGGTGCATTTTAGTACCGATTGCTTAGCTATTAATTAGAAATATATATAATTTTAACTACGTTTTAATAATGCATGGCATGTTGCAGTTTTGTTAAAAATAATTTAAGTAGTAAAGAGTTTTAATGATAAAAATTTATTGAGGCTGAGCAATTTCTGATTCCTGTTATAAATATATTGACCATTTGTTCTGCTACACAATTGTTACATAATAGATACCTGATTTATATTATTATACTGTTGGTGTAACGTACAACCTAGGAAGAACGACAATGATGCACGAATATAGCTTAGCTATTTGTGTGATATTTCTTATAAAATATTGAAAACAAAGAACAGATCTATCAACAATAAATCGACAAGTCGCAATTATTCAATTTAAAATAAAATTAATTCTGCTAAAAAGTAAATTTGCAAATTAAATAACATCACTCAGAAATCACGGAGTTTGTACTTTATTTTTTTATTATACACATGTATAAAATTGAAGTCAGAAGTCGATGTTAATTTATTAACTTATTTAAGTTCATAGTTGTCCTCAGAAGATATCAATATATAAAACTATTACAAGGTTGCGAACAGGCCCATCGACAGAAATTTCGGGCCCCTGGGTGTTGAAGCCCCAAATGCTGCCCAAAATACCCAGAGGTGAACTTCAATAAGATGCAATCTTTATGCCCAAAAATTAGCTTAGCTAATTAGCTAAGCTATATATAGCCTGAATGATTGCCAAAATATAAACTTTGAAGTTTTTATTATTATTGATTTATTGAACAAAATGATTGATGTTTTATAGCCGTTATTATTAAAAAATGTGTCAAAAAGCTCAAATCATGCACGGGCCTGAATTTAACCACAACTATTTATCAATCAGTTAACTATTATTTCATTTTTAAACAACAACTAATCGACTTATAGAGTATCAAACCAATTTGTGGGTCAAATAAAACACACAAAAAAAATCAAAGTATCTGTTATAAAAAAAACAACTCGTAATATTTATTTACAGGGTTGCGCCGTTCTATGCTTTAAATGGGCGGCAAAAAACCCTGGACCAGCCTCTTAGGGGCGGCAAAACACCCTAGACCAGCCTCTTAGGAGCGGCAAAAAAAAACCGTGGAACAGCCTCTTAGGGGCGGCAAAACACCCTAGACCAGCCTCTTAGGAGCGGCAAAAAAAACCGTGGACCAGCCTCTTAGGGGCGGCAAAACACCGTGGACCAGCCTCTTAGGGGAGGCAAACACCCGATACCAGCCTCTTAGGGGGCGGCAAAATCAAGCATTTAACACGAAATTTTAAACAAATATTGTGAAATAAAACATTATTTATTGAAAGAATGGAGCCCATCGATGTTTTATTATGAACGTCGTCCATCGATATGTTACTATGAATGTCGTCCATCGATATGTTACTATGAATGTCGCCAATCGATATGTTACTATGAATGTCGCCCATCGATATGTTACTATGAAGGTGCCCATCGATATGTTACTATGAATGTCATCCATTGATGTGTTACTATGAATGTCGTCCATCGATATGTTACTATGAATGTCGCCCATCGATAAGTTACTATGAATGTCGTCCATTGATATGTTACTGTGAAAGTCACCCATCGATATGTTACTATGAATGTCAACCATCGATATGTTACTATGAATGTCATCCAATGATGTGTTACTATGAATGTCGTCCATCGATTTGTTACTATGAATGTCGTCCACCGATATGTTTCTATGAATGTCGACCACCGATATGTTACTATGAATGTCGCCCATCGATATGTTACTATGAATGTCGTCCATCGATATGTTACTATGAATGTCGTCCACCGATATGATACTATAAATGTCGCCCATCGATATGTTACTATGAATGTAGTCCATCGATATGTTACTATGAATGTCGCCCATCGATATGTTACTATGAATGTCGTCCATCGATATGTTACTATGAATGTCGCCCATCGATATGTTACTATGAATGTAGTCCATCGATATGTTACTATGAATGTCGCCCATCGATATGTTACTATGAATGTAGTCCATCGATATGTTACTATGAATGTCGTCCATCGATATGTTACTATGAATGTAGTCCATCGATATGTTACTATGAATGACGCCCATCGATATGTTACTATGAATGTCGCCCATCGATATGTTAGTATGAATGTCGCCCATCGATATGTTTCTATGACAGGGTTGTTATCACTATTCCTATTACCACCACAATTTGTACAGTTTGTGTACATGTCACACACACACACACACACACACACACACACAGTTACTAACAGATAAACTACAGCATCGTTTTACCACGTTCAGTCCTCAATAAATTTAAATTCTCTTCACTGACATAAACAATCTCTATTCTTCAATCATATCTCTTGTACCATATCGGACCAGCGTTCTACCTTACGTCATGTAATCTCTTTATACATTTCACCCTTATATAAATAATTACATCAAAATTAATGATCTTTATTGTCTACTAGATTGTAGTTAATAAATACTTTATTTTTATTTAGAATACTCAAGAGTTGAAGTTAGTGATAACTGATTACTAATATCTCAAAACACAACAAATATGACAACCTCCAGACACAGCGAATTCATGAAAATCTATGATGATGTAAAGTATTGTAAAGGTTGTATTACCAGCATGACAATTAAATATGTCAACCCATATACACAATTATTTGTTGCTTGTAGTTAGATTGATAAGTCTTCATTTACAATATTCATATTTTACTCTGTGTTTCTATGAATTAGGATATTGATATACAGAGAATCTGTCTAAATAAACGATACAACACACTAACCTTTTATTTAATCCGATACAGCGAATGTCCTAAGAAAAAGTCATTTCAATCAAATTATATAGAAACACATGTTTAAATTTACAGCAACTAGTAAGAAGAAAATGACAAGAGTACACACGCTTAGATCAGTTGTAATCACACCGACTACACCTACTGACAGATTCAGATCAGTTGTAATCACACCGACTACACCTACTGACAGATTCAGATCAGTTGTAATCACACCGACTTCACCTACTGACAGATTCAGATCAGTTGTAATCACACCGACTACACCTACTGACAGATTCAGATCAGTTGTAATAACACCGACTACACCTACTGACAGATTCAGATCAGTTGTAATCACACCGACTACACCTACTGACAGATTCAGATCGGTTGTAATCACACCGACTACACCTACTGACAGATTCAGATCAGTTGTAATCACACCGACTACACCTACTGACAGATTCAGATCTCTAACCCTCACATTCTATCAAAACCTAATGAACCTAGTAAATACAGTTTGGATAATGTATGAATAGAACGGTATACTTCGCAATGGTCAATGTATCCATGACACCAACAGCTCACAATGGTCAGTGCGTCCATGACACCAATCGCTCAAAATGGTCAGTGGGTCCATGACATTTGAGGTAAGACCCACTCAGACTATCCGGACAGACACAGCCTGCCTCACAAACTCTCTAGTCTTCTCTCAGCTGGTCGCCTCGTCTCTCTCTCTCTCTCTCTCTCTTTCAAATAGGATTTGATCGTCTCCCTTTATCTTGCATCACTTATCTCCATTGTTCTCCAGACTCACATACAAGAAATCAACCACCGTGGTTGCTCTAAAATTACCCACAACTTTACACATCAACCACGTGTTACATTAGTAATATCAACAACTTTACACATCAACAACGTGTTACATTTGTAATACCAACAACCTTACACACACACAATTTGGTTACATTAGTAATACCAACTACCTTACACATCCATCAGGTGGTTACATTAGTAATACCATCAAACTAACTGACTTTGTAGAGATGTTGAATCAGAAATGTTTAACACACAGCTACGGTCATGCAGTGTTCAGCACACATCTACAGATATACACAAAGCTACACATAACCAGTGTTTAACACACTTCCACACACACCCAGTGCTCGACACATAGCTACACACATCTAGTATTCAACACACAGCTATTGACATCAAGTATTCGACACACAGCTACACAGATCCAGTGTTTAACACACAACTACACAGATCCAGTGTTTAACACACAGCTACATAGATCCAGCATTTAACACACAGATACACAGACTCAAAACTCAACACACAGTTACACACATCTAAAATTTGACACACAGCTAAACACATACAGTGTTTAACACACAGCCTCACATATCCAGTGTTTAACACACAGCTACATACAACCAGTGCTCAACACACAGCCACACACATTCAGTGTTCAACACACAGCTACACATATCTAGTTCTCAACACACAGCAACACACACAGCCGGTATTCAGTTTATCCAATGTGTGTACAAGCATTGTTTATTTTTTTTATCGTCCTATAAATACATGGAGAGTTTTTTCTTGAATCCTATCAACAGCATCTGATGCCAACCAGTTGATTACCTGCTGTAGGTTTCATTACGTAATGTCGACAGTTTGTTTCTTTACAACTTGATCGCTAGGTCGACGGTTTCTTACAACTTGATCGTTAGATAAACATTTTTTTTTTTACAACTTGATCTTTAGGTTAACAGTTTCTTTATAACTTTACCTTAGGTCAACAGATTCTTTATAACTTTACCTTAGGTCAACAGATTCTTTATAACTTTACCTTAGGTCAACTGATTCTTTATAACTTTACTAGTCAACATTTATTATATTTGATTTTGATCGTTAGATTGACACTGGAGAAGTAGATTCAGTATACTAACACTTCAAGTAAATACACTGACCAGTGAAGCACTGCCAGAAGAAAGAGCAACTGACTAGATGGATAAATACACTGACCAGTGAAGCACTGCCAGAAGAAAGAGCAACTGACTAGATGGATAAATACACTGACCAGTGAAGCACTGACAGAAGAAAGAGCAACTGACTAGATGAATAAATACAGATATTGACTAAATGGATTAAAAGAGACACTGACCGTGCAGATAGTAGTAATACTTAACAGGTAGATATGTATAGAAAATGACCAGCAGTCTATACCAATGTGATGACATTGACCTTTTCAGATCAAACAGGCATCGATCTGTGCTTACTACATGTACACGTGTATATAGTGTACTAAGACTGACCTACACTCTACATGTACACATAGTTACGTGTATATAGTGTACTAAGACTGAACCTACACTCTACATCTACACATAGTAACGTGTATATAGTATACTAAGACTGAACCTACACTCTACATCTACACATAGTAACGTGCATATAGTGTACTAAGACTGAACCTACACTCTACATGTACACACAGTAACGTGCATATAGTGTACTAAGACTGAACCTACACTCTACACACAGTAACGTGTATATAGTGTACTAAGAGTGACCCTACCCACTAGATGTTCATATAAGACTTTATAGTAGTGTATAACCTACTAGATATGTTATTATAATACATATTATTGTACAATGTACATATTAGTTGTTATTATATATTACATGTAATTATGTTCTAGATGTGCTATTATACTTAATACAACAGTTTGCATATGATTATATCTAAGAAATATACTAGATGTAAATTAATTCCAGGTATGATTGTATACCAGGTGTGACAGAATACTTGATATGATTGTATACCAGGTGTGACAGAATACTTGATATGATTGTATACCAGGTTTGACAGAATACTTGATATGATTGTATACCAGGTTTGACTGTATACTTGATGTGATTGTGTAACAGGTTTGACTGTACACTTGATATGATTGTATAACGGGTTGGACATTATACTTGATAAGATTGTATAGCAGGTGGGACTTATGATAAAAGTAATCGTATACCAGATACATTGTATACTATACATGAATGTATACAAGATATATTGTATACTATAAATGAATGTACACAAGATATATTGTATGCTATATATGAATGTACACAAGATATATTGTATACTATATATGAATGTACACAAGATATATTGTATACTATATATGAATGTACACAAGATATATTGTATACTATATATGAATGTACACAAGATATATTGTATACCATACTTTTTAATGGTGATAATTTTACCTTTCAAGCCTTGTTGTTTTATTGACATAACTATCAGATTTACGTTTATAATTCACATAGTTTGATTTTGTAATATTATATTAGAAAGTTCACGAATCACTAAACAGAATTTTTGTTTTTATATTACATCGTTACCGTAACAGATTGATTTTCAAAACAGGCAAAATAAAGGCAAAATTTGCGATAAAACAACAAGTAAAATACATTTTTCTCGGTAGTAACAAGAAAACATACTCAGAAGTAAATAATGATTTACTTTGAAGTTTTGAATCTCCTATGTCTCTACTGTTGTCACAAATGTCCATAATATTGAATCTCCTATGTCTCTACTGTTGTCACAAATGTCCATAATATTGAATCTCCAATGTCTCTACTGTTGTCACAAATGTCCATAATATTGAATCGCCTATGTCTCTACTGTTGTCACAAATGTCCATAATATTGAACCAACAATATTCAGTTGTCTCCCCATTTATAAACAAATGATGATCAACTGAAGAAAACAATAAAGTCCCACGTGGAATTAACATAGTGTGAGAGTAGAGGTGAAGCGAGCTCACCTAGACTATACACAGACAGGACTAAATTACCTGCTCACCCACACACCCACCCACTCAGCCACACACCCATCCACCCTGTAGTAAGCAGTTTGCATGAACACAAATATATCGAGTTTTAATGATCTGACTTTCATGAGCTCTTCACTTGTACCTATATCATCTATCTATCTATCTATCTATCTATCTATCTATCTATCTATCTATCTATCTATCTATCTATCTATCTATCTATCTATCTATCTATCTATCTATCTATCTATCTATCTATCTATCTATCTATCTATCTATCTATCTATCTATCTATCTATCTATCTATCTATCTATCTATCTATCTATCTATCTATCTATCTATCTATCTATCTATATTCTCTGTGAATGTTTTTTTTATCTGTCTGTATCTCTCTGTCTCTCTCTCTTCTCTCTAAATATAAGTGTCTAAGTCTCTACACATTCCTCATCAACCTTATACTGACTTAAATATCATTAATACCCTTTCTTTATTTCTGATGGCCTATTGAAAACTAACAGACACTTTACAATTATAGACATTACCTGCACACATTTTATTTCTACACCGAAGAAATATAACTAATAACAACTATGGAGAAGTTGAGTTTTTAAAGATTGTTTGGACCTTAGGTGTCTGGACGTGAGGTGTTACAGTTTATGTCTGGTCTTGAATTGTTACAGTTTATGTCTGGACGTGAGGTGTTACAGTTTATGTCTGGACGTGAGGTGTTACAGTTTATGTCTGGACGTGAGGTGTTACAGTTTATGTCTAGACTTGAGGTGTTACAGTTTATGTCTGGACTTGAATTGTTACAGTTTATGTCTGGACGTGAGGTGTTACAGTTTATGTCTGGACGTGAGGTGTTACAGTTTCTGTCTGGAAGTGAGGTGTTACAGTTTATGTCTGGACGTGATGTGTTCCAGTTTATGTCTGGACTTGATGTGTTACAGTTTATGTCTGGACGTGATGTGTTACAGTTTATGTCTGGACTTGAATTGTTACAATTTATGTCTGGACGTGAATTGTTACAGTTTATGTCTGGACGTGATGTGTTCCAGTTTATGTCTGGACGTGAATTGTTACAGTTTATGTCTGGACGTAAGGTGTTATAGTTTATGTCTGGACGTGATGTGTTACAGTTTATGTCTGGACGTGAATCGTTACAGTTTATGTCTGGACGTGAATTGTTACAGTTTATGTCTGGACGTGAATTGTTACAGTTTATGTCTGGACGTGAATTGTTACAGTTTATGTCTGGACGTGAATTGTTACAGTTTATGTCTGGACGTGAATTGTTACAGTTTATGTCTGGACGTGAATTGTTACAGTTTATGTCTGGACGTGAATAGTTACAGTTTATGTCTGGACGTTATGTGTTACAGTTTATGTCTGGACGTGATGTGTTCCAGTTTATGTCTGGACGTGATGTGTTACAGTTTATGTCTGGACGTGATGTGTTACAGTTTATGTCTGGACGTGATGTGTTACAGTTTATGTCTGGACGTGAATTGTTACAGTTTATGTCTGGACGTGATGTGTTCCAATTTATGTCTGGACTTGAATTGTTACAGTTTATGTCTGGACGTGATGTGTTCCAGTTTATGTCTAGACGTGAGGTGTTACAGTTTATGTCTGGACGTGATGTGTTCCAGTTTATGTCTGGACGTGATGTGTTACAGTTTATGTACCTTAGGTAAACTTGGATTTATACTATGTAAACCGGGACATCCTAGGTAAACTGGGACTTATCCTAGGTAAGCTGGGACTCATCCTAGGTAAACTGAGACTCATCCTAGGTAAACTGAGACTAATGCTAGGTAAGCTGGGACTTATACTAGGTAAACTGGGATACATCCTAGGTAAGCTGGGACTCATCCTAGGTAAACTGAGACTCATCCTAGGTAAACTGAGACTAATCCTAGGTAAGCTGGGACTTATACTAGGTAAGCTGGGACTCATCCTAGGTAAACTGAGACTAATCCTATGTAAACTGGGACACACCCTAGGTAAACTGGGACTTATACTAAGTAAACTGGGACTCATCCTAGGTAAACCGGTACGTATACTAGGTAAACCAAGACTCATCCAAGGTAGACACGTTAAAGTTTTCTGATAGACGTGAAACGATTTAGTATTATTATTTACTATTTAGTATTATAACATACCAACGTTCATGAACCTACAAAATATATTCAGAGATTTTCTGATGTGTAATGGGAAAAGTCTTTAAAAAAGTCAGTGTTTGGTTTTTGTCATTTTTAAAAAGCTTTTAGTGTGAAATTTCTGTTGACATAATAAATCGATAAAAATTGCGTCTCTCTCTCGATGTCTCTCTCTCTCTTTGAACTCTTTCAGTTTATCTGTAAAATGAGACTTGGTTTCTTACAGCCTGTGAGATCCAACTCGTTGTGTTCCTCAGCATAAGGGAACTGGCCAATGGCTAGCAGCCTAGCCAAACTTATCTGCAGCGGAGGCACAAGGAATCAACATTGTGCGTCATACACCCCAAAAAAAAAACGCGTACGAAACTGGGCAATTAGTGCCTGCTGATATCTCTGCTTTCACGGGTCAGTCTTGGGCGGCCTCTCTTTCTGCTCGTCAACCCATTTTTTCCAACTCTATAATCACAGATTGTGTTTAAACTCACGGATATCGAGCAACTTTCATAACTCACGAGGTGTAACTGGGCATTGAATGACCATTCTAAGAAGTCGGCCCTGTCTTTAGCTGGCACATCCTATGAATGCACTGATGAGTCACCAATACACAATGCCGGGACATTCGATCCTGGATAGCCTTCACCATTGTTTTCAGCCACCCTCCAATGTTTGCCACTGCCTCAACAATGGCTTCCATCTCTGCTTCGTGGCAACAGCAAGAGCCACCTGGCCCAGCTAGATCTACGACAAATTAGGCTTGTGTGAAACAGATGTGGGCTCCAAACGAAGCTCTTGTTTGACCGTCCTTGCCGACTACAGAAACACCATATAGGCCAATACAGAGTCTCTCGGACAGTAAATAACACTGGGCAACAGCCGAAAAATCGTTAGGGATTTTTCAACTGATTTAGACTAATTTTTGTGTTCTGAGTCCGAATATCATATTGATTTTGCTCGGTCAGGTCAACTTCTTGAGATACAGCCATAGACCTATCTGACGAGCTATACGTATTCTAATATCAGGGGTTTTGAGTTCAATCATTTCTCTAAATTAGCTGCATAAAAATTATCAGCAAAAAATCACAATTATAAAAACAGAGATATTTATATTTTATTTATAAATAAGCAATCTGGATTTTCACTTGATTATTTAATGCATCAGCACTGGATTGGGCACAGCCTCCAGTACCCTGACCTTTTATCTGCCTGTCGTCCAACTGATCACTTTGAAGAAATTCCTGTACCAGCGTTCAGAGATCTTCCTGACAGCGACGATGAGGTCACCACTTTAGACGAGGGAGAGATACAGAAGAGGAGTATGAATCACAAGATGGTCTGCAGCCATTCTCTCAATGTGAGCTTAATGATCTGGTTCGGGATCTCAGCTTGTCGAATAATTCCTCCGAGCTGTTGGGCTCCAGACTCAAAGAGAAAAATCTACTTGGCAAGGACGCGCGTATCACTTTCTTCCGTAGAAGGCATGAGGACTACATGGGCTACTTCTGCCAGGAGAAAGACCTTGTGTACTGCCGAGATGTCGCCGGTTTGATAAACTCGGCGGTCCTCAATATGATCCGAGAGATTGGCGAATCTTCATTGACAGCTGCAAGCGCTCTTTGAAGTGTGTACTTCTCAACAACGGGAGCCAGTTCGCCTCAATCCCTCTTGCGCACTCCACAACTTTTGAAGAGAAATATGAAGCAGTGAAGTATGTGCTCGACAAAATCCAATATGAGCAGCACCAATGGATCATCTGCGTCGATTTGAAGATGGTGAACTTTCTACTTGGTCAGCAGTCCGGGTTCACGAAGTACCCATGCTTTATATGTATGTGGGACAGTCGAGACAGAGCCCAGCATTATGTAAAGAAAGAGTGGCCGGCGCTAGAGCAGTTTGTACCTGGGGCGAGAAACATCATAAACTAACCTCTTGTTGACCGGAAGAAGATATTGATGCCACCGCTACACATGAAGCTATGGTTAATGAAACAGTTTACGCACGCTCTGGACAAGGATGGGAGGTGCTTCAACTACATGTGCCGAGCATTTCCTCAACTGACCATTGAGAAGCTGAAGGCCGGCATTTTCGACGGCCCACAAATACGGCAGCTCATAAAGGACTCAGAGTTCCAAAACTCCATGGACACGCTTGAGTGCGCCGCCTGGAAATCGTTTGTGCAGGTGGTTAACAACTTCGTGGGGAACACGAAGGCAGCAAACCACGCCAGACTCAGCAGCATGATAGAGGACTTCCAAAACCTCGGGTGTTTGATGAGTATAAAGATGTACTTCCTATTCTCACACATGGAAAAGTTTCCTTAAACCTTGGGGCGATGAGCGATGAGCAGGGAGAAAGGTTCCATCAGGACATCCGCCAAATGGGAGAAAGGTATCAGGGGAGGTGGGACGCAGTCATGCTGGCGGACTACTGCTGGTCGCTGAAGAGAGACAACCCAGCAGCTGCTCACATACGGGAATCGAAGAAACGCCGATTTACGCCTTGAACTCGGAACTTTTGTTTCACGTAACGCTCATTGTTATACTAATATTATGATAATTATGCTTATCAAATTTGGTGGATGAATACAAACTGAATGAATTTGAATACGTTGACTTTTATTTCTTGAGTAAAACGGAAAAAAATCGTCAGGGGTTTTTCAGCTGATGGTCCGCAAAAATGTGGTTTTTTACAAAAAAAAGAGATTTTTTTTTAATTTCTGTAGGAAAAATTCCTGACTTGATTGAGCAAAACCAATGTCATTTTCGGACTCAGAGCATCAAAATTAGTCTAATTCAGCTGGAAAACCCAGGACGATTTTCAAAAAATATTTTTTTTTTTGCTCAGTGTAATTATCTCCATAGCCAGTGATGTAGCGAGCTTTACTCGCGCCCGGGGCACAATACCTTTTTAGTGCCCCCCCCCCCATTAAAAAACTATATTATATTGTGTGTAAAATATACCATATGGCGCCCCTTTGTGAGTAGCGGCCGGGGAATGACGCCCCCTTACTACGCCGCTGTTCATAGTTTTCCCAACATTGGTTTCAACCAGGGTTGTGCATCTAGCTGGCATTGGTTTCAACCAGGGTTGTGCATACAGCTGGCATTGGTTTCAACCAGGCTTGTGCATACAGCTGGCATTGGTTTCAACCAGGGTTGTGCATACAGCTGGCATTGGTTTCAACCAGGGTTGTGCATACAGCTGGCATTGGTTTCAACCAGGGTTGTGCATACAGCTGGAATTGGTTTCAACCAGGGTTGTGCATCTAGCTGCCATTGGTTTCAACCAGGGTTGGGCATACAGCTGGCATTGCTTTCAACCAGGGTTGTGCATACAGCTGGCATTGGTTTCAACTAGGGTTGGGCATACAGCTGGCATTGGTTTCAACCAGGGTTGTGCATCTAGCTGGCATTGGTTTCAGCCAGGGTTGTGCATCTAGCTGGCATTGCTTTCAACCAGGGTTGTGCATACAGCTGGCATTGGTTTCAACCAGGGTTGGGCATACAGCTGGCATTGGTTTCAACCAGGGTTGTGCATACAGCTGGCATTGGTTTCAACCAGGGTTGTGCATCTAGCTGCCATTGGTTTCAACCAGGGTTGTGCATACAGCTGTCATTGCTTTCAACCAGGGTTGTGCATACAGCTGGCATTGGTTTCAACCAGGGTTGGGCATACAGCTGGCATTGGTTTCAACCAGGGTTGTGCATACATCTGGCATTGGTTTCAACCAGGGTTGTGCATCTAGCTGCCATTGGTTTCAACCAGGGTTGTGCATACAGCTGGCATTGCTTTCAACCAGGGTTGTGCATACAGCTGGCATTGGTTTCAACCAGGGTTGGGCATACAGCTGGCATTGGTTTCAACCAGGGTTGTGCATACAGCTGGCATTGGTTTCAACCAGGGTTGTGCATACAGCTGGCATTGGTTTCAACCAGGGTTGGGCATACAGCTGGCATTGGTTTCAACCAGGGTTGTGCATACATCTGGCATTGGTTTCAACCAGGGTTGTGCATCTAGCTGCCATTGGTTTCAACCAGGGTTGTGCATACAGCTGGCATTGCTTTCAACCAGGGTTGTGCATACAGCTGGCATTGGTTTCAACCAGGGTTGGGCATACAGCTGGCATTGGTTTCAACCAGGGTTGTGCATACAGCTGGCATTGGTTTCAACCAGGGTTGTGCATACAGCTGGCATTGGTTTCAACCAGGGTTGTGCATACAGCTGGCATTGCTTTCAACCAGGGTTGTGCATACAGCTGGCATTGGTTTCAACCAGGGTTGTGCATACAGCTGACATTGGTTTCAACCAGGGTTGTGCATCTAGCTGCCATTGGTTTCAACCAGGGTTGTGCATACAGCTGGCATTGCTTTCAACCAGGGTTGTGCATCTAGCTGCCATTGGTTTCAACCAGGGTTGTGCATACAGCTGGCATTGCTTTCAACCAGGGTTGTGCATACAGCTGGCATTGGTTTCAACCAGGGTTGGGCATACAGCTGGCATTGGTTTCAACCAGGGTTGTGCATACATCTGGCATTGGTTTCAACCAGGGTTGTGCATCTAGCTGCCATTGGTTTCAACCAGGGTTGTGCATACAGCTGGCATTGCTTTCAACCAGGGTTGTGCATACAGCTGGCATTGGTTTCAACCAGGGTTGGGCATACAGCTGGCATTGGTTTCAACCAGGGTTGTGCATACAGCTGGCATTGGTTTCAACCAGGGTTGTGCATACAGCTGGCATTGGTTTCAACCAGGGTTGTGCATACAGCTGGCATTGCTTTCAACCAGGGTTGTGCATACAGCTGGCATTGGTTTCAACCAGGGTTGTGCATACAGCTGACATTGGTTTCAACCAGGGTTGTGCATCTAGCTGCCATTGGTTTCAACCAGGGTTGTGCATACAGCTGGCATTGCTTTCAACCAGGGTTGTGCATCTAGCTGCCATTGGTTTCAACCAGGGTTGTGCATACAGCTGGCATTGCTTTCAACCAGGGTTGTGCATACAGCTGGCATTGGTTTCAACCAGGGTTGGGCATACAGCTGGCATGCAGGTAGCTTTACCAGGAGGGGCACGTGAGACAGTATTTAACATAAAGGCAGTAGGTTGGAAGCTCATGACAGCCTTCTTGCGTGATGCATGCAAGACTTCACTGTCATTCGCCTACCTTTTAACCAGTCATCAACTGTCTCATTTATGACAGTGCTCCTCTTACCGCCTATACCACTGAAAGGTTGTTCTCACTGCCCGCGATACACAAGTTTAAAAGTGCCTGTGGTCAGCTAGGTATGTATTTATAAAAGTGTTTAATGAAATAGTCAGAATTTAGTGTTTGGAAATACATGTGGTGCCTAGACTGTTGTAGAATACTAGGTATTATATTCTACGCAATATGGACATTAAAATCAGTGCCATTTAGAGCTATCTAGCAGAAAAATGAATTGCTGGTGGCTTCGCGCTGCTGGGTGCCTCGTGCTTTTGCATACACAAGTCTTGTTAATTACAAAAGTCTCATTATCTTACCAAAGTCTTATCATCATACAAAAGTCTTATTATGATTCTAAAGTCATTATCCTTAAAGTTTTATTATCATACAAAAATCTTATCTTCATAAAAACGTCTTAGTATCATCAAAAATTATATCAAACAAAAGTAAAAAGAAAAACACATTTTTTTCTGGTAATATTTACTTTAGGACTCGCGATGGGTAAATCCGCCTCTGTTTTAAATCAATAAGTACCGTTCACTTAGTAGGGCACGCCTTAAAGAGGGGAGGGCGGAAGTGTAACACTCAATGATAAATAAGAGTTAAACAAGAGTTATCCGAGGGTAGGGGAGGGGGTGAGGCATGAACAAATCAAGAAAATAAAGCTAAGAAATAGATGAATTGCCCCTATTTACCTGTGAGTTTAGTGGAATGTCTCTACTTGATGACACCTATTTACCTGTGAGTTTAGTGGAATGTCTCTACATGATGACACCTATTTACCTGTGAGTTTAGTGGAATGTCTCTACTTCATGACACCTATTTACCTGTGAGTTTAGTGGAATGTCTCTACTTGATGACACCTATTTACCTGTGAGTTTAGTGGAATGTCTCTACTTCATGACACCTATTTACCTGTGAGTTTAGTGGAATGTCTCTACATGATGACACCTATTTACCTGTGAGTTTAGTGGAATGTCTCTACTTGATGACACCTATTTACCTGTGAGTTTAGTGGAATGTCTCTACTTGATGACACCTATTTACCTGTGAGTTTAGTGGAATGTCTTTACTTGATGACACCTATTTACCTGTGAGTTTAGTGGAATGTCTCTACATGATGACACCTATTTACCTGTGAGTTTAGTGGAATGTCTCTACTTGATGACACCTATTTACCTGTGAGTTTAGTGGAATGTCTCTACTTGATGACACCTATTTACCTGTGAGTTTAGTGGAATGTCTCTACATGATGACACCTATTTACCTGTGAGTTTAGTGGAATGTCTCTACTTGATGACACCTATTTACCTGTGAGTTTAGTGGAATGTCTCTACTTGATGACACCTATTTACCTGTGAGTTTAGTGGAATGTCTCTACTTGATGACACCTATTTACCTGTGAGTTTAGTGGAATGTCTCTACATGATGACACCTATTTACCTGTGAGTTTAGTGGAATGTCTCTACTTCATGACACCTATTTACCTGTGAGTTTAGTGGAATGTCTCTACTTGATGACACCTATTTACCTGTGAGTTTAGTGGAATGTCTCTACATGATGACACCTATTTACCTGTGAGTTTAGTGGAATGTCTCTACTTCATGACACCTATTTACCTGTGAGTTTAGTGGAATGTCTCTACTTGATGACACCTATTTACCTGTGAGTTTAGTGGAATGTCTCTACTTGATGACACCTATTTACCTGTGAGTTTAGTGGAATGTCTCTACTTGATGACACCTATTTACCTGTGAGTTTAGTGGAATGTCTCTACTTGATGACACCTATTTACCTGTGAGTTTAGTGGAATGTCTCTACTTGATGACACCTATTTACCTGTACCTCCATTTCATGTTACTTGTGTACAAGATTTAGGATCAGTTCTACATAATGTTCTGTATAGAAGTAAACAAGAGTTTGGATCAGTTCTACATAATTTTCTGTCTAGAGGTAAACAAGAGTTTGGATCAGTTCTACATAATTTTCTGTCTAGAAGTAAACAAGAGTTTGGATCAGTTCTACATAACTTTCTGTCTAGATGTAAACAAGAGTTTGGATCAGTTCTACATACTTTTCTGTCTAGAAGTAAACAAGAGTTTGGATCAGTTCTACATACTTTTCTGTCTAGAAGTAAACAAGAGTTTGGATCAGTTCTACATAACTTTCTGTCTAGATGTAAACAAGAGTTTGGATCAGTTCTACATACTTTTCTGTCTAGAAGTAAACAAGAGTTTGGATCAGTTCTACATACTTTTCTGTCTAGAAGTAAACAAGAGTTTGGATCAGTTCTACATACTTTTCTGTCTAGAAGTAAACAAGAGTTTGGATCAGTTCTACATACTTTTCTGTCTAGAAGTAAACCTCGAAACAGTGCAAAAAAAAAAAAAGATAAATAAATTAAAAAAATAAAAACAACTTCTCTTTCTTTGTGATTAGCTGAGTCAATTGTTCAGACTCCATTGTGTGTAGCTAAGTCAATTGTTCAGACTCCATTGTGAGTAGCTGAGTCAATTGTTTAGACTCCATTGTGAGTAGCTGAGTCAATTGTTTAGACTCCATTGTGAGTAGCTGAGTCAATTGTTCAGACTCCATTACCTTCTTTATCTGAGGACCGACAGAAATGCTTTGATCCTGACCTTAGATATCTAGTAGCCAGTCCTTCCGGTGGAGTTCCATGAATAATTTGTTACCAAACTGTAGACCTATAAAAAATGTAACCATCTTAATATTTTCAATATATACTAACTAACTAATAGTCGAATATTTCAGCATCTCGACATTATCTTAACGCCCTCCTTTAAGTGTATGGAGTGAGTTGTTGTAGTCCTCCTTTAAGTGTATGGGGAAAGTTGTTGTAGTCCTCCTTTAAGTGTATGAAGTGAGTTGTTGTAGTCCTCCTTTAAGTGTATGGAGTGAGTTGTTGTACGCCTCCTTTATGTTTATAGGGTGAGTTGTTGTAGTCCTCCTTTATATGTATGGTGTGTGTTGTTGTAGTCCTCCTTTAAGTGTATGGAGTGAGTTGTTGTAGTCCTCCTTTAAGTTTATGGGGTGAGTTGTTGTAGTCCTTTAAGTGTATTGAGTGAGTTGTTGTAGTCCTTTAAGTGTATGGGGTGAGTTGTTGAAGTCCTCCTTTAAGTGTATGGATTGAGTTGTTGTAGTCCTCCTTTAAGTGTATGGATTGAGTTGTTGTAGTCCTTTAAGTGTATGGAGTGAGTTGTTGTAGTCCTTTAAGTGTATGCAGTGAGTTGTTATAGTCCTCCTTTAAGAGTATGGAGTGAGTTGTTGTAGTTCTTCTTTAAGTATATGGCGTGAGTTGTCGTAGTCCTCCTTTAAGTATATGGGGTAAGTTGTTGTAGTCCTCCTTTAAGTGTATGGGGTGAATTGTTGTAGTCCTCCTTTAAATGTATGGGGTGAGTTGTTGTGGTCCTCCTTTAAGTATATGGAGTGTGTTATTGTAGTCCTCCTTTAAGTGTATGGGGTGAGTTGCTGTAGTCCTCCTTTAAGTGTATGGAGTGAGTTGTTGTAGTCCTCCTTTAAGTGTATGGGGTGAGTTGTTGTAGTCCTTTAAGTATATGGAGTGAGTTGTTTTACGCCTCCGTTAAGTGTTTAGGGTGAGTTGTTGTAGTCCTCCTTTAGGTGTATGGAGTGAGTTGTTGTACTTCTCCTTTAAGTATATGGGGTGAGTTGTTGTAGTCCTCCTTTAAGTATATGGGATGAGTTGTTGTAGTCCTTTAAGTGTATGGAGTGAGTTGTTGTAGTCCTCCTTTAAGTGTATGGAGTGAGTTGTTGTAGTCCTTTAAGTGTATGGAGTGAGTTGTTGTAGACCTTTAAGTGTATGGAGTGAGTTGTTATAGTCCTCCTTTAAGTGTATGGAGTGAGTTGTTGTAGTCCTCCTATAAGTGTATGGAGTGAGTTGTTGTGGTCCTCCTTTAAGTGTATGGGGTGAGTTGTTGTAGTCCTTTAAGTGTATGGAGTGAGTTGTTATACAACTCCTTTAAGTGTATAGGGTGAGTTGTTGTAGTCCTCCTTTAAGTGTATGGGGTGAGTTGTTGTAGTCCTCCTTTAAGTATATGGGTTGAGTTGTTGTAGACCTCCTTTAAGTATATGGAGTGAGTTGTTTTAGTCCTCCTTTAAGTGTATGGAGTGAGTTGTTGTAGTCCTCCTTTAAGTGTATGGAGTGAGTTTTTGTAGTCCTCCTTTAGGTGTATGGGGTGAGTTGTTGTAGTCCTTTAAGTGTATGGAGTGAGTTGTTTTACGCCTCCTTTAAGTGTATAGGGTGAGTTGCTGTAGTCCTCCTTTAAGTGTATAGGGTGAGTTGTTGTAGTCCTCCTTTAAGTTTATAGAGTGAGTTGTTGTAGTCCTCCTTTAAGTGTATGGGGTGAGTTGATGTAGTCCTCCTTTAAGTGTATGGGGTGAGTTGTTGTAGTCATTTAATTGTATGGAGTGAGTTGTTGTAGACCTTTAAGTGTATGGAGTGAGTTGTTGTTGTCCTCCTTTAAGTGTATGGAGTGAGTTGTTGTAGTCCTCCTTTAAGTGTATGGAGTAAGTTGTTTTACGCCTCCTTTAAGTGTAAAGGGTGAGTTATTGTAGTCCTCCTTTAAGTGTATGATGTGAGTTTTTGTAGTCCTCCATTAAGTATATGGGGTGAGTTGTAGTAGTCCTCCTTTAAGTGTATGGTGTGAGTTTTTGTAGTCCTCCATTAAGTATATGGGGTGAGTTGTAGTAGTCCTCTTTAAGTGTATGGAGTGAGTTGTTGTAGTCCTCCTTTAAGTGTATGGGGTGAGTTGTTGTAGTCCTTTAAGTGTATGGAGTGAGTTGTTATACAACTCCTTTAAGTGTATAGGGTGAGTTGTTGTAGTCCTCCTTTAAGTGTATGGGGTGAGTTGTTGTAGTCCTCCTTTAAGGATATGGGGTGAGTTGTTGTAGTCCTCCTTTAAGTGTATGGAGTGAGATGTTGTAGTTCTTCTTTAAGTATATGTGATAAGTTGTTATATTTCTCCTTTAAGTATATGGAATGAGTTGTTGTAGTCCTCCTTTAAGTGTATGGGGTGAGTTGTTGTAGTCCTCCTTTAAATATATGGGTTGAGTTGTTGTAGACCTCCTTTAAGTATATGGAGTGAGTTGTTTTAGTCCTCCTTTAAGTGTATGGAGTGAGTTGTTGTAGTCCTCCTTTAAGTGTATGGAGTGAGTTTTTGTAGTCCTCCTTTAGGTGTATGGGGTGAGTTGTTGTAGTCCTTTAAGTGTATGGAGTGAGTTGTTTTACGCCTCCTTTAAGTGTATAGGGTGAGTTGTTGTAGTCCTCCTTTAAGTGTATAGGGTGAGTTGTTGTAGTCCTCCTTTAAGTTTATAGAGTGAGTTGTTGTAGTCCTCCTTTAAGTGTATGGGGTGAGTTGCTGTAGTCCTCCTTTAAGTGTATGGGGTGAGTTGTTGTAGTCATTTAATTGTATGGAGTGAGTTGTTGTAGACCTTTAAGTGTATGGAGTGAGTTGTTGTTGTCCTCCTTTAAGTGTATGGAGTGAGTTGTTGTAGTCCTCCTTTAAGTGTATGGAGTAAGTTGTTTTACGCCTCCTTTAAGTGTAAAGGATGAGTTATTGTAGTCCTCCTTTAAGTGTATGATGTGAGTTGTTGTAGTCCTCAATTAAGTATATGGGGTGAGTTGTTGTAGTCCTCCTTTAAGTGTATGGAGTGAGTTGGTGTAGTCCTCCTTTAAGTGTATGGGGTGAGTTGTTGTAGTCATTTAATTGTATGGAGTGAGTTTTTGTAGTCCTTTAAGTGTATTGAGTGAGTTGTTGTAGTCCTCTTTTAAGTGTATGGGGTGAGTTGCTGTAGTCCTCCTTTAAGTGTATGGAGTGAGTTGCTGTAGTCCTCCTTTAAGTGTATAGAGGGAATTGTTGTAGTCCTTTAAGTGTATGGAGTGAGTTGTTTTACGCCTCCTTGAAGTGTATAGGGTAAGTTGCTGTAGTCCTCCTTTAAGTGTATGGGGTGGGTTGTTGTAGTCCTTTTAGTGTATGGAGTGAGTTATTGTAGTCCTCCTTTAAGTGTATGGGGTTGGTTGTTGTAGTCCTCCTTTATATGTATGGTGTGTGTTGTTGTAGTCCTCCTTTAAGTGTATGGAGTGAGTTGTTGTAGTCCTCCTTTAAGTGTATGGGGTGAGTTGTTGTAGTCCTTTACGTGTATTGAGTGAGTTGTTGTAGTCCTTTAAGTGTATGGGGTGAGTTGTTGTAGTCCTCATTTAAGTGTATGGAGTGAGCTGTTGTAGTCCTCCTTTAAGTGTATGGATTGAGTTGTTGTAGTCGTTTAAGTGTATGGACTGAGTTGTTGTAGTATTTTAAGTGTATGGAGTGAGTTGTTATAGTCCTCCTTTAAGTGTATGGAGTGAGTTGTTATAGTTCTTATTCAAGTATATGGGGTGAGTTGTCGTAGTCCTCTTTTAAGTATATGGGGTAAGCTGTTATATTCCTCCTTTAAGTGTATGGGGTGAGTTGTTGTAGTCCTCCTTTAAATGTATGGGGTGAGTTGTTGTAGTCCTCCTTTAAGTATATGGAGTGAGTTATTGTAGTCCTCCTTTAAGTGTATGGGGTGAGTTGCTGTAGTTCTCCTTTAAGTGTAAGGGGTGAGTTGTTGTAGACATTTAATTGTATGGAGTGAGTTGTTGTAGTCCTCCTTTAAGTGTATGGAGTGAGTTGTCGTAGTCCTCCTTTAAGTGTATTGAGTGAGTTGTTGTAGTCCTCCATTAAGTGTATTGAGTGAGTTATTGTAGTCCTCCTTTAAGTGTATGGGGAGGGTTGTTGTAGTCCTCCTTTAAGTGTATGGAGTGAGTTGTTGTAGTCCTTAAAGTGTATGGAGTAAGTTGTTTTACGCCTCCTTTAAGTGTATAGGTTGAGTTTTTTAGTCCTCCTTTAAGTGTATGGAGTGAGTTGTTGTAGTCCTCCATTAAGTATATGAAGTAAGTTGTTGTAGTCCTCCTTTAAGTGTATGGAGTGAGTTGTTGTAGTCCTCCTTTAAGTGTATGGGGTGAGTTGTTGTAGTCCTTTAAGTGTATTGAGTGAGTTGTTGTAGTCCTTTAAGTGTATGGGGTGAGTTGTTGTAGTCCTCCTTTAAGTGTATGGAGTAAGTTGTTGTAGTCCTCCTTTAAGTGTATGGAATGAGTTGTTGTAGTCCTTTAAGTGTATGGAGTGAGTTGTTGTAGTCCTTTAAGTGTATGCAGTGAGTTGTTATAGTCCTCCTTTAAGTGTATGGAGTGAGTTGTTGTAGTTCTTCTTTAAGTATATGGCGTGAGTTGTCGTAGTCCTCCTTTAAGTATATGGGGTAAGTTGTTGTAAACCTCCTTTAAGTGTATGGGGTGAGTTGTTGTATTCCTCCTTAAAATGTATGGGGTGAGTTGTTGTGGTCCTCCTTTAAGTATATGGAGTGAGTTATTGTAGTCCTCCTTTAAGTGTATGGGGTGAGTTGCTGTAGTCCTCCTTTAAGTGTAAGGGGTGAGATGTTGTAGTCATTTGATTGTATGGAGTAAGTTGTTGTAGTCCTTTAAGTGTATGGAGTGAGTTGTTATAGTCCTCCTTTAAGTGTATTGAGTGAATTGTTGTTGTCCTCCTTTAAGTGTATGGGGTGAGTTGTTGTAGTCCTTTAAGTGTATGGAGTGAGTTATTATAGTCCTCCTTTAAGTTTATGGGGTGGGTTGTTGTAGTCCTCCTTTAATTGTATGCAGCGAGTTGTTGTAGTCCTTTAAGTGTATGGAGTAAGTTGTCTTACGCCTCCTTTAAGTGTATAGGGTGAGTTATTGTAGTCCTCCTTTAAGTGTATGATGTGAGTTGTTGTAGTCCTCCATTAAGTATATGGGGTGTGTTGTTGTAGTCCTCCTTTAAGTGTATGGAGTGAGTTGGTGTAGTCCTCCTTTAAGTGTATGGGGTGAGTTGTTGTAGTCATTTAATTGTATGGAGTGAGTTTTTGTAGTCCTTTAAGTGTATTGAGTGAGTTGTTGTAGTCCTCTTTTAAGTGTATGGGGTGAGTTGCTGTAGTCCTCCTTTAAGTGTATGGAGTGAGTTGCTGTAGTCCTCCTTTAAGTGTATAGAGGGAGTTGTTGTAGTCCTTTAAGTGTATGGAGTGAGTTGTTTTACGCCTCCTTGAAGTGTATAGGGTAAGTTGCTGTAGTCCTCCTTTAAGTGTATGGGGTGGGTTGTTGTAGTCCTTTAAGTGTATGGAGTGAGTTATTGTAGTCCTCCTTTAAGTGTATGGGGTTGGTTGTTGTAGTCCTCCTTTATATGTATGGTGTGTGTTGTTGTAGTCCTCCTTTAAGTGTATGGAGTGAGTTGTTGTAGTCCTCCTTTAAGTGTATGGGGTGAGTTGTTGTAGTCCTTTAAGTGTATTGAGTGAGTTGTTGTAGTCCTTTAAGTGTATGGGGTGAGTTGTTGTAGTCCTCATTTAAGTGTATGGAGTGAGCTGTTGTAGTCCTCCTTTAAGTGTATGGATTGAGTTGTTGTAGTCGTTTAAGTGTATGGACTGAGTTGTTGTAGTATTTTAAGTGTATGGAGTGAGTTGTTATAGTCCTCCTTTAAGTGTATGCAGTGAGTTGTTATAGTTCTTATTTAAGTATATGGGGTGAGTTGTCGTAGTCCTCTTTTAAGTATATGGGGTAAGCTGTTATATTCCTCCTTTAAGTGTATGGGGTGAGTTGTTGTAGTCCTCCTTTAAATGTATGGGGTGAGTTGTTGTAGTCCTCCTTTAAGTATATGGAGTGAGTTATTGTAGTCCTCCTTTAAGTGTATGGGGTGAGTTGCTGTAGTTCTCCTTTAAGTGTAAGGGGTGAGATGTTGTAGTCATTTGATTGTATGGAGTAAGTTGTTGTAGTCCTTTAAGTGTATGGAGTGAGTTGTTATAGTCCTCCTTTAAGTGTATTGAGTGAATTGTTGTTGTCCTCCTTTAAGTGTATGGGGTGAGTTGTTGTAGTCCTTTAAGTGTATGGAGTGAGTTATTATAGTCCTCCTTTAAGTTTATGGGGTGGGTTGTTGTAGTCCTCCTTTAATTGTATGCAGCGAGTTGTTGTAGTCCTTTAAGTGTATGGAGTAAGTTGTCTTACGCCTCCTTTAAGTGTATAGGGTGAGTTATTGTAGTCCTCCTTTAAGTGTATGGTGTGAGTTGTTGTAGTCCTCCATTAAGTTTATGGGGTGAGTTGTTGTAGTCTTCCTTTAAGTGTATGGAGTGAGTTGTTGTAGTCCTCCTTTAAGTGTATGGGGTGAGTTGTTGTAGTCCTTTAAGTGTATGGAGTGAGTTGTTGTAGTCCTCCTCTAAGTGTATGGGTTAAGTTGTTGTAGTCCTCCTTTAAGTGTATGGAGTGAGTTGTTGTACACCTCCTTTAAGTGTATAGGGTGAGTTGTTGTAGTCCTCCTTATAGTGTGTGGGGTGAGTTGTTGTAGTCCACCTTTAAGTGTATGGAGTGAGTTGTTGTAGTCCTGCTTTAAGTGTATGGGGTGAGTTGTTGTAGTCCTCCTTTAAGTATATGGGGTGAGTTGCTGTAGTCCTCCTTTAAGTATATGGAGTAAGTTGTTGTAGTCCTGCTTTAAGTGTATGGGGTGAGTTGTTGTAGTCCTCCTTTAAGTGTATGGAGTGAGTTGTTGTAGTCATTTAATTGTATGGAGTGAGTTGTTGTAGTCATTTAATTCTATGGAGTGAGTTGTTGTAGTCCTTTAAGTGTATGAAGTGAGTTTTTGTAGTCCTTTAAGTGTATGGAGTGAGTTGTTGTAGTACTCCTTTAAGTGTATGGGGTGAGTTGCTGTAGTCCTCTTTTAAGTGTATTGGGTGAGTTGTTGTAGTCATTTAATTGTATGGAGTGAGTTGTTGTAGTCCTTTAAGTGTATGGAGTGAGTTGTTGTAGTCCTCCTTTAAGTGTATGGGGTGAGTTGTTGTAGTCCTTTAAGTGTATGGGGTGAGTTGTTGTAGTCCTCCTTTAAGTGTATGGGGTGAGTTGTTGTAGTCCTCCTTTAAGTGTATGGAGTGAGTTGTTGTAGTCCTTTAAGTGTATGGGGTGAGTTGTTGTAGTCCTTTAAGTTTATGGAGTGAGTTATTGTAGTCCTCCTTTAAGTGTATGGGGTGGGTTGTTGTAGTCCTCCTTTAAGTGTATGGAGTGAGTTGTTTTAGTCCTTTAAATGTATGGGGTGAGTTGTTGTAGTCCTCCTTTAAGTATATGGGGTGAGTTGTTGTATATATGGGGTGAGTTGTTGTAGTCCTCCTTTAAGTATATGGAGTAAGTTGTTGTAGTCCTCCTTTAAGTGTATGGTCCTTTAGGTGAGTTGTTGTAGTCCTTTAAGTGTATGGAGTGAGTTGTTGTAGTCCTTTAAGTGTATGGAGTGAGTTGTTGTAGTCCTCCTTTAAGTGTATGGGGTGAGTTGTTGTAGTCCTTTAAGTGTATGGAGTGAGTTATTGTAGTCCTCCTTTAAGTGTATGGGGTGGGTTGTTGTAGTCCTCCTTTAAGTGTATGGAGTGAGTTGTTGAAGTCCTTCTTTAAGTGTATGGAGTGAGTTGTTGTAGTCCTTTATGTGTATGGGGTGAGTTGTTGTAGTCCTCCTTTAAGTGTATGGAGTGAGTTGTTGTAGTCCTCCTTTAAGTGTATTGGGTGAGTTGTTGTAGTCCTCCTTTAAGTGTATGGAGTGAGTTGTTGTAGTCCTCCTTTAAGTGTATGGGGTGAGTTGTTGTAGTCCTTTAAGTGTATGGAGTGAGTTGTTGTAGTCCTTTAAGTGTATGGAGTGAGTTGTTGTAGTCCTCCTTTAAGTGTATGGAGTGAGTTGTTGTAGTCCTTTAAGTGTATGGAGTGAGTTGTTGTAGTCCTTTAAGTGTATGGGGTGAGTTGTTGTAGTCCTCCTTTAAGTGTATGGAGTGAGTTGTTGTTGTCCTCCTTTAAGTGTATGGAGTGAGTTTTGGATGAGTCCTCCTTTAAGTGTATGGGGTGAGTTGTTGTAGTCATTTAATTGTATGGAGTGAGTTTTGTAGTCCTTTGAGTGTATGGAGTGAGTTGTTGTAGTCCTCATTTAAGTGTATGGAGTGAGTTGTTGTAGTCCTCCTTTAAGTGTATGGAGTGAGTTGTTGTAGTCCTCCCTTAAGTGTATGGAGTGAGTTGTTGTAGTCCTCCTTTAAGTGTATGGAGTGAGTTGTTGTAGTCCTCCTTTAAGTGTATTGAGTGAGTTGTTGTAGTCCTCCTTTAAGTGTATGGAGTGAGTTGTTGTAGTCCTCCTTTAAGTGTATGGAGTGAGTTGTTGTAGTCCTCCTTAAGTGTATGGAGTGAGTTGTTGTAGTCCTCCTTTAAGTGTATGGGGTGAGTTGTTGTAGTCCTCCTTAAGTGTATAGGGTGAGTTGTTGTAGTCCTCCTTTAAGTGTTTGGGGTGAGTTGTTGTAGTCCTTTAAGTCCTTAATAGGGTTGGTATGTTGTAGTCCTCTTTTATATGTATGGTGTGTGTTTGTAGTCCTCCTTTAAGTGTATGGAGTGAGTTGTTGTAGTCCTCCTTTAAGTGTATGGGGTGAGTTGTTGTAGTCCTTTAAGTGTTTTGAGTCAGTTGTTGTAGTCCTTTAAGTGTATGGGTGAGGTTGTTATGATCCACTCATTTAAGTGTGAGTGAGTTGTTGTAGTCCTCCTTTAAGTGTATGGAGTGAGTTGTTGTAGTCCTTTAAGTGTATGGAGTGAGTTGTTGTAGTCCTTTTAAGTGTATGGAGTGAGTTGTTGTAGTTCTCCCTTTAGTGTATGGAGTGAGTTGTTGTAGTCCTTTAAGTGTATGGGGTGAGTTGTTGTAGTCCTCCTTTAAGTGTATGGGGTGAGTTGTTGTAGTCCTTTAAGTGTATGGAGTGAGTTGTTGTAGTCCTCCTTTAAGTGTATGGGGTGAGTTGTTGTAGTCCTTTAAGTGTATGGAGTGAGTTGTTGTAGTCCTCCTTTAAGTGTATGGTGTGAGTTGTTGTAGTCCTCCTTTAAGTGTATGGAGTGAGTTGTTGTAGTCCTCCTTTAAGTGTATGGGGTGAGGTTGTTGTAGTCCTCCTTTAAGTATATGGAGTGAGTTATTGTAGTCCTTTTAGTGTATGGGGTGAGTTGTTGTAGTCCTTTAAGTGTATGGGGTGAGTTGTTGTAGTCCTCATTTAAGTGTATGGAGTGAGTTGTTGTAGTCCTCCTTTAAGTGTATGGAGTGAGTTGTTGTAGTCCTTTAAGTGTATGGAGTGAGTTGTTGTAGTCCTTTAAGTGTATGGGGTGAGTTGTTGTAGTCCTCCTTTAAGTGTATGGAGTGAGTTGTTGTAGTCCTCCTTTAAGTGTATGGAGTGAGTTGTTGTAGTCCTCCTTTAAGTGTATGGAGTGAGTTGTTGTAGTCCTCCTTTAAGTGTATGGAGTGAGTTGTTGTAGTCCTCCTTTAAGTGTATGGAGTGAGTTGTTGTAGTTCTCCTTTAAGTGTATGGAGTTAGTTGTTGTAGTCCTCCTTTAAGTGTATGGGGTGAGTTGTTGTAGTCCTTTAAGTGTATGGAGTAAGTTGTTGTAGTCCTCCTTTAAGTGTATGGAGTGAGTTGTTGTAGTCCTCTTTTAAGTGTATGGTGTGGGTTGTTGTAGTCCTCCTTTAAGTGTATGGAGTGAGTTTTTGTAGTCCTCCTTTAAGTGTATGGAGTGAGTTGTTGTAGTCCTCCTTAAGTGTATGGGGTGAGTTGTTGTAGTCCTTTAGTGTATGGAGTTAGTTGTTGTAGTCCTCCTTTAAGTGTATGGAGTGAGTTGTTGTAGTCCTCCTTTAAGTGTATGGAGTGAGTTGTTGTAGTCTCTTTAAGTGTATGGAGTGAGTTGTTGTAGTCCTCCTTAAGTGTATGGGGTGAGTTGTTGTAGTCCTCCTTTAGTGTATGGGGTGAGTTGTTGTAGTCCTTTAAGTGTATGGAGTGAGTTGTTGTAGTCCTCCTTTAAGTGTATGGAGTGAGTTGTTGTAGTCCTCCTTTAAGTGTATGGAGTGAGTTGTTGTAGTCCTTCTTTAAGTATATGGGGTGAGTTGTTGTAGTCCTTTTAAGTGTTTTGGGTGAGTTGTTGTGGTCCTCATAAGTGTATGGGGTAAGTTGTTGTAGTCCTCATTTAAGTGTATGGAGTGAGTTGTTGTAGTCCTCGTTTAAGTGTATGGATTGAGTTGTTGTAGTCCTTTTATGTATGAATTTTTATATTTTATTATTTTTTTATTATATTTTTTTTTAATATTATATTATTTTTTTAAGTGTATGGGTGTTTATCCTCCTCTTAAGTGTATGGTGTGAGTTGTTGTAGTCCTTCTTTAAGTCTATGGGGTGAGTTGCTGTAGTCCTCCTTTAAGTGTATGGGGTGAGTTGTTGTGGTCCTTTAATATATGGGTGTTGTTGATTCCCTTAAGGTGTATGGAGTGAGTTGTTGTAGTCCTCTTTTAAGTGTATGGGGTGGGTTGTTGTAGTCCTCCTTTAAGTGTATGGAGTGAGTTTTTGTAGTCCTTTAAGTGTATAGGGTGAGTTCTTGTAGTCCTTTAAGTGTATGGAGTGAGTTGTTGTAGTCCTCTTATAAGTGTATGGAGTGAGTTGTTGTAGTCCTTTAAGTGTATGGAGTGAGTTGTTGTAGTCCTCCTTTAAGTGTATGGGGTGAGTTGTTGTAGTCCTTTAAGTGTATGGAGTGAGTTGTTGTAGTCCTTTAAGTGTATGGAGTGAGTTGTTGTAGTCCTCCTTTAAGTGTATGGGGTGAGTTGTTGTAGTCCTCCTTAAGTGTATGGGGTGAGTTGTTGTAGTCCTCCTTTAGTGTATGGTGTGAGTTGTTGTAGTCCTCCTTTAAGTGTATGGAGTGAGTTGTTGTAGTCCTTTGTGGGGGGCCTTTAAGTGTATGGGGTGAGTTGTTGTAGTCCTCTTAAGTGTATGGAGTGAGTTGTTTTAGTCCTCCTTTAAGTGTATGGAGTGAGTTGTTGTAGTCCTTTAAGTGTATGGAGTGAGTTGTTGTAGTCCTTTAAGTGTATGGGGTGAGTTGTTGTAGTCCTCCTTTAAGTGTATGGAGTGAGTTGTTGTAGTCCTCCTTTAAGTGTATGTCGTAAGTTGTTGTAGTCCTTTAAGTGTATGGAGTGAGTTATTGTAGTCCTCCTTTAAGTGTATGGGGTGGGTTGTTGTAGTCCTCCTTTAAGTGTATGGAGTGAGTTGTTGTAGTCGTCCTTTAAGTGTATGAAGTGAGTTGTTGTAGTCCTTTAAGTGTATGGAGTAATTTGTTGTAGTCCTTTAAGTGTGTGCAGTGAGTTGTTATAGTCCACCTTTAAGTGTATGGAGTGAGTTTTTGTAGTTCTTCTTTAAGGATGTGGCGTGAGTTGTCGTAGTCCTCCTTTAAGAATTTGGGGTAAGTTGTTGTAGTCCTCCTTTAAGTGTATGGGGTGAGTTGTTGTAGTCCTCCCTTAAATGTATGGGGTGACTTGTTTTCGTCCTCCTTAACGTATATGGGGTGAGTTGTTGTAGTCATTTAATTGTATGGAGTAAGTTGTTGTAGTCCTTTAAGTGTATGGAGTAAGTTGTTTTACGCCTCCTTTAAGTGTATAGGGTGGTGTTAGTCCTCCTTTAAGTGTATGGTGTGAGTTTTGTAGTCCTCCACTAAGTATATGGGGTGAGTTGTTTTAGTCCTCCTTTAAGTGTATGGTGTGAGTTTTGTAGTCCTCCATTAAGTATATGGGGTGAGTTGTTGTAGTCCTCCTTTAAGTGTATGGAGTGAGTTGTTGTAGTCCTCCTTTAAGTGTATGGGGTGAGTTGTTGTAGTCCTTTAAGTGTATGGAGTAAGTTGTTGTAGTCCTCCTTTAAGTGTATGGAGTGAGTTGTTGTACGCCTCCTTTAAGTGTATAGGGTGAGTTGTTGTAGTCCTCCTTATAGTGTGTGGGGTGAGTTGTTGTAGTCCTCACTTCAAGTGTATGGAGTGAGTTGTTGTAGTCTAGCTAAGTGTATGGGGTGAGTTGTTGTAGTCCTCCTTTAAATGTATTGGAGTGAGTTGTTGTAGTTCTTTAAGTGTATGCAGTGAGTTGTTGTAGTCCTTTAAGTGTATGGAGTGAGTTGTTGTAGCCCTCCTTTATGTGTATGCAGAATTTGGAGGATTGTTGTAGTCCTTTATGTGTATGGAGTGAGTTATTGTAGTCCTTTAAGTGTATGGAGTGAGTTGTTGTAGTCCTCCTTTAAGTGTATGGAGTGAGTTGTTGTAGTCCTCTTATAAGTGTATGGAGTTAGTTGTTGTAGTCCTTTAAGTGTATGGAGTGAGTTGTTGTAGTCCTTTAAGTGTATGGAGTGAGTTGTTGTAGTCCTCCTTTAAGTGTATGGGGTGAGTTGTTGTAGTCCTTTAAGTGTATGGAGTGAGTTGTTGTAGTCCTCCTTAAGTGTATGGGGTGAGTTTTTTGAAGTCCTTTAAGTGTGGAGTGAGTTGTTGTAGTCCTTTAAGTGTATGGAGTGAGTTGTTGTAGTCCTCCTTTAAGTGTATGGAGTGAGTTGTTGTAGTCCTTTAAGTGTATGGAGTGAGTTGTTGTAGTCCTTTAAGTGTATGGGGTGAGTTGTTGTAGTCCTCCTTAAGTGTATGGAGTGAGTTGTTGTAGTCCTCCTTTAAGTGTATGTCGTAAGTTGTTGTAGTCCTTTAAGTGTATGGAGTGAGTTATTGTAGTCCTCCTTTAAGTGTATGGGGTGGGTTGTTGTAGTCCTCCTTTAAGTGTATGGAGTGAGTTGTTGAAGTCCTTTTTTAAGTGTATGGAGTGAGTTGTTGTAGTCCTTTATGTGTATGGGGTGAGTTGTTGTAGTCCTTTAAGTGTATGGAGTTAGTTGTAGTCCTCCCTTAAGTGTATGGGGTGAGTTGTTGTGGTCCTTTAAGTGTATGGAGTAAGCTGTTGTAGTCCTCCTTTAAGTGTATGGGGTGAGTTGTTGTAGTCCTTTAAGTGTATGGGGTTGGTTGTTGTAGTCTATCCTTTATATGTATGGTGTGTGTTGTTGTAGTCCTCCTTTAAGTTAATGGAGTGAGTTGTTGTATTCCTCCTTTAAGTGTATGGGGTGAGTTGTTGTAGTCCTTTAAGTGTTTTGAGAGAGTTGTTGTCGTCCTTTAAGTGTATGGGGTAAGTTGTTGTAGTCCTCATTTAAGTGTATGGAGTGAGTTGTTGTAATCCTCGTTTAGAGTGTATGGAATGAGTTGTTGTAGTCCTTTAAGTGTATGGAGTGAGTTGTTGTAGTATTTTAAGTGTATGGAGTGAGTTGTCGTAGTCCTCCTTTAAGTCTATTGGTGAGTTGTTGTAGTCCTCCTTTAAGTGTATTGAGTGAGTTATTGTAGTCCTCCTTTAAGTGTATGGAGTGAGTAGTTGTAGTCCTCCTTTAAGTGTATGGAGTGAGTTGTTGTAGTTCTTCTTTAAGCTATATGGGGTGAGTTGTTGTAGTCCTCCTTTAAGTATATGGGGTGAGTTGTTGTGATCTCCATTAAGTATATGGAGTAAGTTGTTGTAGTCCTCATTTAAGTGTATGGGTGAGTTGTTGTAGTCCTCTTTTAAGTGTATGTTGTGTGGGTTGTTGTAGTCCTCCTTTAAGTGTATGGAGTGAGTTTTTTGTAGTCCTTTAAGTGTATAGGGTGAGTTCTTGTAGTCCTTTAAGTGTATGGAGTGAGTTGTTGTAGTCCTTTATAAGTGTATGGAGTTAGTTGTTGTAGTCCTTTAAGTGTATGGAGTGAGTTGTTGTAGTCCTTTAGGGTATTTATGGAGTGAGTTGTTGTAGTCCTCCTTTAAGTGTATGGGGTGAGTTGTTGTAGTCCTTTAAGTGTATGGAGTGAGTTGTTGTAGTCCTCCCTTAAGTGTATGGGGTGAGTTTTTGAAGTCCTTTAAGTGTATGGAGTGAGTTGTTGTAGTCCTTTAAGTGTATGGAGTGAGTTGTTGTAGTCCTCCTTTAAGTGTATGGAGTGAGTTGTTGTAGTCCTTTAAGTGTATGGAGTGAGTTGTTGTAGTCCTTTAAGTGTATGGGGTGAGTTGTTGTAGTCCTCCTTTAAGTGTATAGGTGAGTTGTTGTAGTCCTCCTTTAAGTGTATGTCGTAAGTTGTTGTAGTCCTTTAAGTGTATGGAGTGAGTTATTGTAGTCCTCCTTTAAGTGTATGGGGTGGGTTGTTGTTGTCCTCCTTTAAGTGTATGGAGTGAGTTGTTGTAGTCCTTTTAAGTGTATGGAGTGAGTTGTTGTAGTCATTTATGTGTATGGGGTGAGTTGTTGTAGTCCTTTAAGTGTATGGAGTTAGTTGTTGTAGTCCTCCTTTAAGTGTATGGGGTGAGTTGTTGTAGTCCTTTAAGTGTATGGAGTGAGTTGTTGTAGTCCTCCTTTAAGTGTATGGGGTGAGTTTTTGAAGTCCTTTAAGTGTATGGAGTGAGTTGTTGTAGTCTTTTAAGTGAATGGGGTGAGTTGTTGTAGTCCTCCATTAAGTGTATGGAGTGAGTTGTTGTAGTCCTCCTTTAAGTGTATGGGGTGAGTTGTTGTTGTCCTTTAAGTGTATGGGGTGAGTTGTTGTAGTCCTCCTTTAAGTGTATGGAGTGAGTTGTTGTAGTCCTCCTTTAAGTGTATGTCGTAAGAGTTGTTGTAGTCCTTTAAGTGTATAGAGTGAGTTATTGTAGTCCTCCTTTAAGTGTATAGGGTGGGTTGTTGTTGTCCTCCTTTAAGTGTATGGGAGTGAGTTGTTGAAGTCCTTTTTTAAGTGTATAATTGAGTTGTTGTAGTCCTTTATGTGTATGGGGTGAGTTGTTGTAGTGCTTTAAGTGTATGGAGTTAGTTGTTGTAATCCTCCTTTAAGTGTATGGGGTGAGTTGTTGTAGTCCTTTAAGTGAATGGGGTTGGTTGTTGTAGTCCTCCTTTATATGTATGGTGTGTGTTATTTGTGATCCTCCTTTAAGTGTATGGAGTGAGTTGTTGTAGTCCTCCTTTAAGTGTATGGGGTGAGTTGTTGTAGTCCTTTAAGTGTTTTGAGTGAGTTGTTGTAGTCCTTTAAGTGTATGGGGTAAAGTTGTTGTAGTCCTCATTTAAGTGTATGGAGTGAGTTGTTGTAGTCCTTTAAGTGTATGGAGTGAGTTGTTGTAGTCCTCCTTTAAGTGTATGGAGTGAGTTATTTGTAGTCCTTTAAGTGTATGGAGTGAGTTGCTGTAGTCCTTTAAGTGTATGGGGTGAGTTGTTGTAGTCCTCCCTTAGAGGGTGTATGGAGTGAGTTGTTGTAGTCCTCCTTTAAGTATATGGGGTGAGTTGTTGTAGTCCTCCTTTAAGTATATGGAGTAAGTTGTTGTAGTCCTCATTTAAGTGTATGGAGTGAGTTGTTGGTCCTCTTTTAAGTGTATGTTGTGGGTTGTTGTAGTCCTCCTTTAAGTGTATGGAGTGAGTTTTTGTAGTCCTTTAAGTGTATAGGGTGAGTTCTTGTAGTCCTTTAAGTGTATGGAGTGAGTTGTTGTAGTCCTCTTATAAGTGTATGGAGTTAGTTGTTGTAGTCCTTTAAGTGTATGGAGTGAGTTGTTGTAGTCCTTTAAGTGTATGGAGTGAGTTGTTGTAGTCCTCCTTTAAGTGTATGGGGTGAGTTGTTGTAGTCCTTTAAGTGTATGGAGTGAGTTGTTGTAGTCCTCCTTTAAGTGTATGGGGTGAGTTTTTGAAGTCCTTTAAGTGTATGGAGTGAGTTGTTGTAGTCCTTTAAGTGTATGGAGTGAGTTGTTGTAGTCCTTTAAGTGTATGGAGTGAGTTGTTGTAGTCCTTTTAAGTGTATGGGGTGAGTTGTTGTAGTCCTCCTTTAAGTGTATGGAGTGAGTTGTTGTAGTCCTCCTTTAAGTGTATGTCGTAAGTTGTTGTAGTCCTTTAAGTGTATGGAGTGAGTTATTGTAGTCCTCCTTTAAGTGTATGGGAGTGGAGTTGTTGTTGTCCTCCTTTAAGTGTATGGAGTGAGTTGTTGTAGTCCTTTTTTAAGTGTATGGAGTGAGTTGTTGTAGTCCTTTATGTGTATGGGGTGAGTTGTTGTAGTCCTTTAAGTGTATGGAGTTAGTTGTTGTAGTCCTCCTTTAAGTGTATGGGGTGAGTTGTTGTAGTCCTTTAAGTGTATGGAGTGAGTTGTTGTAGTCCTCCTTTAAGTGTATGGGGTGAGTTTTTGAAGTCCTTTAAGTGTATGGAGTGAGTTGTTGTAGTCCTTTAAGTGTATGGAGTGAGTTGTTGTAGTCCTCCTTTAAGTGTATGGAGTGAGTTGTTGTAGTCCTTTAAGTGTATGGAGTGAGTTGTTGTAGTCCTTTAAGTGTATGGGGTGAGTTGTTGTAGTCCTCCTTTAAGTGTATGGAGTGAGTTGTTGTAGTCCTCCTTTAAGTGTATGTCGTAAGTTGTTGTAGTCCTTTAAGTGTATGGAGTGAGTTATTGTAGTCCTCCTTTAAGTGTATGGGGTGGGTTGTTGTAGTCCTCCTTTAAGTGTATGGGTGAGTTGTTGAAGTCCTTTTTAAGTGTATGGAGTGAGTTGTTGTAGTCCTTTATGTGTATGGGGTGAGTTGTTGTAGTGCTTTAAGTGTGGAGTGCAGTTGTTGTAATCCTCCTTTAAGTGTATGGGGTGAGTTGTTGTAGTCCTTTAAGTGTATGGGGTGAGTTGTTGTAGTCCTTTAAGTGTATGGAGTGAGTTGTTGTAGTCCTCCTTTAAGTGTATGGAGTGAGTTGTTGTAGTCCTCCTTTAAGTGTATGGGGTGAGTTGTTGTAGTCCTTTAAGTGTTTTGAGTGAGTTGTTGTAGTCCTTTAAGTGTATGGGGTAAGTTGTTGTAGTCCTCATTTAAGTGTATGGAGTGAGTTGTTGTAGTCCTTTAAGTGTATGGAGTGAGTTGTTGTAGTCCTCCTTTAAGTGTATGGAGTGAGTTGTTGTAGTCCTTTAAGTGTATGGAGTGAGTTGCTGTAGTCCTTTAAGTGTATGGGGTGAGGTTGTTGTAGTCCTCCCTTAAGTGTATGGAGTGAGTTGTTGTAGTCCTCCTTTAAGTGTATGTCGTAAGTTGTTGTAGTCCTTTAAGTGTATGGAGTGAGTTGTTGTAGTCCTCCTTTAAGTGTATGGGGTGAGTTGTTGTAGTCCTCCTTTAAGTGTATGGAGTGAGTTGTTGAAGTCCTTTTTTAAGTGTATGGAGTGAGTTGTTGTAGTCCTTTATGTGTATGGGGTGAGTTGTTGTAGTCCTTTAAGTGTATGGAGTTAGTTGTAGTCCTCCCTTAAGTGTATGGGGTGAGTTGTTGTGGTCCTTTAAGTGTATGGAGTAAGCTGTTGTAGTCCTCCTTTAAGTGTATGGGGTGAGTTGTTGTAGTCCTTTAAGTGTATGGGGTTGGTTGTTGTAGTCCTCCTTTATATGTATGGTGTGTGTTGTTGTAGTCCTCAACTTTAAGTGTATGGAGTGAGTTGTTGTAGTCCTCCTTTAAGTGTATGGGGTGAGTTGTTGTAGTCCTTTAAGTGTTTTGAGAGAGTTGTTGTAGTCCTTTAAGTGTATGGGGTAAGTTGTTGTAGTCCTCATTTAAGTGTATGGAGTGAGTTGTTGTAGTCCTCGTTTAAGCTGTATGGATTGAGTTGTTGTAGTCCTTTTAGTGTATGGAGTGAGTTGTTGTAGTATTTTAAGTGTATGGAGTGAGTTGTCGTAGTCCTCCTTTAAGTCTATTGAGTGAGTTGTTGTAGTCCTCCTTTAAGTGTATTGAGTGAGTTATTGTAGTCCTCCTTTAAGTGTATGGAGTGAGTGGTTGTAGTCCTCCTTTAAGTGTATGGAGTGAGTTGTTGTAGTTCTTCTTTAAGTATATGGGGTGAGTTGTTGTAGTCCTCCTTTAAGTATATGGGGTGAGTTGTTGTAGTCCTCCTTTAAGTATATGGAGTAAGTTGTTGTAGTCCTCATTTAAGTGTATGGAGTGAGTTGTTGTAGTCCTCTTTTAAGTGTATGTTGTGGGTTGTTGTAGTCCTCCTTTAAGTGTATGGAGTGAGTTTTTGTAGTCCTTTAAGTGTATAGGGTGAGTTCTTGTAGTCCTTTAAGTGTATGGAGTGAGTTGTTGTAGTCCTCTTATAAGTGTATGGAGTTAGTTGTTGTAGTCCTTTAAGTGTATGGAGTGAGTTGTTGTAGTCCTCCTTTAAGTGTATGGGGTGAGTTGTTGTAGTCCTTTATGTATGGAGTAAGTTGTTGTAATCCTCCTTTAAGTGTATGGGGTGAGTTGTTGTAGTCCTTTAAGTGTATGGGGTTGAGTTGTTGTAGTCCTCTTTATATGTATGGTGTGTGTTGTTGTAGTCCTCCTTTAAGTGTATGGAGTGAGTTGTTGTAGTCCTCCTTTAAGTGTATGGGGTGAGTTGTTGTAGTCCTTTAAGTGTTTTGAGTGAGTTGTTGTAGTCCTTTAAGTGTATGGGGTAAGTTGTTGTAGTCCTCATTTAAGTGTATGGAGTGAGTTGTTGTAATCCTCGTTTAAGTGTATGGAATGAGTTGTTGTAGTCCTTTAAGTGTATGGAGTGAGTTGTTGTAGTATTTTAAGTGTATGGAGTGACTTGTCGTAGTCCTCCTTTAAGTCTATTGAGTGAGTTGTTGTAGTCCTCCTTTAAGTGTATTGAGTGAGTTATTGTAGTCCTCCTTTAAGTGTATGGAGTGAGTAGTTGTAGTCCTCCTTTAAGTGTATGGAGTGAGTTGTTGTAGTTCTTCTTTAAGTATATGGGGTGAGTTGTTGTAGTCCTCCTTTAAGTGTATGGGGTGAGTTGTTGTAGTCCTCCTTTAAGTGTATGGAGTGAGTTGTTGTAGTCCTTTAAGTGTATGGAGTGAGTTGTTGTAGTCCTCCTTTAAGTGGGTATGGAGTGAGTTGTTGTAGTCCTTTAAGTGTATGGAGTGAGTTGTTGTAGTACTTTAAGTGTATGGGGTGAGTTGTTGTAGTCCTCCTTTAAGTGTATGGAGTGAGTTGTTGTAGTCCTCCTATAAGTGTATGGGGTAAGTTGCTGTAGTCCTCCATTAAGTGTATTGGGTGAGTTGTTGTAGTCCTCCTTTAAGTGTATGGGGTGAGTTGTTGTAGTCCTTTAAGTGTATAGGGTGAGTTGTTGTAGTCCTCCTTTAAGTTTATGGGGTGAGTTGTTGTAGTCCTTTAAGTGTATGGAGTGAGTTATTGTAGTCCTCCTTTAAGTATAAGTGTGGGTTGTTGTAGCCCTCTTTTAAGTGTATGGAATGAGTTGTTTAGTCCTTTAAGTGTATGGAGTGAGTTGTTGTAGTCCTCCTTTAAGTGTATGGAGTGAGTTGTTGTAGTCCTTTAAGTGTATGGAGTGAGTTGTTGTAGTCCTCCTTTAAGTGTATGGAGTGAGTTGTTGTACGACTCCTTTAAGTGTATGGAGTGAGTTGTTGTACGCCTCCTTTAAGTGTATGGGGTGAGTTGTTGTAGTCCTCCTTTAAATGTATGGGGTGAGTTGTTTTAGTTCTTTAAGTGTATGGAGTGAGTTGTTGTAGTCCTTTAAGTGTATGGAGTGAGTTGTTGTAGCCCTCCTTTATGTGTAAGGGGTGAGTTGTTGTAGTCCTTTATGTGTATGGAGTGAGTTATTGTAGTCCTTTAAGTGTATGGAGTGAGTTGTTGTAGTCCTCCTTTAAGTTTTGGAGTGAGTTGTTGTAGTCCTCCTTTAAGTGTGTGGGTGAGTTTTTGTAGTCCTTTAAGTGTATAGGGTGAGTTGTTTTTGACCTTTAAGTGTATGGAGTGAGTTATTGTAGTCCTTTAAGTGTATAGGGTGAGTTGTTGTAATCCTTTAAGTGTATGGAGTGAGTTGTTGTAGTCCTCTTATAAGTGTATGAAGTTAGTTGTTGTAGTCCTTTAAGTGTATGGAGTGAGTCTTTTTAGTCCTTTAAGTGTATGGAGTGAGTTGTTGTAGTCCTCCTTTAAGTATATGTGGTGAGTTGTTGTAGTCCTTTAAGTGTATGGAGTGAGTTGTTGTAGTCCTCCTTTAAGTGTATGGGGTGAGTTTTTGTAGTCCTTTAAGTGTATGGAGTGAGTTGTTGTAGTCCTTTAAGTGTATGGGGTGAGTTGCTGTAGTCCTTTAAGTGTATGGAGTGAGTTGTTGTTGTCCTCCTTTAAGTGTATGGAGTGAGTTGTTGTAGTCCTTTAAGTGTATGGGGAGAGTTTTTGTAGTTCTTTAAGTGTATGGAGTGAGTTGTTGTTGTCCTTTAAGTGTATGGGGTGAGTTGTTGTAGTCCTCCTTTAAGTGTATGGAGTGAGTTGTTGTAGTCCTCCTTTAAGTGTATGAAGTGAGTTTTTGTACGCCTCCTTTAAGTGTATAGGATGAGTTTTTGTAGTCCTTTTAAGTGTATGGGGAGAGTTGTTGTAGTCCTTTAAGTGTATGGAGTGAGTTATTGTAGTCCTCCTTTAAGTGTATGGAGTGAGTTGTTGTAGTCCTTTAAGTGTATGGAGTGAGTTGTTGTAGTCCTCTTTTAAGTGTATGGGGTGAGTTGTTGTAGTCCTTTAAGTGTATGGAGTGAGTTGTTGTAGTCCTTTAAGTGTATGAGGTGAGTTGTTGTAGTCCTCTATTAAGTGTATGTTGTGGGTTGTTGTAGTCCTCCTTTAAGTGTATGGAGTGAGTTTTTGTAGTCCTTTAAGTGTATAGGGTGAGTTCTTGTAGTCCTTTAAGTGTATGGAGTGAGTTGTTGTAGTCCTCTTATAAGTGTATGGTGAGTTGTTGTAGTCCTTTAAGTGTATGGGGTGAGTTGTTGTAGTCCTCCTTTAAGTGTATGGAGTGAGTTGTTGTAGTCCTCCTTTAAGTGTATGGGGTGAGTTGTTGTAGTCCTTTAAGTGTATGGAGTGAGTTGTTGTAGTCCTCCTTTAAGTGTATGGGGTGAGTTTTTGAAGTCCTTTAAGTGTATGGAGTGAGTTGTTGTAGTCCTTTAAGTGTATGGAGTGAGTTGTTGTAGTCCTCCTTTAAGTGTATGGAGTGAGTTGTTGTAGTCCTTTAAGTGTATGGAGTGAGTTGTTGTAGTCCTTTAAGTGTATGGGGTGAGTTGTTGTAGTCCTCCTTTAAGTGTATGGAGTGAGTTGTTGTAGTCCTCCTTTAAGTGTATGTCGTAAGTTGTTGTAGTCCTTTAAGTGTATGGAGTGAGTTGTTGTATTCCTTTAAGTGTATGGAGTGAGTTGTTGTAGTCCTCCTATAAGTGTACGGGGTGAGTTGTTGTAGTCCTTTAAGTGTATGGAGTGAGTTGTTGTAGTCCTCCTTTAAGTGTATGGAGTGAGTTGTTGTACGCCTCCTTTAAGTGTATAGTGTGAGTTGTTGTAGTCCTCCTTTAAGTGTATCGGGTGAGTTGTTTTAGTTCTTTAAGTGTATGGAGTGAGTTGTTGTAGTCCTTTAAGTGTATGGGTGAGTTGTTGTAGTCCTTTAAGTGTATAAGGTGAGTTGTTGTAGTCCTCCTTTATGTGTATGGAGTGAGTTGTTGTAGTCCTTTATGTATGGAATAGTTATTGTAGTCCTTTAAGTGTATGGAGTGAGTTGTTATAATCCTCCTTTAAGTGTTTGGAGTGAGTTGTTGTAGTCCTCCTTTAAGTTTATGGGTCGAGTTGTTGTAGTCCTTTAAGTGTATGGAGTGAGTTGTTGTACGCCTCCTTTAAGTGTGTAGGGTGAGTTGTTGTAGTCCTCTTTTAAGTGTATGGCGTGCGTTGTTGTAGTCCTTTAAGTGTATGGAGTGAGTTGTTGTAGTCCTTTAAGTGTATGGGGTGAGTTGTTGTAGTCCTCCTTTAAGTGTATGGAGTGAGTTATTGTAGTCCTTTAAGTGTTTGGAGTTAGTTGTTGTAGTCCTTTAAGTTTATGGAGTGAGTTGTTGTAGTCCTCCTTTAAGTGTATGGGGTGCGTTGTTCTAGTCCTTTAAGTGTATGGAGTGAGTTGTTGTAGTCCTTTAAGTGTATGGAGTGAGTTGTTGTAGTCCTCCTGTATGTGTATGGGGTGAGTTGTTGTAGTCCTCATTTAAGTGTATGGAGTGAGTTGTTGTAGTCCTCGTTTAAGTGTATGGATTGAGTTGTTGTAGTCCTTTAAGTGTATGGAGTGAGTTGTTGTAGTATTTTAAGTGTATGGAGTGAGTTGTCGTAGTCCTCCTTTAAGTCTATTGAGTGAGTTGTTGTAGTCCTCCTTTAAGTGTATTGAGTGAGTTATTGTAGTCCTCCTTTAAGTGTATGGAGTGAGTAGTTGTAGTCCTCCTTTAAGTGTATGGAGTGAGTTGTTGTAGTTCTTCTTTAAGTATATGGGGTGAGTTGTTGTAGTCCTCCTTTAAGTATATGGGGTGAGTTGTTGTAGTCCTCCTTTAAGTATATGGAGTAAGTTGTTGTAGTCCTCATTTAAGTGTATGGAGTGAGTTGTTGTAGTCCTCTTTTAAGTGTATGTTGTGGGTTGTTGTAGTCCTCCTTTAAGTGTATGGAGTGAGTTTTTGTAGTCCTTTAAGTGTATAGGGTGAGTTCTTGTAGTCCTTTAAGTGTATGGAGTGAGTTGTTGTAGTCCTCTTATAAGTGTATGGAGTTAGTTGTTGTAGTCCTTTAAGTGTATGGAGTGAGTTGTTGTAGTCCTTTAAGTGTATGGAGTGAGTTGTTGTAGTCCTCCTTTAAGTGTATGGGGTGAGTTGTTGTAGTCCTTTAAGTGTATGGAGTGAGTTGTTGTAGTCCTCCTTTAAGTGTATGGGGTGAGTTTTTGAAGTCCTTTAAGTGTATGGAGTGAGTTGTTGTAGTCCTTTAAGTGTATGGAGTGAGTTGTTGTAGTCCTCCTTTAAGAGTATGGAGTGAGTTGTTGTAGTCCTTTAAGTGTATGGAGTGAGTTGTTGTAGTCCTTTAAGTGTATGGGGTGAGTTGTTGTAGTCCTCCTTTAAGTGTATGGAGTGAGTTGTTGTAGTCCTCCTTTAAGTGTATGTCGTAAGTTGTTGTAGTCCTTTAAGTGTATGGAGTGAGTTATTGTAGTCCTCCTTTAAGTGTATGGGGTGGGTTGTTGTTGTCCTCCTTTAAGTGTATGGAGTGAGTTGTTGAAGTCCTTTTTTAAGTGTATGGAGTGAGTTGTTGTAGTCCTTTATGTGTATGGGGTGAGTTGTTGTAGTCCTTTAAGTGTATGGAGTTAGTTGTTGTAGTCCTCCTTTAAGTGTATGGGGTGAGTTGTTGTAGTCCTTTAAGTGTATGGAGTAAGTTGTTGTAGTCCTCCTTTAAGTGTATGGGGTGAGTTGTTGTAGTCCTTTAAGTGTATGGGGTTGGTTGTTGTAGTCCTCCTTTATATGTATGGTGTGTGTTGTTGTAGTCCTCCTTTAAGTGTATGGAGTGAGTTGTTGTAGTCCTCCTTTAAGTGTATGGGGTGAGTTGTTGTAGTCCTTTAAGTGTTTTGAGTGAGTTGTTGTAGTCCTTTAAGTGTATGGGGTAAGTTGTTGTAGTCCTCATTTAAGTGTATGGAGTGAGTTGTTGTAGTCCTCGTTTAAGTGTATGGATTGAGTTGTTGTAGTCCTCGTTTAAGTGTATGGAGTGAGTTGTTGTAGTATTTTAAGTGTATGGAGTGAGTTGTCGTAGTCCTCCTTTAAGTCTATTGAGTGAGTTGTTGTAGTCCTCCTTTAAGTGTATTGAGTGAGTTATTGTAGTCCTCCTTTAAGTGTATGGAGTGAGTAGTTGTAGTCCTCCTTTAAGTGTATGGAGTGAGTTGTTGTAGTTCTTCTTTAAGTATATGGGGTGAGTTGTTGTAGTCCTCCTTTAAGTATATGGGGTGAGTTGTTGTAGTCCTCCTTTAAGTGTATGGAGTGAGTTGTTGTAGTCCTTTAAGTGTATGGAGTGAGTTGTTGTAGTCCTCCTTTAAGTGTATGGAGTGAGTTGTTGTAGTCCTTTAAGTGTATGGAGTGAGTTGTTGTAGTACTTTAAGTGTATGGGGTGAGTTGTTGTAGTCCTCCTTTAAGTGTATGGAGTGAGTTGTTGTAGTCCTCCTATAAGTGTATGGAGTAAGTTGCTGTAGTCCTCCATTAAGTGTATTGGGTGAGTTGTTGTAGTCATTTAATTTTATGGAGTGAGTTGTTGTAGTCCTTTAAGTGTATAGGGTGAGTTGTTGTAGTCCTCCTTTAAGTGTATGGGGTGAGTTGTTGTAGTCCTTTAAGTGTATGGAGTGAGTTATTGTAGTCCTCCTTTAAGTATAAGTGTGGGTTGTTGTAGCCCTCTTTTAAGTGTATGGAATGAGTTGTTTTAGTCCTTTAAGTGTATGGAGTGAGTTGTTGTAGTCCTCCTTTAAGTGTATAAGGTGAGTTGTTGTAGTCCTTTAAGTGTATGGAGTGAGTTGTTGTAGTCCTCCTTTAAGTGTATGGAGTGAGTTGTTGTACGACTCCTTTAAGTGTATGGAGTGAGTTGTTGTACGCCTCCTTTAAGTGTATGGGGTGAGTTGTTGTAGTCCTCCTTTAAATGTATGGGGTGAGTTGTTTTAGTTCTTTAAGTGTATGGAGTGAGTTGTTGTAGTCCTTTAAGTGTATGGAGTGAGGTGTTGTAGTCCTCCTTTATGTGTGAGGGATGAGTTGTTGTAGTCCTTTATGTGTATGGAGTGAGTTATTGTAGTCCTTTAAGTGTATGGAGTGAGTTGTTGTAGTCCTCCTTTAAGTTTTTGGAGTGAGTTGTTGTAGTCCTCCTTTAAGTGTGTGGGGTGAGTTTTTGTAGTCCTTTAAGTGTATAGGGTGAGTTGTTTTTGTCCTTTAAGTGTATGGAGTGAGTTATTGTAGTCCTTTAAGTGTATAGGGTGAGTTGTTGTAATCCTTTAAGTGTATGGAGTGAGTTGTTGTAGTCCTCTTATAAGTGTATGAAGTTAGTTGTTGTAGTCCTTTAAGTGTATGGAGTGAGTCTTTTTAGTCCTTTAAGTGTATGGAGTGAGTTGTTGTAGTCCTCCTTTAAGTATATGTGGTGAGTTGTTGTAGTCCTTTAAGTGTATGGAGTGAGTTGTTGTAGTCCTCCTTTAAGTGTATGGGGTGAGTTTTTGTAGTCCTTTAAGTGTATGGAGTGAGTTGTTGTAGTCCTTTAAGTGTATGGGGTGAGTTGCTGTAGTCCTTTAAGTGTATGGAGTGAGTTGTTGTTGTCCTCCTTTAAGTTTATGGAGTGAGTAGTTGTAGTCCTTTAAGTGTATGGGGAGAGTTTTTGTAGTTCTTTAAGTGTATGGAGTGAGTTGTTGTAGTCCTTTAAGTGTATGGGGTGAGTTGTTGTAGTCCTCCTTTAAGTGTATGGAGTGAGTTGTTGTAGTGCTCCTTTAAGTGTATGAAGTGAGTTTTTGTCCGCCTCCTTTAAGTGTATAGGATGAGTTTTTGTAGTCCTTTAAGTGTATGGGGAGAGTTGTTGTAGTCCTTTAAGTGTATGGAGTGAGTTATTGTAGTCCTTTAAGTGTATGGATTGAGTTGTTGTAGTCCTTTAAGTGCATGGAGTGAGTTGTTGTAGTCCTCTTTTAAGTGTATGGGGTGAGTTGTTGTAGTCCTTTAAGTGTATGGAGTGAGTTGTTGTAGTCCTTTAAGTGTATGAGGTGAGTTGTTGTAGTCCTCTATTAAGTGTATGTTGTGGGTTGTTGTAGTCCTCCTTTAAGTGTATGGAGTGAGTTTTTGTAGTCCTTTAAGTGTATAGGGTGAGTTCTTGTAGTCCTTTAAGTGTATGGGTGAGTTGTTGTAGTCACTCTTATAAGTGTATGGAGTTAGTTGTTGTAGTCCTTTAAGTGTATGGAGTGAGTTGTTGTAGTCCTCCTTTAAGTGTATGGAGTGAGTTGTTGTAGTCCTCCTTTAAGTGTATGGGGTGAGTTGTTGTAGTCCTTTAAGTGTATGGAGTGAGTTGTTGTAGTCCTCCTTTAAGTGTATGGGGTGAGTTGTTGTAGTCCTTTAAGTGTATGGAGTGAGTTGTTGTAGTCCTTTAAGTGTATGGAGTGAGTTGTTGTAGTCCTCCTTTAAGTGTATGGAGTGAGTTGTTGTAGTCCTTTAAGTGTATGGAGTGAGTTGTTGTAGTCCTTTAAGTGTATGGAGTGAGTTGTTGTAGTCCTCCTTTAAGTGTATGGAGTGAGTTGTTGTAGTCCTCCTTTAAGTGTATGGAGTGAGATGTTGTACGCCTCCTTTAAGTGTATAGTGTGTGAGTTGTTGTAGTCCTCCTTTAATTGTATCGGGTGAGTTGTTTAGTTCTTTAAGTGTATGGAGTGAGTTGTTATAATCCTCCTTTAAGTGTTTGGAGTTTTGTTGTTGTAGTCCTCCTTTAAGTTTATGGGGTGAGTTGTTGTAGTCCTTTAAGTGTATGGAGTGAGTTGTTGTACGCCTCCTTTAAGTGTGTAGGGTGAGTTGTTGTAGTCCTCTTTTAAGTGTATGGCGTGCGTTGTTGTAGTCCTTTAAGTGTATGGAGTGAGTTGTTGTAGTCCTTTAAGTGTATGGAGTGAGTTGTTGTAGTTCTTTAAGTGTATGGAGTGAGTTATTGTAGTCCTTTAAGTGTTTGGAGTTAGTTGTTGTAGTCCTTTAAGTTTATGGAGTGAGTTGTTGTAGTCCTCCTTTAAGTGTATGGGGTGCGTTGTTCTAGTCCTTTAAGTGTATGGAGTGAGTTGTTGTAGTCCTTTAAGTGTATGGAGTGAGTTGTTGTAGTCCTCCTGTGTATATGGGGTGAGTTGTTGTAGTCCTCCTTTAAGTGTGGAGTGAGTGGTTGTACGCCTCCTTTAAGTGTATAGGGTGAGTTGTTGTAGTCCTCTTTTAAGTGTGTGGGGTGAGTTTTTGTAGTCCTTTAAGTGTATGGGGTGAGTTGTTGTTGTCCTTTAAGTGTATGGAGTGAGTTATTGTAGTCCTTTAAGTGAATGGATTGAGTTGTTGTAGTCCTTTAAGTGTATGGATTGAGTTGTTGTAGTTCTTTAAGTGTATGGAGTGAGTTGTTGTACGCCTCCTTTAAGTGTTAGGGGTGATTTGTTGTAGTCCTTTAAGTGTATGGAGTGAGTTGTTGTAGTCCTTTAAGTGTATGGGGGGAGTTGTTGTAGTCCTCTATTAAGTGTATGTTGTGGGTTGTTGTAGTCCTCCTTTAAGTGTATGGAGTGAGTTTTTGTATTCCTCTTAAAAGTGTATGGAGTTAGTTGTTGTAGTCCTTTAAGTGTATGGTGTGAGTTGTTGTAGTCCTTTAAGTGTATGGAGTGAGTTGTTGTAGTCCTTTAAGTGTATGGGGTGAGTTGTTGTAGTCCTTTAAGTGTATGGAGTGAGTTGTTGTAGTCCTCCTTTAAGTGTATGGGGTGAGTTGTTGTAGTCCTTTAAGTGTATGGAGTGAGTTGTTGTAGTCCTCCTTTAAGTGTATGGGGTGAGTTGTTGTAGTCCTTTAAGTGTATGGAGTGAGTTGTTGTAGTCCTTTAAGTGTATGGGGTGAGTTGTTGTAGTCCTTTAAGTGTATGGAGTGAGTTGTTGTAGTCCTCTTTTAAGTGTATGGGGTGAATTGTTGTAGTCCTTTAAGTGTATGGAGTGAGTTGTTGTAGTCCTTTAAGTGTATGGGGTGAGTTGTTGTAGTCCTCCTTTAAGTCTATGGAGTGAGTTATTGTAGTCCTCTATTAAGTGTATGTGGTGGGTTGTTGTAGTCCTCCTTTAAGTGTATGGAGTGAGTTTTTGTAGTCCTTTAAGTGTATAGGGTGAGTTGTTGTAGTCCTTTAAGTGTATGGAGTGAGTTGTTGTAGTCCTCCTATAAGTGTATGGAGTTAGTTGTTGTAGTCCTCCTTTAAGTGTATGGGGTGAGTTGTTGTAGTCCTTTAAGTGTATGGAGTGAGTTGTTGTAGTCTTTTAAGTGTATGGAGTGAGTTGTTGTAGTCCTCCTTTAAGTGTATGGAGTGAGTTGTTGTAGTCCTCCTTTAAGTGTATGGGGTGAGTTGTTGTTGTCCTCCTTTAAGTGTATGGAGTGAGTTTTTGTTGTCCTTTAAGTGTATAGGGTGAGTTGTTGTAGTCCTTTAAGTGTATGGAGTGAGTTGTTGTAGTCCTCCTATAAGTGTATGGAGTTAGTTGTTGTAGTCCTCCTTTAAGTGTATGGAGTGAGTTTTTGTAGTCCTTTAAGTGTATGGGGTGAGTTGCTGTAGTCCTTTAAGTGTATGGTGTGAGTTGTTGTAGTCCTTTAAGTGTATGGAGTGAGTTGATGTAGTCCTTTAAGTGTATGGGGTGAGTTGTTGTAGTCCTCCTTTAAGTGTATGGAGTGAGTAGTTGTAGTCCTCCTTTAATGTATGGTGTGAGTTGTTGTACGCCTTCTTTAAGTGTATAGGATGAGTTTTTGTAGTCCTTTAAGTGTATGGGGAGAGTTGTTGTAGTCCTTTATGTGTATGGAGTGAGTTATTGTCGTCCTTTAAGTGTATGGATTGAGTTGTTGTAGTCCTTTAAGTGCATGGAGTGAGTTTTTGTAGTCCTCCTTTAAGTGTTTGGGGTGAGTTGTTGTAGTCCTCCTTTAAGTGTATGGGGTGAGTTGTTGTAGTCCTCCTTTAAGTGTATGGAGTGAGTTGTTGTAGTCGTCCTTTAAGTGTATGTGGTGAGTTGTTGTAGTCATCTTTTAAGTGTATGGGGTGAGTTGTTGTAGTCCTTTAAGTGTATGGGGTGAGTTGCTGTAGTCCTTTAAGTGTATGGATTGAGTTGTTGTAGTCCTCCTATAAGTGTATGGAGTTAGTTGTTGTAGTCCTTTAAGTGTATGGAGTGAGTTGTTGTAGTCCTTTAAATGTATCTAGTGAGTTGTTGTAGTCCTCCATTAAGTGTACGGGGTGAGTTGTTGTAGTCCTGTAAGTGTATGGAGTGAGTTGTTGTAGTACTTTAAGTGTATGGGGTGATTTGTTGTAGTCCTCCTTTAAGTGTATGGAGTGAGTTGTTGTAGTCCTCGTTTAAGTGTATGGAGTGAGTTGTTGTACGCCTCCTTTAAGTGTATAGGGTGAGTTGTTGTAGTCCTCCTTTAAGTGTATGGAGTGAGTTGTTGTAGTCCTCTTTTAAGTGTATGGGGTGAGTTGTTGTAGTCCTTTAAGTGTATGGAGTGAGTTGTTGTAGTCTTTTAAGTGTATGGGGTGAGTTGTTGTAGTCCTCTTTTAAGTGTATGGGGTGAGTTGTTGTAGTCCTCCTTTAAGTGTATGGGGTGAGTTGTTGTAGTCCTCCTTTAAGTGTATGAAGTGAGTTGTTGTAGTCCTTTAAGTGTATGGAGTGAGTTGTTGTAGTCCTCCTTTAAGTGTATGGAGTGAGTTGTTGTAGTCCTTAAGTGTATGGGGTGAGTTGTTGAAGACCTCCTTTAAGTGTATGGAGTGAGTTGTTGTAGTCCTCCTTTAAGTGTATGGAGTGAGTTGTTGTACGCCTCCTTTAAGTGTATAGGGTGAGTTGTTGTATTCCTCCTTTAAGTGTATGGGGTGAGTTCTTGTAGTCCTCCTTTAAGTGTATGGAGTGTGCTGTTGTAGTCCTCCTTTAAGTGTATGGGGTGAGTTGTTGTAGTCCTTTAAGTGTATGGAGTGAGTTGTTGTAGTCCTTCTTTAAGTGTATAGGGTGAATTGTTGTAGTCTTATTTTAAGTGTATGGGGTGAGTTGTTGTAGTCCTTTTTTAAGTGTATGGGGTGAGTTGTTGTAGTCCTCCTTTAAGTGTATAGGGTGAGTTGTTGTAGTCCTCCTTTAAGTGTATGGGGTGAGTTGTTGTAGTCCTTTAAGTGTATGGAGTGAGTTGTTGTAGTCCTCCTTTAAGTGTATAGGGTGAGTTGTTGTAGTCCTCCTTTAAGTGTATGGAGTGAGTTTTTGTAGTCCTCTTAAAAGTGTATGGAGTTAGTTGTTGTAGTCCTTTAAGTGTATGGTGTGAGTTGTTGTAGTCCTTTAAGTGTATGGAGTGAGTTGTTGTAGTCCTCCTTTAAGTGTATGGGGTGAGTTGTTGTAGTCCTTTAAGTGTATGGAGTGAGTTGTTGTAGTCCTCCTTAAAGTGTCATGGGGTGAGTTTTTGTAGTCCTTTAAGTGTATGGAGTGAGTTGTTGTAGTCCTTTAAGTATATGGGGTGAGTTGCTGTAGTCCTTTAAGTGTATGGGGTGAGTTTTTGTAGTCCTCCTTGAAGTGTATGGAGTGAGTTGTTGTAGTCCTTTAAGTGTATGGAGTAAGTTGTTGTAGTCCTTTAAGTGTATGGGGTGAGTTGTTGTAGTCCTCCTTTAAGTGTATGGAGTGAGTTGTTGTAGTCCTTTAAGTGTATGGAGTAAGTTGTTGTAGTCCTTTAAGTGTATGGGGTGAGTTGTTGTAGTCCTCCTTTAAGTGTATGGGGTGAGTTGTTCTAGTCCTTTAAGTGTATGGAGTGAGTTGTTGTAGTCCTTTAAGTGTATGGAGTGAGTTGTTGTAGTCCTCCTGTATGTGTATGGGGTGAGTTGTTGTAGTCCTCCTTTAAGTGTATGGAGTGAGTGGTTGTACGCCTCCTTAAAGTGTATAGGGTGAGTTGTTGTAGTCCTCCTTTATATGTGTGGGGTGAGTTTTTGTAGTCCTTTAAGTGTATGGGGTGAGTTGTTGTCCTTTAAGTGTATGGAGTGAGTTATTGTAGTCCTTTAAGTGTATAGGGTGAGTTGTTGTAGTCCTTTAAGTGTATGGATTGAGTTGTTGTAGTCCTTTAAGTGCATGGAGTGAGTTGTTGTAGTCCTCTTTTAAGTGTATGGGGTGAGTTGTTGTAGTCCTTTAAGTGTATGGAGTGAGTTGTTGTAGTCCTTTAAGTGTATGGGGTGAGTTGTTGTAGTCCTTTAAGTCTATGGAGTGAGTTATTGTAGTCCTCTATTAAGTGTATGTGGTGGGTTGTTGTAGTCCTCCTTTAAGTGTATGGAGTGAGTTTTGGTTGTCCTTTAAGTGTATAGGGTGAGTTGTTGTAGTCCTTTAAGTGTATGGAGTGAGTTGTTGTAGTCCTCCTATAAGTGTATGGAGTTAGTTGTTGTAGTCCTCCTTTAAGTGTATGGGGTGAGTTGTTGTAGTCCTTTAAGTGTATGGAGTGAGTTGTTGTAGTCTTTTAAGTGTATGGAGTGAGTTGTTGTAGTCCTCCTTTAAGTGTATGGGGTGAGTTGTTGTTGTCCTTTAAGTGTATTGAGTGAGTTTTTGTAGTCCTTTAAGTGTATGGGGTGAGTTGCTGTAGTCCTTTAAGTGTATGGTGTGAGTTGTTGTAGTCCTCCTTTAAGTGTATGGAGTGAGTTGTTGTAGTCCTTTAAGTGTATGGAGTGAGTTGATGTAGTCCTTTAAGTGTATGGGGTGAGTTGTTGTAGTCCTCCTTTAAGTGTATGGAGTGAGTAGTTGTAGTCCTCCTTTAATGTATGGTGTGAGTTGTTGTACGCCTTCTTTAAGTGTATAGGATGAGTTTTTGTAGTCCTTTAAGTGTATGGATTGAGTTGTTGTAGTCCTTTAAGTGCATGGAGTGAGTTTTTGTAGTCCTCCTTTAAGTGTTTGGGGTGAGTTGTTGTAGTCCTCCTTTAAGTGTATGGGGTGAGTTGTTGTAGTCCTCCTTTAAGTGTATGGAGTGAGTTGTTGTAGTCGTCCTTTAAGTGTATGTGGTGAGTTGTTGTAGTCATCTTTTAAGTGTATGGGGTGAGTTGTTGTAGTCCTTTAAGTGTATGGGGTGAGTTGCTGTAGTCCTTTAAGTGTATGGATTGAGTTGTTGTAGTCCTCCTATAAGTGTATGGAGTTAGTTGTTGTAGTCCTTTAAGTGTATGGAGTGAGTTGTTGTAGTCCTTTAAATGTATGGAGTGAGTTGTTGTAGTCCTCCATTAAGTGTACGGGGTGAGTTGTTGTAGTCCTTTAAGTGTATGGAGTGAGTTGTTGTAGTACTTTAAGTGTATGGGGTGATTTGTTGTAGTCCTCCTTTAAGTGTATGGAGTGAGTTGTTGTAGTACTCCTTTAAGTGTATGGAGTGAGTTGTTGTACGCCTCCTTTAAGTGTATAGGGTGAGTTGTTGTAGTCCTCCTTTAAGTGTATGGAGTGAGTTGTTGTAGTCCTCCTTTAAGTGTATGTGGTGAGTTGTTGTAGTCCTTTAAGTGTATGGAGTGAGTTGTTGTAGTCTTTATGTGTATGGGGTGAGTTGTTGTAGTCCTCTTTTAAGTGTATGGGGTGAGTTGTTGTAGTCCTCCTTTAAGTGTATGGGGTGAGTTGTTGTAGTCCTCCTTTAAGTGTATGAAGTGAGTTGTTGTAGTCCTTTAAGTGTATGGAGTGAGTTGTTGTAGTCCTCCTTTAAGTGTATGGAGTGAGTTGTTGTAGTCCTTTAAGTGTATGGGGTGAGTTGTGTAAGACCTCCTTTAAGTGTATGGAGTGAGATGTTGTAGTCCTCCTTTAAGTGTATGGAGTGAGTTGTTGTACGCCTCCTTTAAGTGTATAGGGTGAGTTGTTGTATTCCTCCTTTAAGTGTATGGGGTGAGTTCTTGTAGTCCTCCTTTAAGTGTATGGAGTGTGCTGTTGTAGTCCTCCTTTAAGTGTATGGGGTGATTTGTTGTAGTCCTTTAAGTGTATGGAGTGAGTTGTTGTAGTCCTACTTTAAGTGTATAGGGTGAATTGTTGTAGTCCTATTTTAAGTGTATGGGGTGAGTTGTTGTAGTCCTTTTTTAAGTGTATGGGGTGAGTTGTTGTAGTCCTCCTTTAAGTGTATGGAGTGAGTTATTGTAGTCCTTTAAGTGTATGGAGTGAGTTGTTGTAGTCCTTTAAGTGATGGTAGTGAGTTGTTGTATTCCTTTAAGTGTATGGAGTGAGTTGTTGTAGTCCTCCTATAAGTGTATGGGGTGAGTTGTTGTAGTCCTTTAAGTTTATGGAGTGAGTTGTTGTAGTCCTTTAAGTGTATGGAGTGAGTTGTTGTAGTCCTCCTTTAAGTGTATGGAGTGAGTTGTTGTAGTCCTCCTTTAAGTGTATGGAGTGAGTTGTTGTACGCCTCCTTTAAGTGTATAGTGTGAGTTGTTGTAGTCCTCCTTTAAGTGTATCGGGTGAGTTCTTTTAGTTCTTTAAGTGTATGGAGTGAGTTGTTGTAGTCCTTTAAGTGTATGGAGTGAGTTGTTGTAGTCCTTTAAGTGTATAAGGTGAGTTGTTGTAGTCCTCCTTTATGTGTATGGAGTGAGTTGTTGTAGTCCTTTATGTGTATGGAATGAGTTTTTGTAGTCCTTTAAGTGTATGGAGTGATTTGTTGTAGTCCTCCTTTAAGTGTATGGAGTGAGTTGTTGTAGTCCTCCTTTAAGTGTATGGAGTGAGTTGTTGTACGCCTCCTTTAAGTGTATAGGGTGAGTTGTTGTAGTCCTCCTTTAAGTGTATGGAGTGAGTTGTTGTAGTCCTCCTTTAAGTGTATGGGGTGAGTTGTTGTAGTCCTTTAAGTGTATGGAGTGAGTTGTTGTAGTCTTTTAAGTGTATGGGGTGAGTTGTTGTAGTCCTTTAAGTGTATGGAGTGAGTTGTTGTAGTCCTCCTTTAAGTGTATGGAGTGAGTTGTTGTAGTCCTTTAAGTGTATGGGGTGAGTTGTTGAAGACCTCCTTTAAGTGTATGGAGTGAGTTGTTGTAGTCCTCCTTTAAGTGTATGGAGTGAGTTGTTGTAGTCCTTTAAGTGTATAGGGTGAGTTGTTGTAGTCCTCCTTTAAGTGTATAGGGTGAGTTGTTGTAGTCCTCCTTTAAGTGTATGGAGTGAGTTGTTGTAGTCCTCCTTTAAGTGTATGGGGTGAGTTGTTGTAGTCCTTTAAGTGTATGGAGTGAGTTGTTGTAGTCCTACTTTAAGTGTATAGGGTGAGTTGTTGTAGTCCTATTTTAAGTGTATGGGGTGAGTTGTTGTAGTCCTTTTTTAAGTGTATGGGGTGAGTTGTTGTAGTCCTCCTTTAAGTGTATAGGGTGAGTTGTTGTAGTCCTCCTTTAAGTGTATGGGGTGAGTTGTTGTAGTCCTTTAAGTGTATGGAGTGAGTTGTTGTAGTCCTCCTTTAAGTGTATAGGGTGAGTTGTTGTAGTCCTCCTTTAAGTGTATGGAGTGAGTTGTTGTAGTCTTCCTTTAAGTGTATGGGGTGAGTTTTTGTAGTCCTCCTTTAAGTGTATGGAGTGAGTTGTTGTAGTCCTTTAAGTGTATGGAGTGAGTTTTTGTAGTCCTTTAAGTGTATGGGGTGAGTTGTTGTAGTCCTCCTTTAAGTGTATGGAGTGAGTTATTGTAGTCCTTTAAGTGTATGGAGTGAGTTGTTGTAGTCCTTTAAGTGATGGTAGTGAGTTGTTGTATTCCTTTAAGTGTATGGAGTGAGTTGTTGTAGTCCTCTTATAAGTGTATGGGGTGAGTTGTTGTAGTCCTTTAAGTTTATGGAGTGAGTTGTTGTAGTCCTTTAAGTGTATGGAGTGAGTTGTTGTAGTCCTCCTTTAAGTGTATGGAGTGAGTTGTTGTAGTCCTCCTTTAAGTGTATGGAGTGAGTTGTTGTACGCCTCCTTTAAGTGTATAGTGTGAGTTGTTGTAGTCCTCCTTTAAGTGTATCGGGTGAGTTCTTTTAGTTCTTTAAGTGTATGGAGTGAGTTGTTGTAGTCCTTTAAGTGTATGGAGTGAGTTGTTGTAGTCCTTTAAGTGTATAAGGTGAGTTGTTGTAGTCCTCCTTTATGTGTATGGAGTGAGTTGTTGTAGTCCTTTATGTGTATGGAATGAGTTTTTGTAGTCCTTTAAGTGTATGGAGTGAGTTGTTGTAATCCTCCTTTAAGTGTTTGGAGTGAGTTGTTGTAGTCCTCCTTTAAGTTTATGGGGTGAGTTGTTGTAGTCCTTTAAGTGTATGGAGTGAGTTGTTGTACGCCTCCTTTAAGTGTGTAGGGTGAGTTGTAGTCCTCTTTTAAGTGTATGGCGTGCGTTGTTGTAGTCCTTTAAGTGTATGGAGTGAGTTGTTGTAGTCCTTTAAGTGTATGGAGTGAGTTGTTGTAGTTCTTTAAGTGTATGGGGTGAGTTGTTGTAGTCCTCCTTTAAGTGTATGGAGTGAGTTATTGTAGTCCTTTAAGTGTTTGGAGTTAGTTGTTGTAGTCCTTTAAGTTTATGGAGTGAGTTGTTGTAGTCCTCCTTTAAGTGTATGGGGTGCGTTGTTCTAGTCCTTTAAGTGTATGGAGTGAGTTGTTGTAGTCCTTTAAGTGTATGGAGTGAGTTGTTGTAGTCCTTTATGTGTATGGAGTGAGTTGTTGTAGTCCTCCTGTATGTGTATGGGGTGAGTTGTTGTATTCCTCCTTTAAGTGTATGGAGTGAGTGGCTGTACGCCTCCTTTAAGTGTATAGGGTGAGTTGTTGTAGTCCTCTTTTAAGTGTGTGGAGTGAGTTTTGTAGTCCTTTAAGTGTATGGGGTGAGTTGTTGTTGTCCTTTAAGTGTATGGAGTGAGTTATTGTAGTCCTTTAAGTGAATGGATTGAGTTGTTGTAGTCCTTTAAGTGTATGGATTGAGTTGTTGTAGTTCTTTAAGTGTATGGAGTGAGTTGTTGTACGCCTCCTTTAAGTGTTAGGGGTGAGTTGTTGTAGTCCTTTAAGTTTATGGAGTGAGTTGTTGTAGTCCTTTAAGTGTATGGGGAGTTGTTGTAGTCCTCTATTAAGTGTATGTTGTGGGTTGTTGTAGTCCTCCTTTAAGTGTATGGAGTGAGTTTTTGTAGTCCTCTTAAAAGTGTATGGAGTTAGTTGTTGTAGTCCTTTAAGTGTATGGGGTGAGTTGCTGTAGTCCTTTAAGTGTATGGAGTGAGTTGTTGTAGTCCTCCTTTAAGTGTATGGAGTGAGTTGTTGTAGTCCTTTAAGTGTATGGAGTAAGTTGTTGTAGTCCTTTAAGTGTATGGGGTGAGTTGTTGTAGTCCTCCTTTTAGTGTATGGGGTGAGTTTTTGTAGTCCTCCTTTAAGTGTAATGTGTAAGTTATTGTACGCCTCCTTTAAGTGTATAGGATGAGTTTTTGTAGTCCTTTAAGTGTATGGGAGAGTTGTTGTAGTTCTTTAAGTGTATGGAGTGAGTTGTTGTAGTCCTTTAAGTGTATGGGGTGAGTTGTTGTAGTCCTCCTTTAAGTGTATGGAGTGAGTTGTTGTAGTCTTCCTTTAAGTGTATGAAGTGAGTTGTTGTAGTCCTTTAAGTGTATAGGGTGAGTTGTTGAAGTCCTCCTTTATGTGTATGGGGTGAGTTGTTGTAGTCCTTTATGTGTATGGAGTGAGTTGTTGTAGTCCTTTAAGTGTATGGAGTGAGTTGTTGTAGTCCTCCTTTAAGTTTATGGGGTGAGTTGTTGTAGTCCTTTAAGTGTATGGAGTGAGTTGTTGTACGCCTCCTTTAAGTGTATAGAGTGAGTTGTTGTAGTCCTCCTTTAAATGTATGGGGTGAGTTGTTGTAGTCCTCCTTTAAGTGTATGGGGTGAGTTGTTGTAGTCCTTTAAATGTATGGAGTGAGTTGTTCTAGTCCTCCTTTAAGTGTGTGGGGTGAGTTGTTGTAGTTCTCTTTTAAGTGTATGGCGTGCGTTGTTGTAGTCCTTTAAGTGTATGGAGTGAGTTGTTGTAGTCCTTTAACTGTATGGAGTGAGTTGTTGTAGTTCTTTAAGTGTATGGGGTGAGTTTTTGTAGTCCTCCTTTAAGTGTATGGAGTGAGTTATTGTAGTCCTTTAAGTGTTTGGAGTTAGTTGTTGTAGTCCTTTAAGTTTATGGAGTGAGTTGTTGTAGTCCTCCTTTAAGTGTATGGGGTGCGTTGTTCTAGTCCTTTAAGTGTATTGAGTGAGTTGTTGTAGTCCTTTAAGTGTATGGAGTGAGTTGTTGTAGTCCTCCTGTATGTGTATGGGGTGAGTTGTTGTAGTCCTCCTTTAAGTGTTTGGAGTGAGTGGTTGTACGCCTCCTTTAAGTGTATAGGGTGAGTTGTTGTAGTCCTCCTTTAAGTGTGTGGGGTGAGTTTTTGTAGTCCTTTAAGTGTATGGGGTGGGTTGTTGTTGTCCTTTAAGTGTATGGAGTGAGTTATTGTAGTCCTTTAAGTGAATGGATTGAGTTGTTGTAAGCCTTTAAGTGTATGGATTGAGTTGTTGTAGTTCTTTAAGTGTATGGAGTGAGTTGTTGTACGCCTCCTTTAAGTGTTAGGGGTGAGTTGTTGTAGTCCTTTAAGTGTATGGAGTGAGTTGTTGTAGTCCTTTAAGTGTATGGGGAGAGTTGTTGTAGTCCTCTATTAAGTGTATGTTGTGGGTTGTTGTAGTCCTCCTTTAAGTGTATGGAGTGAGTTTTTGTAGTCCTCTTATAAGTGTATGGAGTTAGTTGTTGTAGTCCTTTAAGTGTATGGTGTGAGTTGTTGTAGTCCTCCTTTAAGTGTATGGGGTGAGTTGTTGTAGTCCTTTAAGTGTATGGAGTGAGTTGTTGTAGTCCTCCTTTAAGTGTATGGGGTGAGTTTTTGTAGTCCTTTAAGTGTATGGAGTGAGTTGTTGTAGTCCTTTAAGTGTTTGGGGTGAGTTGCTGTAGTCCTTTAAGTGTATGGAGTGAGTTGTTGTAGTCCTCCTTTAAGTGTATGGAGTGAGTTTTTGTAGTCCTTTAAGTGTATGGAGTGAGTTGTTGTAGTCCTTTAAGTGTATGGGGTGAGTTGTTGTAGTCCTCCTTTAAGTGTATGGGGTGAGTTGTTATAGTCCTCCTTTAAGTGTATGGTGTGAGTTGTTGTACGCCTCCTTTAAGTGTATAGGATGAGTTTTTGTAGTCCTTTAAGTGTATGGGGAGAGTTGTTGTAGTTCTTTAAGTGTATGGAGTGAGTTGTTGTAGTCCTTTAAGTGTATGGGGTGAGTTGTTGTAGTCCTCCTTTAAGTGCATGGAGTGAGTTGTTGTAGTCTTCCTTTAAGTGTATGGAGTGAGTTGTTGTAGTCCTTTAAATGTATGGGGTGATTTGTTGTAGTCCTCCTTTAAGTGAATGGAGTGAGTTGTTGTAGTCCTCCTTTAAGTGTATGGAGTGAGTTGTTGTACGCCTCCTTTAAGTGTATAGGGTGAGTTGTTGTAGTCCTCCTTTAAGTGTATGGAGTGAGTTGTTGTAGTCCTCCTTTAAGTGTATGGGGTGAGTTGTTGTAGTCCTCCTGTATGTGTATGGGGTGAGTTGTTGTAGTCCTCCTTTAAGTGTTTGGAGTGAGTGGTTGTACACCTCCTTTAAGTGTATAGGGTGATTTGTTGTAGTCCTCCTTTAAGTGTGTGGGGTGAGTTTTTGTAGTCCTTTAAGTGTATGGGTTGAGTTGTTGTTGTCCTTTAAGTGTATGGAGTGAGTTATTGTAAGCCTTTAAGTGAATGGATTGAGTTGTTGTAAGCCTTTAAGTGTATGGATTGAGTTGTTGTAGTTCTTTAAGTGTATGGAGTGAGTTGTTGTACGCCTCCTTTAAGTGTTAGGGGTGAGTTGTTGTAGTCCTTTAAGTGTATGGAGTGAGTTGTTGTAGTCCTTTAAGTGTATGGGGTGAGTTTTTGTAGTCCTCTTATAAGTGTATGGAGTTAGTTGTTGTAGTCCTTTAAGTGTATGGTGTGAGTTGTTTTAGTCCTCCTTTAAGTGTATGGGGTGAGTTGTTGTAGTCCTTTAAGTGTATGGAGTGAGTTGTTGTAGTCCTCCTTTAAGTGTATGGGGTGAGTTTTTGTAGTCCTTTAAGTGTATGGAGTGAGTTGTTGTAGTCCTTTAAGTGTATGGGGTGAGTTGCTGTAGTCCTTTAAGTGTATGGAGTGAGTTGTTGTAGTCCTCCTTTAAGTGTATGGAGTGAGTTTTTGTAGTCCTTTAAGTGTATGGAGTGAGTTGTTGTAGTCCTTTAAGTGTATGGGGTGAGTTGTTGTAGTCCTCCTTTAAGTGTATGGGGTGAGTTGTTTTAGTCCTCCTTTAAGTGTATGGTGTGAGTTGTTGTACGCCTCCTTTAAGTGTATAGGATGAGTTGTTGTAGTCCTTTAAGTGTATGGGGAGAGTTGTTGTAGTTCTTTAAGTGTATGGAGTGAGTTGTTGTAGTTCTTTAAGTGTATGGGGTGAGTTGTTGTAGTCCTCCTTTAAGTGTATGGAGTGAGTTGTTGTAGTCTTCCTTTAAGTGTATGAAGTGAGTTGTTGTACGCCTCCTTTAAGTGTATAGGATGAGTTTTTGTAGTCCTTTAAGTGTATGGGGAGAGTTGTTGTAGTCCTTTAAGTGTATGGAGTGAGTTATTGTAGTCCTTTAAGTGTATGGATTGAGTTGTTGTAATCCTTTAAATGCATGGAGTGAGTTGTTGTAGTCCTCTTTTAAGTGTATGGGGTGAGTTGTTGTAGTCCTCCTTTAAGTGTATGGAGTGAGTTGTTGTAGTCCTTTAAGTGTATGGGGTGAGATGTTGTAGTCCTTTAAGTCTTTGGAGTGAGTTATTGTAGTCCTCTATTAAGTGTATGTGGTGGGTTGTTGTAGTCCTCCTTTAAGTGTATGGAGTGAGTTTTTGTAGTCCTCTTATAAGTGTATGGAGTTAGTTGTTGTAGTCCTTTAAGTGTATGGTGTGAGTTGTTGTAGTCCTCCTTTAAGTGTATGGGGTGAGTTGTTGTAGTCCTTTAAGTGTATGGAGTGAGTTGTTGTAGTCCTCCTTTAAGTGTATGGGGTGAGTTTTTGTAGTCCTTTAAGTGTATGGAGTGAGTTGTTGTAGTCCTTTAAGTGTTTGGGGTGAGTTGTTGTAGTCCTTTAAGTGTATGGAGTGAGTTGTTGTAGTCCTCCTTTAAGTGTATGGAGTGAGTTGTTGTAGTCCTTTAAGTGTATGGAGTGAGTTGTTGTAGTCCTTTAAGTGTATGGGGTGAGTTGTTGTAGTCCTCCTTTAAGTGTATGGGGTGAGTTGTTATAGTCCTCCTTTAAGTGTATGGTGTGAGTTGTTGTACGCCTCCTTTAAGTGTATAGGATGAGTTTTGTAGTCCTTTAAGTGTATGGGGAGAGTTGTTGTAGTTCTTTAAGTGTATGGAGTGAGTTGTTGTAGTTCTTTAAGTGTATGGGGTGAGTTGTTGTAGTCCTCCTTTAAGTGTATGGAGTGAGTTGTTGTAGTCTTCCTTTAAGTGTAAGAAGTGAGTTGTTGTACGCCTCCTTTAAGTGTATAGGATGAGTTTTTGTAGTCCTTTAAGTGTATGGGGAGAGTTGTTGTAGTCCTTTAAGTGTATGGAGTGAGTTATTGTAGTCCTTTAAGTGTATGGATTGAGTTGTTGTAATCCTTTAAATGCATGGAGTGAGTTGTTGTAGTCCTCTTTTAAGTGTATGGGGTGAGTTGTTGTAGTCCTCCTTTAAGTGTATGGAGTGAGTTGTTGTAGTCCTTTAAGTGTATGGGGTGAGTTGTTGTAGTCCTTTAAGTCTTTGGAGTGAGTTATTGTAGTCCTCTATTAAGTGTATGTGGTGGGTTGTTGTAGTCCTCCTTTAAGTGTATGGAGTGAGTTTTTGTAGTCCTCTTATAAGTGTATGGAGTTAGTTGTTGTAGTCCTTTAAGTGTATGGTGTGAGTTGTTGTAGTCCTCCTTTAAGTGTATGGGGTGAGTTGTTGTAGTCCTTTAAGTGTATGGAGTGAGTTGTTGTAGTCCTCCTTTAAGTGTATGGGGTGAGTTTTTGTAGTCCTTTAAGTGTATGGAGTGAGTTGTTGTAGTCCTTTAAGTGTTTGGGGTGAGTTGCTGTAGTCCTTTAAGTGTATGGAGTGAGTTGTTGTAGTCCTCCTTTAAGTGTATGGAGTGAGTTTTTGTAGTCCTTTAAGTGTATGGAGTGAGTTGTTGTAGTCCTTTAAGTGTATGGGGTGAGTTGTTGTAGTCCTCCATTAAGTGTATGGGGTGAGTTGTTATAGTCCTCCTTTAAGTGTATGGTGTGAGTTGTTGTACGCCTCCTTTAAGTGTATAGGATGAGTTTTTGTAGTCCTTTAAGTGTATGGGGAGAGTTGTTGTAGTTCTTTAAGTGTATGGAGTGAGTTGTTGTAGTCCTTTAAGTGTATGGGGTGAGTTGTTGTAGTCCTCCTTTAAGTGCATGGAGTGAGTTGTTGTAGTCTTCCTTTAAGTGTATGAAGTGAGTTGTTGTACGCCTCCTTTAAGTGTATAGGATGAGTTTTTGTAGTCCTTTAAGTGTATGGGGAGAGTTGTTGTAGTCCTTTAAGTGTATGGAGTGAGTTATTGTAGTCCTTTAAGTGTATGGATTGAGTTGTTGTAGTCCTTTAAATGCATGGAGTGAGTTGTTGTAGTCCTCTTTTAAGTGTATGGGGTGAGTTGTTGTAGTCCTCCTGTATGTGTATGGGGTGAGTTGTTGTAGTCCTCCTTTAAGTGTTTGGAGTGAGTGGTTGTACACCTCCTTTAAGTGTATAGGGTGATTTGTTGTAGTCCTCCTTTAAGTGTGTGGGGTGAGTTTTTGTAGTCCTTTAAGTGTATGGGTTGAGTTGTTGTTGTCCTTTAAGTGTATGGAGTGAGTTATTGTAAGCCTTTAAGTGAATGGATTGAGTTGTTGTAAGCCTTTAAGTGTATGGATTGAGTTGTTGTAGTTCTTTAAGTGTATGGAGTGAGTTGTTGTACGCCTCCTTTAAGTGTATGGAGTGAGTTGTTGTAGTCCTTTAAGTGTATGGGGTGAGTTGTTATAGTCCTCCTTTAAGTGTATGGTGTGAGTTGTTGTACGCCTCCTTTAAGTGTATAGGATGAGTTGTTGTAGTCCTTTAAGTGTATGGGGAGAGTTGTTGTAGTTCTTTAAGTGTATGGAGTGAGTTGTTGTAGTTCTTTAAGTGTATGGGGTGAGTTGTTGTAGTCCTCCTTTAAGTGTATGGAGTGAGTTGTTGTAGTCCTTTAAGTGTATGGAGTGAGTTATTGTAGTCCTTTAAGTGTATGGATTGAGTTGTTGTAATCCTTTAAATGCATGGAGTGAGTTGTTGTAGTCCTCTTTTAAGTGTATGGGGTGAGTTGTTGTAGTCCTCCTTTAAGTGTATGGAGTGAGTTGTTGTAGTCCTTTAAGTGTATGGGGTGAGTTGTTGTAGTCCTTTAAGTCTTTGGAGTGAGTTATTGTAGTCCTCTATTAAGTGTATGTGGTGGGTTGTTGTAGTCCTCCTTTAAGTGTATGGAGTGAGTTTTTGTTGTCCTTTAAGTGTATAGTGTGAGTTGTTGTAGTTCTTTAAGTGTATGGAGTGAGTTGTTGTAGTCCTCCATTAAGTGTATGGGGTGAGTTGTTTTAGTCCTTTAAGTGTATGGAGTGAGTTGTTGTAGTCCTTTAAGTGTATGGGGTGATTTGTTGTAGTCCTCCTTTAAGTGTATGGAGTGAGTTGTTGTAGTCCTCCTTTAAGTGTATGGAGTGAGTTGTTGTACGCCTCCTTTAAGTGTATAGGGTGAGTTGTTGTAGTCGTCCTTTAAGTGTATGGAGTGAGTTGTTGTAGTCCTCCTTTAAGTGTATGGGGTGAGTTGTTGTAGTCCTTTAAATGTATGGAGTGAGTTGTTGTAGTCCTCCATTAAGTGTATGGGGTGAGTTGTTGTAGTCCTTTAAGTGTATGGAGTGAGTTGTTGTAGTCCTTTAAGTGTATGGGGTGATTTGTTGTAGTCCTCCTTTAAGTGTATGGAGTGAGTTGTTGTAGTCCTCCTTTATGTGTATGGAGTGAGTTGTTGTACGCCTCTTTTAAGTGTATAGGGTGAGTTGTTGTAGTCCTCCTTTAAGTGTATGGAGTGAGTAGTTGTAGTCCTTTAAGTGTATGGAGTGAGTTATTGTAGTCCTTTAAGTGTATGGATTGAGTTGTTGTAGTCCTTTAAATGCATGGAGTGAGTTGTTGTAGTCCTCTTTTAAGTGTATGGGGTGAGTTGTTGTAGTCCTCCTGTATGTGTATGGGGTGAGTTGTTGTAGTCCTCCTTTAAGTGTTTGGAGTGAGTGGTTGTACACCTCCTTTAAGTGTATAGGGTGATTTGTTGTAGTCCTCCTTTAAGTGTGTGGGGTGAGTTTTTGTAGTCCTTTAAGTGTATGGGTTGAGTTGTTGTTGTCCTTTAAGTGTATGGAGTGAGTTATTGTAAGCCTTTAAGTGAATGGATTGAGTTGTTGTAAGCCTTTAAGTGTATGGATTGAGTTGTTGTAGTTCTTTAAGTGTATGGAGTGAGTTGTTGTACGCCTCCTTTAAGTGTTAGGGGTGAGTTGTTGTAGTCCTTTAAGTGTATGGAGTGAGTTGTTGTAGTCCTTTAAGTGTATGGGGTGAGTTTTTGTAGTCCTCTTATAAGTGTATGGAGTTAGTTGTTGTAGTCCTTTAAGTGTATGGTGTGAGTTGTTTTAGTCCTCCTTTAAGTGTATGGGGTGAGTTGTTGTAGTCCTTTAAGTGTATGGAGTGAGTTGTTGTAGTCCTCCTTTAAGTGTATGGGGTGAGTTTTTGTAGTCCTTTAAGTGTATGGAGTGAGTTGTTGTAGTCCTTTAAGTGTATGGGGTGAGTTGTTGTAGTCCTCCTTTAAGTGTATGGGGTGAGTTGTTGTAGTCCTCCTTTAAGTGTATGGAGTGAGTTTTTGTAGTCCTTTAAGTGTATGGAGTGAGTTGTTGTAGTCCTTTAAGTGTATGGGGTGAGTTGTTGTAGTCCTCCTTTAAGTGTATGGGGTGAGTTGTTATAGTCCTCCTTTAAGTGTATGGTGTGAGTTGTTGTACGCCTCCTTTAAGTGTATAGGATGAGTTGTTGTAGTCCTTTAAGTGTATGGGGTGAGTTGTTGTAGTTCTTTAAGTGTATGGAGTGAGTTGTTGTAGTTCTTTAAGTGTATGGGGTGAGTTGTTGTAGTCCTCCTTTAAGTGTATGGAGTGAGTTGTTGTAGTCTTCCTTTAAGTGTATGAAGTGAGTTGTTGTACGCCTCCTTTAAGTGTATAGGATGAGTTTTTGTAGTCCTTTAAGTGTATGGGGAGAGTTGTTGTAGTCCTTTAAGTGTATGGAGTGAGTTATTGTAGTCCTTTAAGTGTATGGATTGAGTTGTTGTAATCCTTTAAATGCATGGAGTGAGTTGTTGTAGTCCTCTTTTAAGTGTATGGGGTGAGTTGTTGTAGTCCTTTAAGTGTATGGAGTGAGTTGTTGTAGTCCTTTAAGTGTATGGGGTGAGTTGTTGTAGTCCTTTAAGTCTTTGGAGTGAGTTATTGTAGTCCTCTATTAAGTGTATGTGGTGGGTTGTTGTAGTCCTCCTTTAAGTGTATGGAGTGAGTTTTTGTTGTCCTTTAAGTGTATAGGGTGAGTTGTTGTAGTCCTTTAAGTGTATGGAGTGAGTTGTTGTAGTCCTCCTATAAGTGTATGGAGTTAGTTGTTGTAGTCCTTTAAGTGTATGGAGTGAGTTGTTGTAGTCCTTTAAATGTATGGGGTGATTTGTTGTAGTCCTCCTTTAAGTGAATGGAGTGAGTTGTTGTAGTCCTCCTTTAAGTGTATGGAGTGAGTTGTTGTACGCCTCCTTTAAGTGTATAGGGTGAGTTGTTGTAGTCCTCCTTTAAGTGTATGGAGTGAGTTGTTGTAGTCCTCCTTTAAGTGTATGGGGTGAGTTGTTGTAGTCCTTTAAGTGTATGGAGTGAGTTGTTGTAGTCCTCCTTTAAGTGTATGGGGTGAGTTGTTGTAGTCCTTTAAGTGTATGGAGTGAGTTGTTGTAGTCCTTTAAGTGTATGGGGTGAGTTGTTGTAGTCCTTTAAGTGTATGGAGTGAGTTATTGTAGTCCTTTAAGTGTATGGATTGAGTTGTTGTAGTCCTTTAAATGCATGGAGTGAGTTGTTGTAGTCCTCTTTTAAGTGTATGGGGTGAGTTGTTGTAGTCCTTTAAGTGTATGGAGTGAGTTGTTGTAGTCCTTTAAGTGTATGGGGTGAGTTGTTGTAGTCCTCCTTTAAGTCTATGGAGTGAGTTATTGTAGTCCTCTATTAAGTGTATGTGGTGGGTTGTTGTAGTCCTCCTTTAAGTGTATGGAGTGAGTTTTTGTTGTCCTTTAAGTGTATAGGGTGAGTTGTTGTAGTCCTTTAAGTGTATGGAGTGAGTTGTTGTAGTCCTCCTATAAGTGTATGGAGTTAGTTGTTGTAGTCCTTTAAGTGTATGGAGTGAGTTGTTGTAGTCCTCCATTAAGTGTATGGGGTGAGTTGTTTTAGTCCTTTAAGTGTATGGAGTGAGTTGTTGTAGTCCTTTAAGTGTATGGGGTGATTTGTTGTAGTCCTCCTTTAAGTGACTGGAGTGAGTTGTTGTAGTCCTCCTTTAAGTGTATGGAGTGAGTTGTTGTACGCCTCCTTTAAGTGTATAGGGTGAGTTGTTGTAGTCGTCCTTTAAGTGTATGGAGTGAGTTGTTGTAGTCCTCCTTTAAGTGTATGGGGTGAGTTGTTGTAGTCCTTTAAATGTATGGAGTGAGTTGTTGTAGTCCTCCATTAAGTGTATGGGGTGAGTTGTTGTAGTCCTTTAAGTGTATGGAGTGAGTTGTTGTAGTCCTTTAAGTGTATGGGGTGATTTGTTGTAGTCCTCCTTTAAGTGTATGGAGTGAGTTGTTGTAGTCCTCCTTTATGTGTATGGAGTGAGTTGTTGTACGCCTCTTTTAAGTGTATAGGGTGAGTTGTTGTAGTCCTCCTTTAAGTGTATGGAGTGAGTAGTTGTAGTCCTTTAAGTGTATGGAGTGAGTTGTTGTACGCCTCTTTTAAGTGTATAGGGTGAGTTGTTGTAGTCCTCCTTTAAGTGTATGGAGTGAGTAGTTGTAGTCCTTTAAGTGTATGGGGTGAGTTGTTGTAGTCCTCCTTTAAGTGTATGGGGTGAGTTTTTGTAGTCCTCCTTTAAGTGTATGGAGTGTGTTGTTGTAGTCCTCCTTTAAGTGTATGGGGTGAGTTGTTGTAGTCCTTTAAGTGTATGGAGTGAGTTGTTGTAGTCCTACTTTAAGTGTATAGGGTGAGTTGTTGTAGTCCTATTTTAAGTGTATGGGGTGAGTTGTTGAAGTCTTTTTTAAGTGTATGGGGTGAGTTGTTGTAGTCCTCCTTTAAGTGTATAGGGTGAGTTGTTGTAGTCCTCTTATAAGTGTATGGGGTGAGTTGTTGTAGTCCTTTAAGTGTATGGAGTGAGTTGTTGTAGTCCTCCTTTAAGTGTATAGGGTGAGTTGTTGTAGTCCTCCTTTAAGTGTATGGAGTGAGTTGTTGTAGTCTTCCTTTAAGTGTATGGGGTGAGTTTTTGTAGTCCTCCTTTAAGTGTATGGAGTGAGTTGTTGTAGTCCTTTAAGTTTATGGAGTGAGTTTTTGTAGTCCTTTAAGTGTATGGGGTGAGTTGTTGTAGTCCTCCTTTAAGTGTATGGAGTGAGTTATTGTAGTCCTTTAAGTGTATGGAGTGAGTTGTTGTAGTCCTTTAAGTGAATGGAGTGAGTTGTTGTAGTCCTTTATGTGTATGGAGTGAGTTGTTGTAGTCCTCCTATAAGTTTATGGGGTGAGTTGTTATAGTCCTTCAAGTGTACGGAGTGAGTTGTTGTAGTCCTTTAAGTGTATGGAGTGAGTTGTTGTAGTCCTACTTTAAGTGTATGGAGTGAGTTGTTGTAGTCCTCCTTTAAGTGTATGGAGTGAGTTGTTGTACGCCTCCTTTAAGTGTATAGGGTGAGTTTTTGTAGTCCTTTAAGTGTATGGGGAGAGTTGTTGTAGTTCTTTAAGTGTATGGAGTGAGTTGTTGTAGTCCTCCTTTAAGTGTATGGAGTGAGTTGTTGTAGTCCTCCTTTATGTTTATGGAGTGAGTTGTTGTACGCCTCCTTTAAGTGTATAGGGTGAGTTGTTGTAGTCCTCCTTTAAGTGTATGGGGTGAGTTGTTGTAGTCCTCCTTTAAGTGTATGGGGTGAGTTGTTATAGTCCTCCTTTAAGTGTATGGTGTGAGTTGTTGTACGCCTCCTTTAAGTGTATAGGATGAGTTTTTGTAGTCCTTTAAGTGTATGGGGAGAGTTGTTGTAGTTCTTTAAGTGTATGGAGTGAGTTGTTGTAGTCCTTTAAGTGTATGGGGTGAGTTGTTGTAGTCCTCCTTTAAGTGTATGGAGTGAGTTGTTGTAGTCTTCCTTTAAGTGTATGACGTGAGTTGTTGTACGCCTCCTTTAAGTGTATAGGATGAGTTTTTGTAGTCCTTTAAGTGTATGGGGAGAGTTGTTGTAGTCCTTTAAGTGTATGGAGTGAGTTATTGTAGTCCTTTAAGTGTATGGATTGAGTTGTTGTAGTCCTTTAAGTGCATGGAGTGAGTTGTTGTAGTCCTCTTTTAAGTGTATGGGGTGAGTTGTTGTAGTCCTTTAAGTGTATGGAGTGAGTTGTTGTAGTCCTTTAAGTGTATGGGGTGAGTTGTTGTAGTCCTTTAAGTCTTTGGAGTGAGTTATTGTAGTCCTCTATTAAGTGTATGTGGTGGGTTGTTGTAGTCCTCCTTTAAGTGTATGGAGTGAGTTTTTGTTGTCCTTTAAGTGTATAGGGTCAGTTGTTGTAGTCCTTTAAGTGTTTGGAGTGAGTTGTTGTAGTCCTCCTATAAGTGTATGGAGTTAGTTGTTGTAGTCCTTTAAGTGTATGGAGTGAGTTGTTGTAGTCCTTTAAATGTATGGGGTGAGTTGTTGTAGTCCTCCTTTAAGTGAATGGAGTGAGTTGTTGTAGTCCTCCTTTAAGTGTATGGAGTGAGTTGTTGTACGCCTCCTTTAAGTGTATAGGGTGAGTTGTTGTAGTCCTCCTTTAAGTGTATGGAGTGAGTTGTTGTAGTCCTCCTTTACGTGTATGGGGTGAGTTGTTGTAGTCCTTTAAATGTATGGAGTGAGTTGTTGTAGTCCTCCATTAAGTGTATGGGGTGAGTTGTTGTAGTCCTTTAAGTGTATGGAGTGAGTTGTTGTAGACCTTTAAGTGTATGGGGTGATTTGTTGTAGTCCTTTAAGTGTATGGAGTGAGTTATTGTAGTCCTTTAAGTGTATGGATTGAGTTGTTGTAGTCCTTTAAAAGCATGGAGTGAGTTGTTGTAGTCCTCTTTTAAGTGTATGGGGTGAGTTGTTGTAGTCCTTTAAGTGTATGGAGTGAGTTGTTGTAGTCCTTTAAGTGTATGGGGTGAGTTGTTGTAGTCCTTTAAGTCTTTGGAGTGAGTTATTGTAGTCCTCTATTAAGTGTATGTGGTGGGTTGTTGTAGTCGTCCTTTAAGTGTATGGAGTGAGTTTTTGTTGTCCTTTAAGTGTATAGTGTGAGTTGTTGTAGTTCTTTAAGTGTATGGAGTGAGTTGTTGTAGTCCTCCTATAAGTGTATGGAGTTAGTTGTTGTAGTCCTTTAAGTGTATGGAGTGAGTTGTTGTAGTCCTCCATTAAGTGTATGGGGTGAGTTGTTTTAGTCCTTTAAGTGTATGGAGTGAGTTGTTGTAGTCCTTTAAGTGTATGGGGTGATTTGTTGTAGTCCTCCTTTAAGTGACTGGAGTGAGTTGTTGTAGTCCTCCTTTAAGTGTATGGAGTGAGTTGTTGTACGCCTCCTTTAAGTGTATAGGGTGAGTTGTTGTAGTCGTCCTTTAAGTGTATGGAGTGAGTTGTTGTAGTCCTCCTTTAAGTGTATGGGGTGAGTTGTTGTAGTCCTTTAAATGTATGAAGTGAGTTGTTGTAGTCCTCCATTAAGTGTATGGGGTGAGTTGTTGTAGTCCTTTAAGTGTATGGAGTGAGTTGTTGTAGTCCTTTAAGTGTATGGGGTGATTTGTTGTAGTCCTCCTTTAAGTGTATGGAGTGAGTTGTTGTAGTCCTCCTTTATGTGTATGGAGTGAGTTGTTGTACGCCTCTTTTAAGTGTATAGGGTGAGTTGTTGTAGTCCTCCTTTAAGTGTATGGAGTGAGTAGTTGTAGTCCTTTAAGTGTATGGAGTGAGTTGTTGTACGCCTCTTTTAAGTGTATAGGGTGAGTTGTTGTAGTCCTCCTTTAAGTGTATGGAGTGAGTAGTTGTAGTCCTTTAAGTGTATGGGGTGAGTTGTTGTAGTCCTCCTTTAAGTGTATGGGGTGAGTTTTTGTAGTCCTCCTTTAAGTGTATGGAGTGTGTTGTTGTAGTCCTCCTTTAAGTGTATGGGGTGAGTTGTTGTAGTCCTTTAAGTGTATGGAGTGAGTTGTTGTAGTCCTACTTTAAGTGTATAGGGTGAGTTGTTGTAGTCCTATTTTAAGTGTATGGGGTGAGTTGTTGAAGTCCTTTTTTAAGTGTATGGGGTGAGTTGTTGTAGTCCTCCTTTAAGTGTATAGGGTGAGTTGTTGTAGTCCTCCTTTAAGTGTATGGGGTGAGTGGTTGTAGTCCTTTAAGTGTATGGAGTGAGTTGTTGTAGTCCTCCTTTAAGTGTATAGGGTGAGTTGTTGTAGTCCTCCTTTAAGTGTATGGAGTGAGTTGTTGTAGTCTTCCTTTAAGTGTATGGGGTGAGTTTTTGTAGTCCTCCTTTAAGTGTATGGAGTGAGTTGTTGTAGTCCTTTAAGTTTATGGAGTGAGTTTTTGTAGTCCTTTAAGTGTATGGGGTGAGTTGTTGTAGTCCTCCTTTAAGTGTATGGAGTGAGTTATTGTAGTCCTTTAAGTGTATGGAGTGAGTTGTTGTAGTCCTTTAAGTGAATGGAGTGAGTTGTTGTAGTCCTTTATGTGTATGGAGTGAGTTGTTGTAGTCCTCCTATAAGTTTATGGGGTGAGTTGTTATAGTCCTTCAAGTGTACGGTGGAGTGAGTTGTTGTAGTCCTTTAAGTGTATGGAGTGAGTTGTTGTAGTCCTACTTTAAGTGTATGGAGTGAGTTGTTGTAGTCCTCCTTTAAGTGTATGGAGTGAGTTGTTGTACGCCTCCTTTAAGTGTATAGGGTGAGTTTTTGTAGTCCTTTAAGTGTATGGGGAGAGTTGTTGTAGTTCTTTAAGTGTATGGAGTGAGTTGTTGTAGTCCTCCTTTAAGTGTATGGAGTGAGTTGTTGTAGTCCTCCTTTATGTTTATGGAGTGAGTTGTTGTACGCCTCCTTTAAGTGTATAGGGTGAGTTGTTGTAGTCCTCCTTTAAGTGTATGGGGTGAGTTGTTGTAGTCCTCCTTTAAGTGTATGGGGTGAGTTGTTGTAGTCCTTTAAGTGTATGGAGTGAGTTGTTGTAGTCCTTTAAGTGTATGGAGTGAGTTGTTGTAGTCCTTTAAGTGTATAGGGTGAGTTGTTGTAGTCCTCCTTTATGTGTATGGGGTGAGTTATTGTAGTCCTTTAAGTGTATGGAGTGAGTTGTTGTAGTCCTTTAAGTGTATGGAGTGAGTTGTTGTAGTCCTCCTTTAAGTGTATGGAGTGAGTTGTTGTAGTCCTCCTTTAAGTGTATGGAGTGAGTTGTTGTAGTCCTCCTTTAAGTGTATGGAGTGAGTTGTTGTACGCCTCCTTTAAGTGTAGAGGGTGAGTTGTTGTAGTCCTCTTTTAAGTGTATGGGGTGAGTTGTTGTAGTCCTCCTTTAAGTGTATGGAGTGTGTTGTTGTAGTCCTCCTTTAAGTGTATGGGGTGAGTTGTTGTTGTCCTTTAAGTGTATGGAGTGAGTTGTTGTAGTCCTACTTTAAGTGTATAGGGTGAGTTGTTGTAGTCCTATTTTAAGTGTATGGGGTGAGTTGTTGAAGTCCTTTTTTAAGTGTATGGGGTGAGTTGTTGTAGTCCTCCTTTAAGTGTATAGGGTGAGTTGTTGTAGTCCTCCTTTAAGTGTATGGGGTGAGTTGTTGTAGTCCTCCTTTAAGTGTATGGGGTGAGTTGTTATAGTCCTCCTTTAAGTGTATGGTGTGAGTTGTTGTACGCCTCCTTTAAGTGTATAGGATGAGTTTTTGTAGTCCTTTAAGTGTATGGGGAGAGTTGTTGTAGTTCTTTAAGTGTATGGAGTGGGTTGTTGTAGTCCTTTAAGTGTATGGGGTGAGTTGTTGTAGTCCTCCTTTAAGTGTATGGAGTGAGTTGTTGTAGTCTTCCTTTAAGTGTATGACGTGAGTTGTTGTACGCCTCCTTTAAGTGTATAGGATGAGTTTTTGTAGTCCTTTAAGTGTATGGGGAGAGTTGTTGTAGTCCTTTAAGTGTATGGAGTGAGTTATTGTAGTCCTTTAAGTGTATGGATTGAGTTGTTGTAATCCTTTAAATGCATGGAGTGAGTTGTTGTAGTCCTCTTTTAAGTGTATGGGGTGAGTTGTTGTAGTCCTTTAAGTGTATGGAGTGAGTTGTTGTAGTCCTTTAAGTGTATGGGGTGAGTTGTTGTAGTCCTTTAAGTCTTTGGAGTGAGTTATTGTAGTCCTCTATTAAGTGTATGTGGTGGGTTGTTGTAGTCCTCCTTTAAGTGTATGGAGTGAGTTTTTGTTGTCCTTTAAGTGTATAGGGTCAGTTGTTGTAGTCCTTTAAGTGTTTGGAGTGAGTTGTTGTAGTCCTCCTATAAGTGTATGGAGTTAGTTGTTGTAGTCCTTTAAGTGTATGGAGTGAGTTGTTGTAGTCCTTTAAATGTATGGGGTGATTTGTTGTAGTCCTCCTTTAAGTGAATGGAGTGAGTTGTTGTAGTCCTCCTTTAAGTGTATGGAGTGAGTTGTTGTACGCCTCCTTTAAGTGTATAGGGTGAGTTGTTGTAGTCCTCCTTTAAGTGTATGGAGTGAGTTGTTGTAGTCCTCCTTTACGTGTATGGGGTGAGTTGTTGTAGTCCTTTAAATGTATGGAGTGAGTTGTTGTAGTCCTCCATTAAGTGTATGGGGTGAGTTGTTGTAGTCCTTTAAGTGTATGGAGTGAGTTGTTGTAGACCTTTAAGTGTATGGGGTGATTTGTTGTAGTCCTTTAAGTGTATGGAGTGAGTTATTGTAGTCCTTTAAGTGTATGGATTGAGTTGTTGTAGTCCTTTAAATGCATGGAGTGAGTTGTTGTAGTCCTCTTTTAAGTGTATGGGGTGAGTTGTTGTAGTCCTTTAAGTGTATGGAGTGAGTTGTTGTAGTCCTTTAAGTGTATGGGGTGAGTTGTTGTAGTCCTTTAAGTCTTTGGAGTGAGTTATTGTAGTCCTCTATTAAGTGTATGTGGTGGGTTGTTGTAGTCGTCCTTTAAGTGTATGGAGTGAGTTTTTGTTGTCCTTTAAGTGTATAGTGTGAGTTGTTGTAGTTCTTTAAGTGTATGGAGTGAGTTGTTGTAGTCCTCCTATAAGTGTATGGAGTTAGTTGTTGTAGTCCTTTAAGTGTATGGAGTGAGTTGTTGTAGTCCTCCATTAAGTGTATGGGGTGAGTTGTTTTAGTCCTTTAAGTGTATGGAGTGAGTTGTTGTAGTCCTTTAAGTGTATGGGGTGATTTGTTGTAGTCCTCCTTTAAGTGACTGGAGTGAGTTGTTGTAGTCCTCCTTTAAGTGTATGGAGTGAGTTGTTGTACGCCTCCTTTAAGTGTATAGGGTGAGTTGTTGTAGTCGTCCTTTAAGTGTATGGAGTGAGTTGTTGTAGTCCTCCTTTAAGTGTATGGGGTGAGTTGTTGTAGTCCTTTAAATGTATGGAGTGAGTTGTTGTAGTCCTCCATTAAGTGTATGGGGTGAGTTGTTGTAGTCCTTTAAGTGTATGGAGTGAGTTGTTGTAGTCCTTTAAGTGTATGGGGTGATTTGTTGTAGTCCTCCTTTAAGTGTATGGAGTGAGTTGTTGTAGTCCTCCTTTATGTGTATGGAGTGAGTTGTTGTACGCCTCTTTTAAGTGTATAGGGTGAGTTGTTGTAGTCCTCCTTTAAGTGTATGGAGTGAGTAGTTGTAGTCCTTTAAGTGTATGGAGTGAGTTGTTGTACGCCTCTTTTAAGTGTATAGGGTGAGTTGTTGTAGTCCTCCTTTAAGTGTATGGAGTGAGTAGTTGTAGTCCTTTAAGTGTATGGGGTGAGTTGTTGTAGTCCTCCTTTAAGTGTATGGGGTGAGTTTTTGTAGTCCTCCTTTAAGTGTATGGAGTGTGTTGTTGTAGTCCTCCTTTAAGTGTATGGGGTGAGTTGTTGTAGTCCTTTAAGTGTATGGAGTGAGTTGTTGTAGTCCTACTTTAAGTGTATAGGGTGAGTTGTTGTAGTCCTATTTTAAGTGTATGGGGTGAGTTGTTGAAGTCCTTTTTTAAGTGTATGGGGTGAGTTGTTGTAGTCCTCCTTTAAGTGTATAGGGTGAGTTGTTGTAGTCCTCCTTTAAGTGTATGGGGTGAGTTGTTGTAGTCCTTTAAGTGTATGGAGTGAGTTGTTGTAGTCCTCCTTTAAGTGTATAGGGTGAGTTGTTGTAGTCCTCCTTTAAGTGTATGGAGTGAGTTGTTGTAGTCTTCCTTTAAGTGTATGGGGTGAGTTTTTGTAGTCCTCCTTTAAGTGTATGGAGTGAGTTGTTGTAGTCCTTTAAGTTTATGGAGTGAGTTTTTGTAGTCCTTTAAGTGTATGGGGTGAGTTGTTGTAGTCCTCCTTTAAGTGTATGGAGTGAGTTATTGTAGTCCTTTAAGTGTATGGAGTGAGTTGTTGTAGTCCTTTAAGTGAATGGAGTGAGTTGTTGTAGTCCTTTATGTGTATGGAGTGAGTTGTTGTAGTCCTCCTATAAGTTTATGGGGTGAGTTGTTATAGTCCTTCAAGTGTACGGAGTGAGTTGTTGTAGTCCTTTAAGTGTATGGAGTGAGTTGTTGTAGTCCTACTTTAAGTGTATGGAGTGAGTTGTTGTAGTCCTCCTTTAAGTGTATGGAGTGAGTTGTTGTACGCCTCCTTTAAGTGTATAGGGTGAGTTTTGTAGTCCTTTAAGTGTATGGGGAGAGTTGTTGTAGTTCTTTAAGTGTATGGAGTGAGTTGTTGTAGTCCTCCTTTAAGTGTATGGAGTGAGTTGTTGTAGTCCTCCTTTATGTTTATGGAGTGAGTTGTTGTACGCCTCCTTTAAGTGTATAGGGTGAGTTGTTGTAGTCCTCCTTTAAGTGTATGGGGTGAGTTGTTGTAGTCCTCCTTTAAGTGTATGGGGTGAGTTGTTTTAGTTCTTTAAGTGTATGGAGTGAGTTGTTGTAGTCCTTTAAGTGTATGGAGTGAGTTGTTGTAGTCCTTTAAGTGTATAGGGTGAGTTGTTGTAGTCCTCCTTTATGTGTATGGGGTGAGTTATTGTAGTCCTTTAAGTGTATGGAGTGAGTTGTTGTAGTCCTTTAAGTGTATGGAGTGAGTTGTTGTAGTCCTCCTTTAAGTGTATGGAGTGAGTTGTTGTAGTCCTCCTTTAAGTGTATGGAGTGAGTTGTTGTAGTCCTCCTTTAAGTGTATGGAGTGAGTTGTTGTACGCCTCCTTTAAGTGTAGAGGGTGAGTTGTTGTAGTCCTCTTTTAAGTGTATGGGGTGAGTTGTTGTAGTCCTCCTTTAAGTGTATGGAGTGAGTTGTTGTAGTCCTCCTTTAAGTGTATGGGGTGAGTTGTTGTAGTCCTTTAAGTGTATGGAGTGAGTTGTTGTAGTCCTCCTTTAAGTGTATGGGGTGAGTTGTTGTAGTCCTCCTTTAAGTGTATGGGGTGAGTTGTTGTAGTCCTTTAAGTGTATGGGGTGAGTTGTTGTAGTCCTCCTTTAAGTGTATGGAGTGAGTTGTTGTAGTCCTCCTTTAAGTGTATGGGGTGAGTTGTTGTAGTCCTCCTTTAAGTGTATGGAGTGAGTTGTTTTAGTCCTCCTTTAAGTGTATGGAGTGAGTTGTTGTAGTCCTTTAAGTGTATGGAGTGAGTTGTTGTAGTCCTTTAAGTGTATGGAGTGAGTTGTTGTAGTCCTCCTTTAAGTGTATGGAGTGAGTTGTTGTACGCCTCCTTTAAGTGTATAGGGTGAGTTGTTGTAGTCCTCCTTTAAGTGTATGGGGTGAGTTGTTGTAGTCCTCCTTTAAGTGTATGGAGTGAGTTGTTGTAGTCCTCCTTTATGTGTATGGGGTGAGTTGTTGTAGTCCTTTAAGTGTATGGGGTGAGTTGTTGTAGTCCTCCTTTAAGTGTATGGGGTGAGTTGTTCTAGTCCTCCTTAAGTGTATGGAGTGAGTTGTTGTAGTCCTCCTTTAAGTGTATGGAGTGAGTTGTTGTAGTCCTCCTTTAAGTGTATGGGGTGAGTTGTTGTAGTCCTCCTTTAAGTGTATGGAGTGAGTTGTTGTAGTCCTTTAAGTGTATGGAGTGAGTTGTTGTAGTCCTCCTTTAAGTGTATGGAGTGAGTTGTTGTAGTCCTTTAAGTGTATGGAGTGAGTTGTTGTACGCCTCCTTTAAGTGTATAGGGTGAGTTGTTGTAGTCCTCCTTTAAGTGTATGGGGTGAGTTGTTGTAGTCCTCCTTTAAGTGTATGGGGTGAGTTGTTTTAGTTCTTTAAGTGTATGGAGTGAGTTGTTGTAGTCCTTTAAGTGTATGGAGTGAGTTGTTGTAGTCCTTTAAGTGTATGGGGTGAGTTGTTGTAGTCCTCCTTTATGTGTATGGGGTGAGTTATTGTAGTCCTTTAAGTTTAAGTGTAGTGTTTGGAGTGAGTTGTTGTAGTCCTCCTTTAAGTGTATGGGGTGAGTTGTTGTAGTCCTCCTTTAAGTGTATGGAGTGAGTTGTTGTAGTCCTCCTTTAAGTGTATGGAGTGAGTTGTTGTAGTCCTTTAAGTGTATGGAGTGAGTTGTTGTAGTCCTTTAAGTGTATGGAGTGAGTTGTTGTAGCCCTCCTTTAAGTGTATGGGGTGAGTTGTTGTAGTCCTTTAAGTGTATGGAGTGAGTTGTTGTAGTCCTTTAAGTGTATGGAGTGAGTTGTTGTAGTCCTCCTTTAAGTGTATGGAGTGAGTTGTTGTAGTCCTCCTTTAAGTGTATGGAGTGAGTTGTTGTACGCCTCCTTTAAGTGTATAGGGTGAGTTGTTGTAGTCCTCCTTTAAGTGTATGGGGTGAGTTGTTGTAGTCCTTTAAGTGTATGGAGTGAGTTGTTGTAGTCCTCCTATAAGTGTATGGAGTGAGTTGTTGTAGTCCTTTAAGTGTATGGAGTGAGTTGTTGTAGTCCTTTAAGTGTATAGGGTGAGTTGTTGTAGTCCTCCTTTATGTGTATGGGGTGAGTTATTGTAGTCCTTTAAGTGTATGGAGTGAGTTGTTGTAGTCCTTTAAGTGTATGGAGTGAGTTGTTGTAGTCCTCCTTTAAGTGTATGGGTGAGTTGTTGTAGTCCTCCTTTAAGTGTATGGAGTGAGTTGTTGTAGTCCTCCTTTAAGTGTATGGAGTGAGTTGTTGTACGCCTCCTTTAAGTGTAGAGGGTGAGTTGTTGTAGTCCTCTTTTAAGTGTATGGGGTGAGTTGTTGTAGTCCTTTAAGTGTATGGAGTGAGTTGTTGTAGTCCTCCTTTAAGTGTATGGAGTGAGTTGTTGTAGTCCTTTAAGTGTATGGAGTGAGTTGTTGTAGTCCTCCTTTAAGTGTATGGAGTGAGTTGTTGTAGTCCTCCTTTAAGTGTATGGAGTGAGTTGTTGTAGTCCTCCTTTAAGTGTATGGAGTGAGTTGTTGTAGTCCTCCTTTAAGTGTATGGAGTGAGTTGTTGTACGCCTCCTTTAAGTGTATAGGGTGAGTTGTTGTAGTCCTCCTTTAAGTGTATGGGGTGAGTTGTTGTAGTCCTCCTTTAAGTGTATGGAGTGTGCTGTTGTAGTCCTCCTTTAAGTGTATGGGGTGAGTTGTTGTAGTCCTTTAAGTGTATGGAGTGAGTTGTTGTAGTCCTACTTTAAGTGTATAGGGTGAATTGTTGTAGTCCTATTTTAAGTGTATGGGGTGAGTTGTTGTAGTCCTTTTTTAAGTGTATGGGGTGAGTTGTTGTAGTCCTCCTTTAAGTGTATGGAGTGAGTTGTTGTAGTCCTCCTTAAGTGTATGGGGTGAGTTGTTGTAGTCCTTTAAGTGTATGGAGTGAGTTGTTGTAGTCCTCCTTTAAGTGTATAGGGTGAGTTGTTGTAGTCCTCCTTTAAGTGTATGGAGTGAGTTGTTGTAGTCCTCCTTTAAGTGTATGGAGTGAGTTGTTGTAGTCCTCCTTTAAGTGTATGGGGTGAGTTGTTGTAGTCCTTTAAGTGTATGGAGTGAGTTGTTGTAGTCCTTTAAGTGTATGGGGTGAGTTGTTGTAGTCCTCCTTTAAGTGTATGGAGTGAGTTATTGTAGTCCTTTAAGTGTATGGAGTGAGTTGTTGTAGTCCTTTAAGTGTATGGAGTGAGTTGTTGTATTCCTTTAAGTGTATGGAGTGAGTTGTTGTAGTCCTCCTATAAGTGTATGGGGTGAGTTGTTGTAGTCCTTTAAGTGTATGGAGTGAGTTGTTGTAGTCCTTTAAGTGTATGGAGTGAGTTGTTGTAGTCCTCCTTTAAGTGTATGGAGTGAGTTGTTGTAGTCCTCCTTTAAGTGTATGGAGTGAGTTGTTGTACGCCTCCTTTAAGTGTATAGTGTGAGTTGTTGTAGTCCTCCTTTAAGTGTATCGGGTGAGTTCTTTTAGTTCTTTAAGTGTATGGAGTGAGTTGTTGTAGTCCTTTAAGTGTATGGAGTGAGTTGTTGTAGTCCTTTAAGTGTATAAGGTGAGTTGTTGTAGTCCTCCTTTATGTGTATGGAGTGAGTTGTTGTAGTCCTTTATGTGTATGGAATGAGTTTTTGTAGTCCTTTAAGTGTATGGAGTGAGTTGTTGTAATCCTCCTTTAAGTGTTTGGAGTGAGTTGTTGTAGTCCTCCTTTAAGTTTATGGGGTGAGTTGTTGTAGTCCTTTAAGTGTATGGAGTGAGTTGTTGTACGCCTCCTTTAAGTGTGTAGGGTGAGTTGTTGTAGTCCTCTTTTAAGTGTATGGCGTGCGTTGTTGTAGTCCTTTAAGTGTATGGAGTGAGTTGTTGTAGTCCTTTAAGTGTATGGAGTGAGTTGTTGTAGTTCTTTAAGTGTATGGGGTGAGTTGTTGTAGTCCTCCTTTAAGTGTATGGAGTGAGTTATTGTAGTCCTTTAAGTGTTTGGAGTTAGTTGTTGTAGTCCTTTAAGTTTATGGAGTGAGTTGTTGTAGTCCTCCTTTAAGTGTATGGGGTGCGTTGTTCTAGTCCTTTAAGTGTATGGAGTGAGTTGTTGTAGTCCTTTAAGTGTATGGAGTGAGTTGTTGTAGTCCTTTATGTGTATGGAGTGAGTTGTTGTAGTCCTCCTGTATGTGTATGGGGTGAGTTGTTGTATTCCTCCTTTAAGTGTATGGAGTGAGTGGCTGTACGCCTCCTTTAAGTGTATAGGGTGAGTTGTTGTAGTCCTCTTTTAAGTGTGTGGGGTGAGTTTTTGTAGTCCTTTAAGTGTATGGGGTGAGTTGTTGTTGTCCTTTAAGTGTATGGAGTGAGTTATTGTAGTCCTTTAAGTGAATGGATTGAGTTGTTGTAGTCCTTTAAGTGTATGGATTGAGTTGTTGTAGTTCTTTAAGTGTATGGAGTGAGTTGTTGTACGCCTCCTTTAAGTGTTAGGGGTGAGTTGTTGTAGTCCTTTAAGTTTATGGAGTGAGTTGTTGTAGTCCTTTAAGTGTATGGGGGGAGTTGTTGTAGTCCTCTATTAAGTGTATGTTGTGGGTTGTTGTAGTCCTCCTTTAAGTGTATGGAGTGAGTTTTTGTAGTCCTCTTAAAAGTGTATGGAGTTAGTTGTTGTAGTCCTTTAAGTGTATGGGGTGAGTTGCTGTAGTCCTTTAAGTGTATGGAGTGAGTTGTTGTAGTCCTCCTTTAAGTGTATGGAGTGAGTTGTTGTAGTCCTTTAAGTGTATGGAGTAAGTTGTTGTAGTCCTTTAAGTGTATGGGGTGAGTTGTTGTAGTCCTCCTTTTAGTGTATGGGGTGAGTTTTTGTAGTCCTCCTTTAAGTGTAATGTGTAAGTTATTGTACGCCTCCTTTAAGTGTATAGGATGAGTTTTTGTAGTCCTTTAAGTGTATGGGGAGAGTTGTTGTAGTTCTTTAAGTGTATGGAGTGAGTTGTTGTAGTCCTTTAAGTGTATGGGGTGAGTTGTTGTAGTCCTCCTTTAAGTGTATGGAGTGAGTTGTTGTAGTCTTCCTTTAAGTGTATGAAGTGAGTTGTTGTAGTCCTTTAAGTGTATAGGGTGAGTTGTTGAAGTCCTCCTTTATGTGTATGGGGTGAGTTGTTGTAGTCCTTTATGTGTATGGAATGAGTTATTGTAGTCCTTTAAGTGTATGGAGTGAGTTGTTGTAGTCCTCCTTTAAGTTTATGGGGTGAGTTGTTGTAGTCCTTTAAGTGTATGGAGTGAGTTGTTGTACGCCTCCTTTAAGTGTATAGAGTGAGTTGTTGTAGTCCTCCTTTAAATGTATGGGGTGAGTTGTTGTAGTCCTCCTTTAAGTGTATGGGGTGAGTTGTTGTAGTCCTTTAAATGTATGGAGTGAGTTGTTCTAGTCCTCCTTTAAGTGTGTAGGGTGAGTTGTTGTAGTTCTCTTTTAAGTGTATGGCGTGCGTTGTTGTAGTCCTTTAAGTGTATGGAGTGAGTTGTTGTAGTCCTTTAACTGTATGGAGTGAGTTGTTGTAGTTCTTTAAGTGTATGGGGTGAGTTTTTGTAGTCCTCCTTTAAGTGTATGGAGTGAGTTATTGTAGTCCTTTAAGTGTTTGGAGTTAGTTGTTGTAGTCCTTTAAGTTTATGGAGTGAGTTGTTGTAGTCCTCCTTTAAGTGTATGGGGTGCGTTGTTCTAGTCCTTTAAGTGTATGGAGTGAGTTGTTGTAGTCCTTTAAGTGTATGGAGTGAGTTGTTGTAGTCCTCCTGTATGTGTATGGGGTGAGTTGTTGTAGTCCTCCTTTAAGTGTTTGGAGTGAGTGGTTGTACGCCTCCTTTAAGTGTATAGGGTGAGTTGTTGTAGTCCTCCTTTAAGTGTGTGGGGTGAGTTTTTGTAGTCCTTTAAGTGTATGGGGTGGGTTGTTGTTGTCCTTTAAGTGTATGGAGTGAGTTATTGTAGTCCTTTAAGTGAATGGATTGAGTTGTTGTAAGCCTTTAAGTGTATGGATTGAGTTGTTGTAGTTCTTTAAGTGTATGGAGTGAGTTGTTGTACGCCTCCTTTAAGTGTTAGGGGTGAGTTGTTGTAGTCCTTTAAGTGTATGGAGTGAGTTGTTGTAGTCCTTTAAGTGTATGGGGAGAGTTGTTGTAGTCCTCTATTAAGTGTATGTTGTGGGTTGTTGTAGTCCTCCTTTAAGTGTATGGAGTGAGTTTTTGTAGTCCTCTTATAAGTGTATGGAGTTAGTTGTTGTAGTCCTTTAAGTGTATGGTGTGAGTTGTTGTAGTCCTCCTTTAAGTGTATGGGGTGAGTTGTTGTAGTCCTTTAAGTGTATGGAGTGAGTTGTTGTAGTCCTCCTTTAAGTGTATGGGGTGAGTTTTTGTAGTCCTTTAAGTGTATGGAGTGAGTTGTTGTAGTCCTTTAAGTGTTTGGGGTGAGTTGCTGTAGTCCTTTAAGTGTATGGAGTGAGTTGTTGTAGTCCTCCTTTAAGTGTATGGAGTGAGTTTTTGTAGTCCTTTAAGTGTATGGAGTGAGTTGTTGTAGTCCTTTAAGTGTATGGGGTGAGTTGTTGTAGTCCTCCTTTAAGTGTATGGGGTGAGTTGTTATAGTCCTCCTTTAAGTGTATGGTGTGAGTTGTTGTACGCCTCCTTTAAGTGTATAGGATGAGTTTTTGTAGTCCTTTAAGTGTATGGGGAGAGTTGTTGTAGTTCTTTAAGTGTATGGAGTGAGTTGTTGTAGTCCTTTAAGTGTATGGGGTGAGTTGTTGTAGTCCTCCTTTAAGTGCATGGAGTGAGTTGTTGTAGTCTTCCTTTAAGTGTATGAAGTGAGTTGTTGTACGCCTCCTTTAAGTGTATAGGATGAGTTTTTGTAGTCCTCCTTTAAGTGAATGGAGTGAGTTGTTGTAGTCCTCCTTTAAGTGTATGGAGTGAGTTATTGTAGCCTCCTTTAAGTGTATAGGGTGAGTTGTTGTAGTCCTCCTTTAAGTGTATGGAGTGAGTTGTTGTAGTCCTCCTTTACGTGTATGGGGTGAGTTGTTGTAGTCCTCCTGTATGTGTATGGGGTGAGTTGTTGTAGTCCTCCTTTAAGTGTTTGGAGTGAGTGGTTGTACACCTCCTTTAAGTGTATAGGGTGATTTGTTGTAGTCCTCCTTTAAGTGTGTGGGGTGAGTTTTTGTAGTCCTTTAAGTGTATGGGTTGAGTTGTTGTTGTCCTTTAAGTGTATGGAGTGAGTTATTGTAAGCCTTTAAGTGAATGGATTGAGTTGTTGTAAGCCTTTAAGTGTATGGATTGAGTTGTTGTAGTTCTTTAAGTGTATGGAGTGAGTTGTTGTACGCCTCCTTTAAGTGTTAGGGGTGAGTTGTTGTAGTCCTTTAAGTGTATGGAGTGAGTTGTTGTAGTCCTTTAAGTGTATGGGGTGAGTTTTTGTAGTCCTCTTATAAGTGTATGGAGTTAGTTGTTGTAGTCCTTTAAGTATATGGTGTGAGTTGTTTTAGTCCTCCTTTAAGTGTATGGGGTGAGTTGTTGTAGTCCTTTAAGTGTATGGAGTGAGTTGTTGTAGTCCTCCTTTAAGTGTATGGGGTGAGTTTTTGTAGTCCTTTAAGTGTATGGAGTGAGTTGTTGTAGTCCTTTAAGTGTATGGGGTGAGTTGCTGTAGTCCTTTAAGTGTATGGAGTGAGTTGTTGTAGTCCTCCTTTAAGTGTATGGAGTGAGTTTTTGTAGTCCTTTAAGTGTATGGAGTGAGTTGTTGTAGTCCTTTAAGTGTATGGGGTGAGTTGTTGTAGTCCTCCTTTAAGTGTATGGGGTGAGTTGTTATAGTCCTCCTTTAAGTGTATGGTGTGAGTTGTTGTACGCCTCCTTTAAGTGTATAGGATGAGTTTTTGTAGTCCTTTAAGTGTATGGGGAGAGTTGTTGTAGTTCTTTAAGTGTATGGAGTGAGTTGTTGTAGTTCTTTAAGTGTATGGGGTGAGTTGTTGTAGTCCTCCTTTAAGTGTATGGAGTGAGTTGTTGTAGTCTTCCTTTAAGTGTATGAAGTGAGTTGTTGTACGCCTCCTTTAAGTGTATAGGATGAGTTTTTGTAGTCCTTTAAGTGTATGGGGAGAGTTGTTGTAGTCCTTTAAGTGTATGGAGTGAGTTATTGTAGTCCTTTAAGTGTATGGATTGAGTTGTTGTAATCCTTTAAATGCATGGAGTGAGTTGTTGTAGTCCTCTTTTAAGTGTATGGGGTGAGTTGTTGTAGTCCTCCTTTAAGTGTATGGAGTGAGTTGTTGTAGTCCTTTAAGTGTATGGGGTGAGATGTTGTAGTCCTTTAAGTCTTTGGAGTGAGTTATTGTAGTCCTCTATTAAGTGTATGTGGTGGGTTGTTGTAGTCCTCCTTTAAGTGTATGGAGTGAGTTTTTGTAGTCCTCTTATAAGTGTATGGAGTTAGTTGTTGTAGTCCTTTAAGTGTATGGTGTGAGTTGTTGTAGTCCTCCTTTAAGTGTATGGGGTGAGTTGTTGTAGTCCTTTAAGTGTATGGAGTGAGTTGTTGTAGTCCTCCTTTAAGTGTATGGGGTGAGTTGTTGTAGTCCTTTAAGTGTATGGAGTGAGTTGTTGTAGTCCTTTAAGTGTATGGGGTGAGTTGCTGTAGTCCTTTAAGTGTATGGAGTGAGTTGTTGTAGTCCTCCATTAAGTGTATGGGGTGAGTTGTTTTAGTCCTTTAAGTGTATGGAGTGAGTTGTTGTAGTCCTTTAAGTGTATGGGGTGATTTGTTGTAGTCCTCCTTTAAGTGTATGGAGTGAGTTGTTGTAGTCCTCCTTTAAGTGTATGGAGTGAGTTGTTGTACGCCTCCTTTAAGTGTATAGGATGAGTTGTTGTAGTCCTTTAAGTGTATGGGGTGAGTTGTTGTAGTCCTTTAAGTGTATGGAGTGAGTTGTTGTAGTCCTTTAAGTGTATGGGGTGAGTTGTTGTAGTCCTCCTTTAAGTGTATGGAGTGAGTTGTTGTAGTCCTCCTTTAAGTGTATGGAGTGAGTTGTTGTACGCCTCTTTTAAGTGTATAGGGTGAGTTGTTGTAGTCCTCCTTTAAGTGTATGGAGTGAGTAGTTGTAGTCCTTTAAGTGTATGGAGTGAGTTATTGTAGTCCTTTAAGTGTATGGATTGAGTTGTTGTAGTCCTTTAAATGCATGGAGTGAGTTGTTGTAGTCCTCTTTTAAGTGTATGGGGTGAGTTGTTGTAGTCCTCCTGTATGTGTATGGGGTGAGTTGTTGTAGTCCTCCTTTAAGTGTTTTGGAGTGAGTGGTTGTACACCTCCTTTAAGTGTATAGGGTGATTTGTTGTAGTCCTCTTTAAGTGTGTGTGGGGTGAGTTTTTGTAGTCCTTTAAGTGTATGGGTTGAGTTGTTGTTGTCCTTTAAGTGTATGGAGTGAGTTATTGTAAGGCCTTTAGTGAATAAGTGTAATGGATTGAGTTGTTGTAGTCCTTTAAGTGTATGGTGTGAGTTGTTGTAGTCCTCCTTTAAGTGTATGGGGTGAGTTGTTGTAGTCCTTTAAGTGTATGGAGTGAGTTGTTGTAGTCCTCCTTTAAGTGTATGGGGTGAGTTTTTGTAGTCCTTTAAGTGTATGGAGTGAGTTGTTGTAGTCCTTTAAGTGTTTGGGGTGAGTTGCTGTAGTCCTTTAAGTGTATGGAGTGAGTTGTTGTAGTCCTCCTTTAAGTGTATGGAGTGAGTTTTTGTAGTCCTTTAAGTGTATGGAGTGAGTTGTTGTAGTCCTTTAAGTGTATGGGGTGAGTTGTTGTAGTCCTCCTTTAAGTGTATGGGGTGAGTTGTTATAGTCCTCCTTTAAGTGTATGGTGTGAGTTGTTGTACGCCTCCTTTAAGTGTTTAGGATGAGTTTTTGTAGTCCTTTAAGTGTATGGGGAGAGTTGTTGTAGTTCTTTAAGTGTATGGAGTGAGTTGTTGTAGTCCTTTAAGTGTATGGGGTGAGTTGTTGTAGTCCTCCTTTAAGTGCATGGAGTGAGTTGTTGTAGTCTTCCTTTAAGTGTATGAAGTGAGTTGTTGTACGCCTCCTTTAAGTGTATAGGATGAGTTTTTGTAGTCCTTTAAGTGTATGGGGAGAGTTGTTGTAGTCCTTTAAGTGTATGGAGTGAGTTATTGTAGTCCTTTAAGTGTATGGATTGAGTTGTTGTAATCCTTTAAATGCATGGAGTGAGTTGTTGTAGTCCTCTTTTAAGTGTATGGGGTGAGTTGTTGTAGTCCTTTAAGTGTATGGCAGGTGAGTTGTTGTAGTCCTTTAAGTGTATGGGGTGAGTTGTTGTAGTCCTTTAAGTCTTTGGAGTGAGTTATTGTAGTCACTCTATTAAGTGTATGTGGTGGGTTGTTGTAGTCCTCCTTTAAGTGTGTATGGAGTGAGTTTTTGTTGTCCTTTAAGTGTATAGGGTCAGTTGTTGTAGTCCTTTAAGTGTTTGGAGTGAGTTGTTGTAGTCCTCCTATAAGTGTATGGAGTGAGTTGTTGTAGTCCTTTAAGTGTATGGAGTGAGTTGTTGTAGTCCTTTAAATGTATGGGGTGATTTGTTGTAGTCCTCCTTTAAGTGAATGGAGTGAGTTGTTGTAGTCCTCCTTTAAGTGTATGGAGTGAGTTGTTGTACGCCTCCTTTAAGTGTATAGGGTGAGTTGTTGTAGTCCTCCTTTAAGTGTATGGAGTGAGTTGTTGTAGTCCTCCTTTACGTGTATGGGGTGAGTTGTTGTAGTCCTTTAAATGTATGGAGTGAGTTGTTGTAGTCCTCCATTAAGTGTATGGGATGAGTTGCTGTAGTCCTTATGATGGAGGAGTTGTTGTAGACCTTTAAGTGTATGGAGTGAGTTGTTGTAGTCCTTTAAGTGTATGGAGTGAGTTATTGTAGTCCTTTAAGTGTATGGATTGAGTTGTTGTAATCCTTTAAATGCATGGAGTGAGTTGTTGTAGTCCTCTTTTAAGTGTATGGGGTGAGTTGTTGTAGTCCTTTAAGTGTATGGAGTGAGTTGTTGTAGTCCTTTAAGTGTATGGGGTGAGTTGTTGTAGTCCTTTAAGTCTTTGGAGTGAGTTATTGTAGTCCTCTATTAAGTGTATGTGGTGGGTTGTTGTAGTCGTCCTTTAAGTGTATGGAGTGAGTTTTTGTTGTCCTTTAAGTGTATAGTGTGAGTTGTTGTAGTTCTTTAAGTGTATGGAGTGAGTTGTTGTAGTCCTCCTATAAGTGTATGGAGTTAGTTGTTGTAGTCCTTTAAATGTATGGAGTGAGTTGTTGTAGTCCTCCATTAAGTGTATGGGGTGAGTTGTTTTAGTCCTTTAAGTGTATGGAGTGAGTTGTTGTAGTCCTTTAAGTGTATGGGGTGATTTGTTGTAGTCCTCCTTTAAGTGACTGGAGTGAGTTGTTGTAGTCCTCCTTTAAGTGTATGGAGTGAGTTGTTGTACGCCTCCTTTAAGTGTATAGGGTGAGTTGTTGTAGTCGTCCTTTAAGTGTATGGAGTGAGTTGTTGTAGTCCTCCTTTAAGTGTATGGGGTGAGTTGTTGTAGTCCTTTAAATGTATGGAGTGAGTTGTTGTAGTCCTCCATTAAGTGTATGGGGTGAGTTGTTGTAGTCCTTTAAGTGTATGGAGTGAGTTGTTGTAGTCCTTTAAGTGTATGGGGTGATTTGTTGTAGTCCTCCTTTAAGTGTATGGAGTGAGTTGTTGTAGTCCTCCTTTATGTGTATGGAGTGAGTTGTTGTACGCCTCTTTTAAGTGTATAGGGTGAGTTGTTGTAGTCCTCCTTTAAGTGTATGGAGTGAGTAGTTGTAGTCCTTTAGTGTATAGTGAGGGTGAGTTGTTGTAGTCCTCCTCCTTTAAGTGTAGTGTGGGGTGAATTTTTGTAGTCCTCCTTTAAGTGTATGGAGTGTGTTGTTGTAGTCCTCCTTTAAGTGTATAGGGTGAGTTGTTGTAGTCCTTTAAGTGTATGGGTGAGTTGTTGTAGTCCTACTTTAAGTGTATAGGGGTGAGTTGTTGTAGTCCTATTTTTAAGTGTATGAAATTTGAGTTGTTGAAGTCTTTTTTTAAGTGTATGGGGTGAGGAGTTGTTGTAGTCCTCCTTTAAGTGTATAGGGTGAGTTGTTGTAGTCCTCCTTAAGTGTATGGGGTGAGTTGTTGTAGTCCTTTAAGTGTATGGAGTGAGTTGTTGTAGTCCTCCTTTAAGTGTATAGGGTGAGTTGTTGTAGTCCTCCTTTAAGTGTATGGAGTGAGTTGTTGTAGTCTTCCTTTAAGTGTATGGGGTGAGTTTTTGTAGTCCTCCTTTAAGTGTATGGAGTGAGTTGTTGTAGTCCTTTAAGTTTATGGAGTGAGTTTTTGTAGTCCTTTATGTGTATGGGGTGAGTTGTTGTAGTCCTCCTTAAGTGTGTATGGAGTGAGTTATTGTAGTCCTTTAAGTGTATGGAGTGAGTTGTTGTAGTCCTTTAAGTGAATGGAGTGAGTTGTTGTAGTCCTTTATGTGTATGGAGTGAGTTGTTGTAGTCCTCCTATTAGTTTATGGGGTTGTTATAGTCCTTTAAGTGTACGTGGAGTGAGTTGTTGTAGTCCTTTAAGTGTATGGAGTGAGTTGTTGTAGTCCTACTTTAAGTGTATGGAGTGAGTTGTTGTAGTCCTCCTTTAAGTGTATGGAGTGAGTTGTTGTACGCCTCCTTTAAGTGTATAGGGTGAGTTTTTGTAGTTCTTTAAGTGTATGGGGAGAGTTGTTGTAGTTCTTTAAGTGTATGGAGTGAGTTGTTGTAGTCCTCCTTTAAGTGTATGGAGTGAGTTGTTGTAGTCCTCCTTTTATGTTTATGGAGTGAGTTGTTGTACGCCTCCTTTAAGTGTATAGGGTGAGTTGTTGTAGTCCTCCTTTAAGTGTATGGGGTGAGTTGTTGTAGTCCTCCTTTAAGTGTATGGGGTGAGTTGTTATAGTCCTCCTTTAAGTGTATGGGTGAGTTGTTGTACGCCTCCTTTAAGTGTATAGGATGAGTTTTTGTAGTCCTTTAAGTGTATGGGGAGAGTTGTTGTAGTTCTTTAAGTGTATGGAGTGAGTTGTTGTAGTCCTTTAAGTGTATGGGGTGAGTTGTTGTAGTCCTCCTTTAAGTGTATGGAGTGAGTTGTTGTAGTCTTCCTTTAAGTGTATGAAGTGAGTTGTTGTACGCCTCCTTTAAGTGTATAGGATGAGTTTTTGTAGTCCTTTAAGTGTATGGGGAGAGTTGTTGTAGTCCTTTAAGTGTATGGAGTGAGTTATTGTAGTCCTTTAAGTGTATGGATTGAGTTGTTGTAATCCTTAAAATGCATGGAGTGAGTTGTTGTAGTCCTCTTTTAAGTGTATGGGGTGAGTTGTTGTAGTCCTTTAAGTGTATGGAGTGAGTTGTTGTAGTCCTTTAAGTGTATGGGGTGAGTTGTTGTAGTCCTTTAAGTCTTTGGAGTGAGTTATTGTAGTCCTCTATTAAGTGTATGTGGTGGGTTGTTGTAGTCCTCCTTTAAGTGTATGGAGTGAGTTTTTGTTGTCCTTTAAGTGTATAGGGTCAGTTGTTGTAGTCCTTTAAGTGTTTGGAGTGAGTTGTTGTAGTCCTCCTATAAGTGTATGGAGTTAGTTGTTGTAGTCCTTTAAGTGTATGGAGTGAGTTGTTGTAGTCCTTTAAATGTATGGGGTGATTTGTTGTAGTCCTCCTTTAAGTGAATGGAGTGAGTTGTTGTAGTCCTCCTTTAAGTGTATGGAGTGAGTTGTTGTACGCCTCCTTTAAGTGTATAGGGTGAGTTGTTGTAGTCCTCCTTTAAGTGTATGGAGTGAGTTGTTGTAGTCCTCCTTTACGTGTATGGGGTGAGTTGTTGTAGTCCTTTAAATGTATGGAGTGAGTTGTTGTAGTCCTCCATTAAGTGTATGGGGTGAGTTGTTGTAGTCCTTTAAGTGTATGGAGTGAGTTGTTGTAGACCTTTAAGTGTATGGGGTGATTTGTTGTAGTCCTTTAAGTGTATGGAGTGAGTTATTGTAGTCCTTTAAGTGTATGGATTGAGTTGTTGTAGTCCTTTAAATGCATGGAGTGAGTTGTTGTAGTCCTCTTTTAAGTGTATGGGGTGAGTTGTTGTAGTCCTTTAAGTGTATGGAGTGAGTTGTTGTAGTCCTTTAAGTGTATGGGGTGAGTTGTTGTAGTCCTTTAAGTCTTTGGAGTGAGTTATTGTAGTCCTCTATTAAGTGTATGTGGTGGGTTGTTGTAGTCGTCCTTTAAGTGTATGGAGTGAGTTTTTGTTGTCCTTTAAGTGTATAGTGTGAGTTGTTGTAGTTCTTTAAGTGTATGGAGTGAGTTGTTGTAGTCCTCCTATAAGTGTATGGAGTTAGTTGTTGTAGTCCTTTAAGTGTATGGAGTGAGTTGTTGTAGTCCTCCATTAAGTGTATGGGGTGAGTTGTTTTAGTCCTTTAAGTGTATGGAGTGAGTTGTTGTAGTCCTTTAAGTGTATGGGGTGATTTGTTGTAGTCCTCCTTTAAGTGACTGGAGTGAGTTGTTGTAGTCCTCCTTTAAGTGTATGGAGTGAGTTGTTGTACGCCTCCTTTAAGTGTAAAGGGTGAGTTGTTGTAGTCGTCCTTTAAGTGTATGGAGTGAGTTGTTGTAGTCCTCCTTTAAGTGTATGGGGTGAGTTGTTGTAGTCCTTTAAATGTATGGAGTGAGTTGTTGTAGTCCTCCATTAAGTGTATGGGGTGAGTTGTTGTAGTCCTTTAAGTGTATGGAGTGAGTTGTTGTAGTCCTTTAAGTGTATGGGGTGATTTGTTGTAGTCCTCCTTTAAGTGTATGGAGTGAGTTGTTGTAGTCCTCCTTTATGTGTATGGAGTGAGTTGTTGTACGCCTCTTTTAAGTGTATAGGGTGAGTTGTTGTAGTCCTCCTTTAAGTGTATGGAGTGAGTAGTTGTAGTCCTTTAAGTGTATGGAGTGAGTTGTTGTACGCCTCTTTTAAGTGTATAGGGTGAGTTGTTGTAGTCCTCCTTTAAGTGTATGGAGTGAGTAGTTGTAGTCCTTTAAGTGTATGGGGTGAGTTGTTGTAGTCCTCCTTTAAGTGTATGGGGTGAGTTTTTGTAGTCCTCCTTTAAGTGTATGGAGTGTGTTGTTGTAGTCCTCCTTTAAGTGTATGGGGTGAGTTGTTTGTAGTCCTTTAAGTGTATGGAGTGAGTTGTTGTAGTCCTACTTTAAGTGTATAGGGTGAGTTGTTGTAGTCCTATTTTAAGTGTATGGGGTGAGTTGTTGAAGTCCTTTTTTAAGTGTATGGGGTGAGTTGTTGTAGTCCTCCTTTAAGTGTATAGGGTGAGTTGTTGTAGTCCTCCTTTAAGTGTATGGGGTGAGTTGTTGTAGTCCTTTAAGTGTATGGAGTGAGTTGTTGTAGTCCTCCTTTAAGTGTATAGGGTGAGTTGTTGTAGTCCTCCTTTAAGTGTATGGAGTGAGTTGTTGTAGTCTTCCTTTAAGTGTATGGGGTGAGTTTTTGTAGTCCTCCTTTAAGTGTATGGAGTGAGTTGTTGTAGTCCTTTAAGTTTATGGAGTGAGTTTTTGTAGTCCTTTAAGTGTATGGGGTGAGTTGTTGTAGTCCTCCTTTAAGTGTATGGAGTGAGTTATTGTAGTCCTTTAAGTGTATGGAGTGAGTTGTTGTAGTCCTTTAAGTGAATGGAGTGAGTTGTTGTAGTCCTTTATGTGTATGGAGTGAGTTGTTGTAGTCCTCCTATAAGTTTATGGGGTGAGTTGTTATAGTCCTTCAAGTGTACGGAGTGAGTTGTTGTAGTCCTTTAAGTGTATGGAGTGAGTTGTTGTAGTCCTACTTTAAGTGTATGGAGTGAGTTGTTGTAGTCCTCCTTTAAGTGTATGGAGTGAGTTGTTGTACGCCTCCTTTAAGTGTATAGGGTGAGTTTTTGTAGTCCTTTAAGTGTATGGGGAGAGTTGTTGTAGTTCTTTAAGTGTATGGAGTGAGTTGTTGTAGTCCTCCTTTAAGTGTATGGAGTGAGTTGTTGTAGTCCTCCTTTATGTTTATGGAGTGAGTTGTTGTACGCCTCCTTTAAGTGTATAGGGTGAGTTGTTGTAGTCCTCCTTTAAGTGTATGGGGTGAGTTGTTGTAGTCCTCCTTTAAGTGTATGGGGTGAGTTGTTTTAGTTCTTTAAGTGTATGGAGTGAGTTGTTGTAGTCCTTTAAGTGTATGGAGTGAGTTGTTGTAGTCCTTTAAGTGTATAGGGTGAGTTGTTGTAGTCCTCCTTTATGTGTATGGGGTGAGTTATTGTAGTCCTTTAAGTGTATGGAGTGAGTTGTTGTAGTCCTTTAAGTGTATGGAGTGAGTTGTTGTAGTCCTCCTTTAAGTGTATGGAGTGAGTTGTTGTAGTCCTCCTTTAAGTGTATGGAGTGAGTTGTTGTAGTCCTCCTTTAAGTGTATGGAGTGAGTTGTTGTACGCCTCCTTTAAGTGTAGAGGGTGAGTTGTTGTAGTCCTCTTTTAAGTGTATGGGGTGAGTTGTTGTAGTCCTCCTTTAAGTGTATGGAGTGTGTTGTTGTAGTCCTCCTTTAAGTGTATGGGGTGAGTTGTTGTTGTCCTTTAAGTGTATGGAGTGAGTTGTTGTAGTCCTACTTTAAGTGTATAGGGTGAGTTGTTGTAGTCCTATTTTAAGTGTATGGGGTGAGTTGTTGAAGTCCTTTTTTAAGTGTATGGGGTGAGTTGTTGTAGTCCTCCTTTAAGTGTATAGGGTGAGTTGTTGTAGTCCTCCTTTAAGTGTATGGGGTGAGTTGTTGTAGTCCTCCTTTAAGTGTATGGGGTGAGTTGTTTTAGTTCTTTAAGTGTATGGAGTGAGTTGTTGTAGTCCTTTAAGTGTATGGAGTGAGTTGTTGTAGTCCTTTAAGTGTATGGAGTGAGTTGTTGTAGTCCTCCTTTAAGTGTATGGAGTGAGTTGTTGTACGCCTCCTTTAAGTGTATAGGGTGAGTTGTTGTAGTCCTCCTTTAAGTGTATGGGGTGAGTTGTTTTAGTTCTTTAAGTGTATGGAGTGAGTTGTTGTAGTCCTTTAAGTGTATGGAGTGAGTTGTTGTAGTCCTTTAAGTGTATGGGGTGAGTTGTTGTAGTCCTCCTTTATGTGTATGGGGTGAGTTATTGTAGTCCTTTAAGTGTATGGAGTGAGTTGTTGTAATCCTCCTTTAAGTGTTTGGAGTGAGTTGTTGTAGTCCTCCTTTAAGTGTATGGGGTGAGTTGTTGTAGTCCTTTAAGTGTATGGAGTGAGTTGTTGTACGCCTCCTTTAAGTGTATAGGGTGAGTTGTTGTAGTCCTCCTTTAAGTGTATGGAGTGAGTTGTTGTAGTCTTCCTTTAAGTGTATGGGGTGAGTTTTTGTAGTCCTCCTTTAAGTGTATGGAGTGAGTTGTTGTAGTTCTTTAAGTGTATGGAGTGAGTTGTTGTAGTCCTTTAAGTGTATGGAGTGAGTTGTTGTAGTCCTTTAAGTGTATGGAGTGAGTTGTTGTACGCCTCCTTTAAGTGTATAGGGTGAGTTGTTGTAGTCCTCCTTTAAGTGTATGGGGTGAGTTGTTGTAGTCCTCCTTTAAGTGTATGGGGTGAGTTGTTTTAGTTCTTTAAGTGTATGGAGTGAGTTGTTGTAGTCCTTTAAGTGTATGGAGTGAGTTGTTGTAGTCCTTTAAGTGTATGGGGTGAGTTGTTGTAGTCCTCCTTTATGTGTATGGGGTGAGTTATTGTAGTCCTTTAAGTGTATGGAGTGAGTTGTTGTAATCCTCCTTTAAGTGTTTGGAGTGAGTTGTTGTAGTCCTCCTTTAAGTGTATGGGGTGAGTTTTTGTAGTCCTCCTTTAAGTGTATGGAGTGAGTTGTTGTAGTCTTCCTTTAAGTGTATGGGGTGAGTTGTTGTAGTCCTTTAAGTGAATGGAGTGAGTTGTTGTAGTCCTTTAAGTGTATGGAGTGAGTTGTTGTAGTCCTCCTATAAGTGTATGGGGTGAGTTGTTGTAGTCCTTTAAGTGTACGGAGTGAGTTGTTGTAGTCCTTTAAGTGTATGGAGTGAGTTGTTGTAGTCCTCCTTTAAGTGTATGGAGTGAGTTGTTGTAGTCCTCCTTTATGTTTATGGAGTGAGTTGTTGTACGCCTCCTTTAAGTGTATAGGGTGAGTTGTTGTAATCCTCCTTTAAGTGTATGGGGTGAGTTGTTGTAGTCCTCCTTTAAGTGTATGGGGTGAGTTGTTTTAGTTCTTTAAGTGTATGGAGTGAGTTGTTGTAGTCCTTTAAGTGTATGGAGTGAGTTGTTGTAGTCCTTTAAGTGTATAGGGTGAGTTGTTGTAGTCCTCCTTTATGTGTATGGGGTGAGTTATTGTAGTCCTTTAAGTGTATGGAGTGAGTTGTTGTAGTCCTTTAAGTGTATGGAGTGAGTTGTTGTAGTCCTCCTTTAAGTGTATGGAGTGAGTTGTTGTAGTCCTCCTTTAAGTGTATGGAGTGAGTTGTTGTAGTCCTCCTTTAAGTGTATGGAGTGAGTTGTTGTACGCCTCCTTTAAGTGTAGAGGGTGAGTTGTTGTAGTCCTCTTTTAAGTGTATGGGGTGAGTTGTTGTAGTCCTCCTTTAAGTGTATGGAGTGTGTTGTTGTAGTCCTCCTTTAAGTGTATGGGGTGAGTTGTTGTTGTCCTTTAAGTGTATGGAGTGAGTTGTTGTAGTCCTACTTTAAGTGTATAGGGTGAGTTGTTGTAGTCCTATTTTAAGTGTATGGGGTGAGTTGTTGAAGTCCTTTTTTAAGTGTATGGGGTGAGTTGTTGTAGTCCTCCTTTAAGTGTATGGGGTGAGTTGTTGTAGTCCTTTAAGTGTATGGATAGAGTTGTTGTAGTCCTCCTTTAAGGGTATAGGGTGAGTTGTTGTAGTCCTCCTTTAAGTGTATGGAGTGAGTTGTTGTAGTCTTCCTTTAAGTGTATGGGGTGAGTTTTTGTAGTCCTCCTTTAAGTGTATGGAGTGAGTTGTTGTAGTCCTTTAAGTGTATGGAGTGAGTTTTTGTAGTCCTTTAAGTGTATGGGGTGAGTTGTTGTAGTCCTCCTTTAAGTGTATGGAGTGAGTTATTGTAGTCCTTTAAGTGTATGGAGTGAGTTGTTGTAGTCCTTTAAGTGAATGGAGTGAGTTGTTGTAGTCCTTTAAGTGTATGGAGTGAGTTGTTGTAGTCCTCCTATAAGTGTATGGGGTGAGTTGTTATAGTCCTTCCAGTGTACGGAGTGAGTTGTTGTAGTCCTTTAAGTGTATGGAGTGAGTTGTTGTAGTCCTCCTTTAAGTGTATGGAGTGAGTTGTTGTAGTCCTCCTTTAAGTGTATGGAGTCAGTTGTCGTACGCCTCCTTTAAGTGTATAGGGTGAGTTGTTGTAGTCCTCCTTTATGTGTATGGGGTGAGTTGTTGTAGTCCTCCTTTAAGTGTATGGGGTGAGTAATTTTAGTTCTTTAAGTGTATGGAGTGAGTTGTTGTAGTCCTTTAAGTGTATGGAGTGAGTTGTTGTTGTCCTTTATGTGTATGGGGTGAGTTGTTGTAGTCCTCCTTTATGTGTATGGGGTGAGTTGTTGTAGTCCTCCTTTAAGTGTATGGGGTGAGTTGTTGTAGTCCTTTAAGTGTATGGAGTGAGTTGTTGTACGCCTCCTTTAAGTGTATAGGGTGAGTTGTTGTAGTCCTCCTTTAAGTGTATGGAGTGAGTTGTTGTAGTCTTCCTTTAAGTGTATGGGGTGAGTTTTTGTAGTCCTCCTTTAAGTGTGTGGAGTGAGTTGTTGTAGTCCTTTAAGTGTATGGAGTGAGTTTTTGTAGTCCTTTAAGTGTATGGGGTGAGTTGTTGTTGTCCTCCTTTAAGTGTATGGAGTGAGTTATTGTAGTCCTTTAAGTGTATGGAGTGAGTTGTTGTAGTCCTCCTTTAAGTTTATGGAGTGAGTTGTTGTACGCCTCCTTTAAGTGTATAGGGTGAGTTGTTGTAATCCTCCTTTAAGTGTTTGGGGTGAGTTGTTGTAGTCCTCCTTTAAGTGTATGGGGTGAGTTGTTTTAGTTCTTTAAGTGTATGGAGTGAGTTGTTGTAGTCCTTTAAGTGTATGGAGTGAGTTGTTGTAGTCCTCATTTAAGTGTATGGAGTGAGTTGTTGTACGCCTCCTTTAAGTGTATAGGGTGAGTTGTTGTAGTCCTCCTTTAAGTGTATGGGGTGAGTTGTTGTAGTCCTCCTTTAAGTGTATGGGGTGAGTTGTTTTAGTTCTTTAAGTGTATGGAGTGAGTTGTTGTAGTCCTTTAAGTGTATGGAGTGAGTTGTTGTAGTCCTTTAAGTGTATGGGGTGAGTTGTTGTAGTCCTCCTTTATGTGTATGGGGTGAGTTATTGTAGTCCTTTAAGTGTATGGAGTGAGTTGTTGTAATCCTCCTTTAAGTGTTTGGAGTGAGTTGTTGTAGTCCTCCTTTAAGTGTATGGGGTGAGTTTTTGTAGTCCTCCTTTAAGTGTATGGAGTGAGTTGTTGTAGTCTTCCTTTAAGTGTATGGGGTGAGTTTTTGTAGTCCTCCTTTAAGTGTATGGTGTGAGTTGTTGTAGTCCTTTAAGTGTATGGAGTGAGTTTTTGTAGTCCTTTAAGTGTATGGGGTGAGTTGTTGTAGTCCTCCTTTAAGTGTATGGAGTGAGTTATTGTAGTCCTTTAAGTGTATGGAGTGAGTTGTTGTAGTCCTTTAAGTGAATGGAGTGAGTTGTTGTAGTCCTTTAAGTGTATGGAGTGGGTTGTTGTAGTCCTCCTATAAGTGTATGGGGTGAGTTGTTGTAGTCCTTTAAGTGTACGGAGTGAGTTGTTGTAGTCCTTTAAGTGTATGGAGTGAGTTGTTGTAGTCCTCCTTTAAGTGTATGGAGTGAGTTGTTGTAGTCCTCCTTTATGTTTATGGAGTGAGTTGTTGTACGCCTCCTTTAAGTGTATAGGGTGAGTTGTTGTAGTCCTCCTTTAAGTGTATGGGGTGAGTTGTTGTAGTCCTCCTTTTAAGTGTATGGGGTGAGTTGTTTTAGTTCTTTAAGTGTATGGAGTGAGTTGTTGTAGTCCTTTAAGTGTATGGAGTGAGTTGTTGTAGTCCTTTAAGTGTATAGGGTGAGTTGTTGTAGTCCTCCTTTATGTGTATGGGGTGAGTTATTGTAGTCCTCCTTTAAGTGTATGGAGTGAGTTGTTGTAATCCTCATTTAAGTGTTTGGAGTGAGTTGTTGTAGTCCTCCTTTAAGTTTATGGGGTGAGTTGTTGCAGTCCTTTAAGTGTATGGAGTGAGTTGTTGTACGTTTCCTTTAAGTGTATAGAGTGAGTTGTTGTAGTCCTCCTTTAAATGTTTGGGGTGAGTTGTTGTAGTCCTCCTTTAAGTGTATGGGGTGAGTTGTTGTAGTCCTTTAAGTGTATGGAAGTGAGTTGTTGTAGTTCTTTAAGTGTATGGAGTGAGTTATTGTAGTCCTACTTAAGTGTTTGGAGTTAGTTGTTGTAGTCCTTTAAGTTTTATGGAGTGAGTTGTTGTAGTCCTCCTGTAAGTGTATGGGGTGAGTTGATATAGTCCTTCAAGTACTATTGAGTGAGTTGTTGTAGAGTCCTTTAAGTGTATGGAGTGAGTTGTTGTAGTCCTCCTTTAAGTGTATGGAGGTGAGTTGTTGTAGTCCTCCTTTTAAAGTGTATGGAGTGAGTTTGGAGGTTGTACGCCTCCTTTAAGTGTATAGGTTGAGTTGTTGTAGTCCTCCTTTAAGTGTATGGGGTGAGTTGTTGTAGTCCTCCTTTAAGTGTATGGGGTGAGTTGTTTTAGTTCTTTAAGTGTATGGGTGAGTTGTTGTAGTCCTTTAAGTGTATGGAGTGAGTTGTTGTAGTCCTTTAAGTGTATGGGGTGAGTTGTTGTAGTCCTCCTTTATGTGTATGGGGTGAGTTATTGTAGTCCTTTAAGTGTATGGAGTGAGTTGTTGTAATCCTCCTTTAAGTGTTTGGAGTGAGTTGTTGTAGTCCTCCTTTAAGTGTATGGGGTGAGTTGTTTGTAGTCCTTTAAGTGTATGGAGTGAGTTGTTGTACGCCTCCTTTAAGTGTATAGGGTGAGTTGTTGTAGTCCTCCTTTAAGTGTATGGAGTGAGTTGTTGTAGTCTTCCTTTAAGTGTATGGGGTGAGTTTTTGCTAGTCCTCCTTTAAGTGTATGGAGTGAGTTGTTGTAGTCCTTTAAGTGTATGGAGTGAGTTTTTGTAGTCCTTTAAGTGTATGGGGTGAGTTGTTGTAGTCCTCCTTTAAGTGTATGGAGTGAGTTATTGTAGTCCTTTAAGTGTATGGTGTGAGTTGTTGTGAGTCCTCCTTTAAGTTTATGGAGTGAGTTGTTGTACGCCTCCTTTAAGTGTATAGGGTGAGTTGTTTGTAATCCTCCTTTAAGTGTATGGGTGAGTTGTTGTAGTCCTCCTTTAAGTGTATGGGGTGAGTTGTTTTAGTTCTTTAAGTGTATGGAGTGAGTTGTTGTAGTCCTTTAAGTGTATGGAGTGAGTTGTTGTAGTCCTCATTTAAGTGTATGTAGTGAGTTGTTGTACGCCTCCTTTAAGTGTATAGGGTGAGTTGTTGTAGTCCTCCTTTAAGTGTATGGGGTGAGTTGTTGTAGTCCTCCTTTAAGTGTATGGGGTGAGTTGTTTTAGTTCTTTAAGTGTATGGAGTGAGTTGTTGTAGTCCTTTAAGTGTATGGAGTGAGTTGTTGTAGTCCTTTAAGTGTATGGGGTGAGTTGTTGTAGTCCTCCTTTATGTGTATGGGGTGAGTTATTGTAGTCCTTTAAGTGTATGGAGTGAGTTGTTGTAATCCTCCTTTAAGTGTTTGGAGTGAGTTGTTGTAGTCCTCCTTTAAGTGTATGGGGTGAGTTTTTGTAGTCCTCCTTTAAGTGTATGGAGTGAGTTGTTGTAGTCTTCCTTTAAGTGTATGGGGTGAGTTTTTGTAGTCCTCCTTTAAGTGTATGGTGTGAGTTGTTGTAGTCCTTTAAGTGTATGGAGTGAGTTTTTGTAGTCCTTTAAGTGTATAGGGTGAGTTGTTGTAGTCCTCCTTTAAGTGTATGGGGTGAGTTGTTGTAGTCCTCCTTTAAGTGTATGGGGTGAGTTGTTTTAGTTCTTTAAGTGTATGGAGTGAGTTGTTGTAGTCCTTTAAGTGTATGGAGTGAGTTGTTGTAGTCCTTTAAGTGTATAGGGTGAGTTGTTGTAGTCCTCCTTTATGTGTATGGGGTGAGTTATTGTAGTCCTCCTTTAAGTGTATGGAGTGAGTTGTTTTAATCCTCATTTAAGTGTTTGGAGTGAGTTGTTGTAGTCCTCCTTTAAGTTTATGGGGTGAGTTGTTGCAGTCCTTTAAGTGTATGGAGTGAGTTGTTGTACGTTTCCTTTAAGTGTATAGAGTGAGTTGTTGTAGTCCTCCTTTAAATGTTTGGGGTGAGTTGTTGTAGTCCTCCTTTAAGTGTATGGGGTGAGTTGTTGTAGTCCTTTAAGTGTATGGAGTGAGTTGTTGTAGTTCTTTAAGTGTATGGAGTGAGTTATTGTAGTCCTTTAAGTGTTTGGAGTTAGTTGTTGTAGTCCTTTAAGTTTATGGAGTGAGTTGTTGTAGTCCTCCTATAAGTGTATGGGGTGAGTTGTTATAGTCCTTCAAGTGTACGGAGTGAGTTGTTGTAGTCCTTTAAGTGTATGGAGTGAGTTGTTGTAGTCCTCCTTTAAGTGTATGGAGTGAGTTGTTGTAGTCCTCCTTTAAGTGTATGGAGTGAGTTGTTGTACGCCTCCTTTAAGTGTATAGGGTGAGTTGTTGTAGTCCTCCTTTAAGTGTATGGGGTGAGTTGTTGTAGTCCTCCTTTAAGTGTATGGGGTGAGTTGTTTTAGTTCTTTAAGTGTATGGAGTGAGTTGTTGTAGTCCTTTAAGTGTATGGAGTGAGTTGTTGTAGTCCTTTAAGTGTATGGGGTGAGTTGTTGTAGTCCTCCTTTATGTGTATGGGGTGAGTTATTGTAGTCCTTTAAGTGTATGGAGTGAGTTGTTGTAATCCTCCTTTAAGTGTTTGGAGTGAGTTGTTGTAGTCCTCCTTTAAGTGTATGGGGTGAGTTGTTGTAGTCCTTTAAGTGTATGGAGTGAGTTGTTGTACGCCTCCTTTAAGTGTATAGGGTGAGTTGTTGTAGTCCTCCTTTAAGTGTATGGAGTGAGTTGTTGTAGTCTTCCTTTAAGTGTATGGGGTGAGTTTTTGTAGTCCTCCTTTAAGTGTATGGAGTGAGTTGTTGTAGTCCTTTAAGTGTATGGAGTGAGTTTTTGTAGTCCTTTAAGTGTATGGGGTGAGTTGTTGTAGTCCTCCTTTAAGTGTATGGAGTGAGTTATTGTAGTCCTTTAAGTGTATGGAGTGAGTTGTTGTAGTCCTTTAAGTGAATGGAGTGAGTTGTTGTAGTCCTTTAAGTGTATGGAGTGAGTTGTTGTAGTCCTCCTATAAGTGTATGGGGTGAGTTGTTGTAGTCCTTTAAGTGTACGGAGTGAGTTGTTGTAGTCCTTTAAGTGTATGGAGTGAGTTGTTGTAGTCCTCCTTTAAGTGTATGGAGTGAGTTGTTGTAGTCCTCCTTTAAGTGTATAGGGTGAGTTGTTGTAATCCTCCTTTAAGTGTATGGGGTGAGTTGTTGTAGTCCTCCGTTAAGTGTATGGGGTGAGTTGTTTTAGTTCTTTAAGTGTATGGAGTGAGTTGTTGTAGTCCTTTAAGTGTATGGAGTGAGTTGTTGTAGTCCTTTAAGTGTATAGGGTGAGTTGTTGTAGTCCTCCTTTATGTGTATGGGGTGAGTTATTGTAGTCCTTTAAGTGTATGCAGTGAGTTGTTGTAATCCTCCTTTAAGTGTTTGGATAGAGTTGTTGTAGTCCTCCTTTAAGTTTATGGGGTGAGTTGTTGTAGTCCTTTAAGTGTATGGAGTGAGTTGTTGTACGTTTCTTTTAAGTGTATAGAGTGAGTTGTTGTAGTCCTCCTTTAAATGTATGGGGTGAGTTGTTGTAGTCCTCCTTTAAGTGTATGGGGTGAGTTGTTGTAGTCCTTTAAGTGTATGGAGTGAGTTGTTGTAGTTCTTTAAGTGTATGGGGTGAGTTGTTGTAGTCCTCCTTTAAGTGTATGGAGTGAGTTATTGTAGTCCTTTAAGTGTTTGGAGTTAGTTGTTGTAGTCCTTTAAGTTTATGGAGTGAGTTGTTGTAGTCCTCCTTTAAGTGTATGGGGTGCGTTGTTCTAGTCCTTTAAGTGTATGGAGTGAGTTGTTGTAGTCCTTTAAGTGTATGGAGTGAGTTGTTGTAGTCCTCCTGTATGTGTATGGGGTGAGTTGTTGTAGTCCTCCTTTAAGTGTATGGAGTGAGTGGTTGTACGCCTCCTTTAAGTGTATAGGGTGAGTTGTTGTAGTCCTCCTTTAAGTGTGTGGGGTGAGTTTTTGTAGTCCTTTAAGTGTATGGGGTGAGTTGTTGTTGTCCTTTAAGTGTATGGAGTGAGTTATTGTAGTCCTTTAAGTGAATGGATTGAGTTGTTGTAGTCCTTTAAGTGTATGGATTGATTTGTTGTAGTTCTTTAAGTGTATGGAGTGAGTTGTTGTACGCCTCCTTTAAGTGTTAGGGGTGAGTTGTTGTAGTCCTTTAAGTGTATGGAGTGAGTTGTTGTAGTCCTCCTTTATGTGTATGGAGTGAGTTGTTGTTGTCCTTTAAGTGTATGGAGTGAGTTTTTGTAGTCCTTTAAGTGTATGGGGTGAGTTGTTGTAGTCCTCCTTTAAGTGTATGGAGTGAGTTATTGTAGTACTTTAAGTGAATGGATTGATTTGTTATAGTCCTTTAAGTGTATGGATTGAGTTGTTGTAGTTCTTTAAGTGTATGGAGTGAGTTGTTGTACGCCTCCTTTAAGTGTTAGGGGTGAGTTGTTGTAGTACTTTAAGTGTATGGGGTGAGTTTTTGTAGTCCTCCTTTAAGTGTATGGAATGAGTTGTTGTAGTCCTTTAAGTGTATGGAGTGAGTTTTTGTAGTCCTTTAAGTGTATGGGGTGAGTTGTTGTAGTCCTCCTTTAAGTGTATGGAGTGAGTTATTGTAGTCCTTTAAGTGTATGGAGTGAGTTGTTGTAGTCCTTTAAGTGAATGGAGTGAGTTGTTGTAATCCTTTAAGTGTATGGAGTGAGTTGTTGTAGTCCTCCTATAAGTGTATGGGGTGAGTTGTTGTAGTCCTTTAAGTGTATGGAGTGAGTTGTTGTAGTCCTCCTTTATGTGTATGGAGTGAGTTGTTGTAGTCCTTTAAGTGTATGGAGTGAGTTATTGTAGTCCTTTAAGTGTATGGAGTGAGTTGTTGTAGTCCTCCTTTAAGTGTATGGAGTGAGTTGTTGTAGTCCTCCTTTAAGTGTATGGAGTGAGTTGTTGTACGCCTCCTTTAAGTGTATAGGGTGAGTTGTTGTAGTCCTCCTTTAAGTGTATGGGGTGAGTTGTTGTAGTCCTCCTTTAAGTGTATGGGGTGAGTTTTTTTAGTTCTTTAAGTGTATGGAGTGAGTTGTTGTAGTCCTTTAAGTGTATGGAGTGAGTTGTTGTAGTCCTTTAAGTATATAGGGTGAGTTGTTGTAGTCCTCCTTTATGTGTATGGGGTGAGTTGTTGTAGTCCTTTATGTGTATGGAGTGAGTTATTGTAGTCCTTTAAGTGTATGGAGTGAGTTGTTGTAATCCTCCTTTAAGTGTTTGGAGTGAGTTGTTGTAGTCCTTCTTTAAGTTTATGGGGTGAGTTGTTGTAGTCCTTTAAGTGTATGGAGTGAGTTGTTGTACGCCTCCTTTAAGTGTATAGAGTGAGTTGTTGTAGTCCTCCTTTAAATGTGTGGGGTGAGTTGGTGTAGTCCTCCTTTAAGTGTATAGGGTGAGTTGTTGTAGTCCTTTTAATGTATGGAGTGAGTTGTTCTAGTCCTCCTTTAAGTGTGTAGGGTGAGTTGTTGTAGTCCTCTTTTAAGTGTATGGCGTGCGTTGTTGTAGTCCTTTAAGTGTATGGAGTGAGTTGTTGTAGTCCTTTAAGTGTATGGAGTGAGTTGTTGTAGTTCTTTAAGTGTATGGGGTGAGTTGTTGTAGTCCTCCTTTAAGTCTATGGAGTGAGTTATTGTAGTCCTTTAAGTGTTTGGAGTTAGTTGTTGTAGTCCTTTAAGTTTGTGGAGTGAGTTGTTGTAGTCCTCCTTTAAGTGTACGGAGTGAGTGTTTGTACGCCTCCTTTAAGTGTATAGGGTGAGTTGTTGTAGTCCTCCTTTAAGTGTGTGGGGTGAGTTTTTGTAGTCCTTTAAGTGTATGGAGTGTGTTGTTGTAGTCCTTTAAGTGTATGGGGTGATTTGTTGTAGTCCTCCTTTAAGTGTATGGAGTGAGTTGTTGTACGCCTCCTTTAAGTGTATAGGGTGAGTTGTTGTAGTCCTCCTTTAAGTGTATGGAGTGAGTTGTTGTAGTCCTCCTTTAAGTGTATGGGGTGAGTTGTTGTAGTCCTCCTTTAAGTGTATGGAGTGAGTTGTTGTAGTCCTTTAAGTGTATGGAGTGAGTTGTTGTAGTCCTCCTTTAAGTGTATGGAGTGAGTTGTTGTAGTCCTTTAAGTGTATGGGGTGAGTTGTTGTAGTCCTCCTTTAAGTGTATGGAGTGAGTTGTTGTAGTCCTCCTTTAAGTGTATGGAGTGAGTTGTTGTACGCCTCCTTTAAGTGTATAGGGTGAGTTGTTGTAGTCCTCCTTTAAGTGTATGGGGTGAGTTTTTGTAGTCCTCCTTTACCTGTATGGAGTGTGTTGTTGTAGTCCTCCTTTAAGTGTATGGGGTGAGTTGTTGTAGTCCTTTAAGTGTATGGAGTGAGTTTTTGTAGTCCTACTTTAAGTGTATAGGGTGAGTTGTTGTAGTCCTCCTTTAAGTGTATGGGGTGAGTTGTTGTAGTCCTTTAAGTGTATGGAGTGAGTTGTTGTAGTCCTCCTTTAAGTGTATAGGGTGAGTTGTTGTAGTCCTCCTTTAAGTGTATGGAGTGAGTTGTTGTAGTCTTCCTTTAAGTGTATGGGGTGAGTTTTTGTAGTCCTCCTTTAAGTGTATGGAGTGAGTTGTTGTAGTCCTTTAGGTGTATGGGGTGATTTGTTGTAGTCCTCCTTTAAGTGAATGGAGTGAGTTGTTGTAGTCCTCCTTTAAGTGTATGGAGTGAGTTATTGTAGTCCTTTAAGTGTATGGAGTGAGTTGTTGTAGTCCTTTAAGTGAATGGAGTGAGTTGTTGTAGTCCTTTAAGTGTATGGAGTGAGTTGTTGTAGTCCTCCTATAAGTGTCTGGGGTGAGTTGTTGTAGTCCTTTAAGTGTATGGAGTGAGTTGTTGTAGTCCTCCTTTATGTGTATGGAGTGAGTTGTTGTAGTCCTTTAAGTGTATGGAGTGAGTTGTTGTAGTCCTTTAAGTGTATGGAGTGAGTTGTTGTAGTCCTCCTTTAAGTGTATGGGGTGAGTTGTTGTAGTCCTTTAAGTGTATGGAGTGAGTTATTGTAGTCCTTTAAGTGTATGGAGTGAGTTATTGTAGTCCTTTTAGTGTATGGAGTGAGTTGTTGTAGTCCTTTCAGTGTATGGAGTGTGTTGTTGTAGTCGTTTAAGTGTATGGAGTAAGTTGTTGTAGTCGTCCTTTAAGTGTATGGAGTGAATTGTTGTAGTCCTTTAAGTGTATGGAATGAGTTGTTGTAGTCCTCTTTTAAGTGTATGGGGTGAGTTGTTGTAGTTCTTTAAGTGTATGGAGTGAGTTGTTGTAGTCCTCCTTTAAGTGTATGGAGTGAGTTGTTGTAGTCCTCCTTTATGTGTATGGGGTGAGTTGTTGTAGTCCTTTAAGTGTATGGGGTGAGTTGTTGTAGTCCTCCTTTAAGTGTATGGGGTGAGTTGTTGTAGTCCTCCTTTAAGTGTATGGAGTGAGCCGAAAATAGACGGATAATAGTTTCCATTATGTGGCAGCCTTCAAACGTAACGATGAAATATCATTCAAATATTGCCAATAGTGCGGGTTGAAGACTATTTCAATTGCACCGACTAAATCTGTGACGTTGTAGCAGTAGCAGAGACAGTGTGAAATAGTTTAGTATCTAGTATCTAGCCGATGTCCTATGCTGTTTCCGCTGGCCCAAAACTTTCGTTCTGAAGGTTCCACTTTATCAATATTGATGTGTGGAGCTCAGAGTTAGATTTTGTGAGTTTTAAAGTTGATTTAGGAAATGTAGGTATGAGGAGCTCAATGAAGTGTGATACTGAACCAAATGATTATGAGATAACCATTATGAGGCTCCCATAAATAATCAGAAAATATAATTATTAAAAACAAAGACTAATTAAATAAAAACATTTCTATCAAAATACGACATATTCTTAAAGTCTAAATTTCTATTGCATTGCATTGAGCGTGTTTCAGATAATTCTCCTAGAGATTCCACAAAAGAAAATTATTTTCAATGAATCGTCTGGAATTGACTCAGTTCGGATTGAAAAGTTAACTGTACTCTATAAAACTCAGCCTAGGCAGGCGGCAAAAGAAAAAAAAAATGAAAATCAACTTTGCAACTTTCGTTATTTTAAATCTAATAAAGTAAAAAGTCTAATAAGACATTTGAACGAATTAGAATTCCAACTATTTCAAGAACTGATATTCGGATTTTGAATGTATTTACGGCAGATGCTCTCCCCTTTCAAATTCTGTGACTTCCTAACTACATACTCTGTGACTGTCTAATACATACTCTGTGACTGTCTAACTACATACTCTGTGACTGTCTAACTACAGACTCTGTGACTGTCTAACTACATACTATGTGACTTCCTAACTACATACTTTACGACTGTCTAAACATACTCTGTGACTTCCTAACTACATACTCTGTGACCTCCTAACTACATACCATGTGACTCTATAACCAGCTGGGATGTGTGACCTATGCCCTTGTAGCTTTCTTTGACCCGTGACCTGCTATGACTCTTTTAACTACTGTTGTTTGACAGTCCTGACACGAATTAGCAAAAAAAATGTTGGCCTTGTTTCAAAATATTGGATTATTTACACTGGATTCATTCTGTGTATTTTTGCACAGAGGCGTATTTACCAAAACTGTGGCCCTAGGCGCATGACCAATTAGGGGCCCCCTGGCCTATAAGGCATTTAAAAATGATCAGAATACAACAATAGTCAGAACACTCATGTATTATTTAACATGCATTCTACATAGTTATGCATACTAGCTAGAACTTACAATTGTAAGTTTATTATAGTTATATAACTTTTTCCTGCTCTTCAATTTCGCGAACGTGTCAGTGTGCGAATTTGAAATCGTATTCTAATGTCTCCTTTGATTCAATGCATAACAAAGACAAATCTCCAAGCCTACATTGACTGATGGAATTCCGCAAGTAATTCTTGATCCTTTTCAACACAGAAAATGACCGTTCTCCAGTTGCGTTTGATATAGGAATAGTGAGAAAGATTCTTAGAAGGGTTTCCACATTGGGAAATGTACATTGTAGTCCACCCACTGCTATAAGCTGGTACATCTCTACCGCAGATTTAGCGCCTTCTTCTTTAGCGAAATGCAAAAACTGTTTGATTTCATCGGCAGTGGTATCAGAATTAACATCGTCTTTGTATTCTTCGATCAAGGCCGAGATCTTTATGTTCAAGTCATCTACCTTGTCCTTGAAAAATATACTGAACAAATCATGTATACCTTTGTATGCTTCAATTCTGTGATCAAGTTCCGTGATCAATTTATCACAAATGGCGTTTACTGTGTTAACAATAAAATTATCACGACCAGTTAAAATAACTTCCGGTTCATTGCTTTCATCAAAAAACGGTTTTCGCTTCTTCTTGTGGCTCACTTCATCTTGATATTTACAGTCTTTGAGATCCTCGTTCATAAGCAATGCTGCTCGCTCTTCAATACGAGTGAAATCGTTTCGGACTTCGTTGTTAATAAATAACTTCAGTGATTCTAGACGATTTACACCAGAATCAAGATATAAATTTGAATTTTGCAGGAATTTGCTGGTTGCATTCATTCACTGTAAAATTGTATCCCAAAGAACAGTCATCAATGCAGTTTCAAAAAGATCCATTTTATTAGCAAGAGTGTTAGTCTCATTTCTTACAGCTGCCTTTTGATCACGATCTTCGGCTGCTTGAAGAAGAGCTTCCTGAATACCAGTGTAGTTCTGATGCAATGCAAACACTGCATCCGCTCTAGCTGACCATCTTGTGTCCGAAACTTTCTTTATGGTGCATCCATTTTTGACTAGACGACTTTTAAGGATGTTCCATCTGTGTGTGGATGCTGAGAACCAAACATAAACATGTTGAATAAAGTCAAAGTATGAAAGCGACGATTCTGCAGCCGCATTACCAACTAGATTCAAGCTATGGCTGGAGCAGGGAATGTAAACTGCATTGGGACTGTGTGCCTTGATTCGAGCCTGCAAGCCCGAGTATCTGCCAGACATGTTAGAAGCATTGTCGTAGCTCTGTCCCCTGCATTTTGTGATATCTAATCCCCAGTTCTTCAAAACGTCTAGTATCACTTTTCCAGATTTTGAGCGTTATGAGCATAGATGTCAACAAAAGTTAAAAATCGTTCTTTATTTTCACCATCAATGAGAACATATCTGAGTATCACAGTTAGCTGGTCCACGTGGGTAACATCAGGTGTTGAATCAACAATCAAAGAGAAATATATCGATTTCTTTACTTCTGATAAAAACTGATCTCTGGCAGCATTGCCCAATAAGTAGCATGTGACAAATAACTGACATAACTACTTCCCTTGTTACCGTACCGTGCAATGTGATTTGCTAAGAAAGGGTCAAATTTTGACAAGTAATTCAAGCAACTGGTAAAATTACCGTCATTGTTGGCATGACCACGAAAGGCCAAGCCTTCAGAGGAAAGAAACTGTACAGTTGCTACAAGCCTTCAGAGGAAAGAAACTGTACAGTTGCTACAAGCCTTCAGAGGAAAGAAACTGTACAGTTGCTACAAGCCTTCAGAGGAAAGAAACTGTACAGTTGCTACAATTCTTCGTAGAACTTCTCTCCAGTACATGTATTGCTTTTCATCATCTAACTGTTTGGCCATCAGTTCGTCAATACGCCCTTTTGCGTTCAAGCGTTTAGCGAAAGTGCACATTGCTTGAACGTGGCCATACGAATTCTCATGTTTAGAAATTTTGGCGGCAATATTTTTCCAATCAAAACACCCGTTTGTTGAAAATTGACTAGCTTTATTTGGAAACACTTTGCATACATAACAATACACGCTTCCACTAGTTTCACTGAACACTAACCATTCACGTTAAGTAAAAGTTATGTTCAGACAAATGACGAAAATATTTTCTGCCACGATCTTCATCAACATGCCAGCGCGTGAAAGGTCGCCAACATTTTTTGGTTTGAAATCCAAAACATAATTACGCATGGTTTCTGTCAAATTCGCTGGCCACATAGCAATATCTGTCAAAATTTCACCACAGTTGTTATCATCAACAGTTTCAATACTCACGACCTCCGGTAGAGGACCTTCAGCCGGCTGTTCAGGTTCTGGTAAGTCTGTTGGCTCGGGCTCAGAATCCATACTGGCTGTTGCCGAGACGACTGGACTTGGATCATTAGCTGTTATTTCTGTTTGAGTAATCTCTGATGGTGGGATTACCGGTCGTTTCGCTAAAAATGTCAACAAGGCGCCTTCGTTTTTCGCATCTTCTGCTTTTCTTTTGGATATCACGCTTTTTTGCACCTGAGGGATATTGTCTCATAGACATAGTTTTAATGATACGATTGTGTCGCAATCAGCTACAACAGAAAAGGAAAAATGATCATTCATCCACACAAAGCGTAGCGGGTAGCAAGAACAAAATTATCAAAATAGTGTAATAAACTGGCAATTAACAATTAGTTATTGCAATTTGCAAAAATTTAAAATTTGAATTAGAATTATTAATTAAAATCTGTGACGTAAGTTGCGCCAAAACTACTGGTACGTACCGTACGTTACTTGTCACTTCGAACACTAGCGCCAACTTTATTAATACGTCACAGCAAGCAAGACACAGCCAACCACGTTCGACAACTCGCATTGTTTACCAGTCTGAAAGACTATTTATAGATTTTTGGAATTCCCAAAACCCTCACAGCAAGCGGGTTTTTTATTTCTTTTATAACACCAGGCTTTTAGGGCCCCTACATTAGCTGGGGCCCTAGGCGCGCGTCTAGTGCGCCTATGCCTAAAAATTCGCCACTGTATTATGTTCAAAGCGAAATTCTCCACAGTACAACGACTTGTCAACATTAACATAATTGTGACTGAAAGCAGATAGGAAGGCTACTGGCTATGTTCATTCTGTTGTTCACTCAATCATTGTAAATCATAAGAAATTTTTAGTTTGCATCTCTCTATCAATATCCATTTTGGAGAAAAATTACATAAAACCTATTCAAGTCTTTTAAAACCTCAAAGAATTATCAGTTTCAAATGTTCGTACAATCAATGTTAACTCACAACTAACACTTTACAGATTAATTCTCTCATCCAGAATGAAACATTGCCAATCTACGTCACAATGCCAGTACATAAAAGCCCAGTCCGTAGCTAGCTATTGAAGCGCCCATGTGCGAGTTGTTTGGTGCCCCCAACCCTTGTGAAAATTGTGCAACCTATTACAATACATAACATTTTTCACTACATATTTCAGGTTTAATTCGGGTGTAAAATATATATATGCCAGTAAAGGACAATAACAAGTGGAGAAATAGAACCAATTCAGAGCAGTACAATCTGTACGTAAAACCAAATATAACAGCTGAAATCAAAATGAATAGATTGAGGTGAGCAGGGCACATAGAAAGAATGGAAAACAACAGAGGTCCTAAAGCAATATATAAGGCAACACCCAAAGAGAAAAGGCCTATAGGCAGACCAAGAAGCAGATGGTTGGATGAAGTGGAGAAGCCATAGGAGTGAAAGAGTGGAGAAAGAAGACCATGGATCGGGAAAAGTGGAGAAGAGTAGTATGGCAGGCCAGGGCCCTAAATGGGCTGTAGAGCCAAAGGAAGAAGAATAAATATACAATTAGACGTGCATCTTTATGTATATAGTATGTGATATTTAGAGGGAAAAAATACACAGTAATCTCCCTTTTCACCCTCCCGGTGGCGGTGTCGGCGGCTGATGGAATGCTGACACCGGAGTCGATGTCGGTGTCGGCAAATATTTGACCGACACCCCACCTCTGGAGACTATAAAATGAGAACACAGTAAATTAATAAAAGTACAGTAATATATTGAAATTACAGTACGATAAAGAAAGTACAGTAAGGTAATAAAAGTACAGTAATATAAAGAAAGTACAGTAAGATAATGGAAGTACAGTAATATAAAGAAAGTACAGTAAGATAATGAAAGAACAATAATACAGACTGTTAGATCACAGTCATTGTTTCTTCTACGAGACAGATTTTTTTGTCTAAAATTACTTTATTTCGTATATCTTGATGAATTTAATTATAAATATCTCTATATCTCTATAACTCTATATTTCTATATCTCTTTATTTAAGACCCAAAACATTGTATAACATGAGTTCAACATTCCCACTTTTAGACACCAATAATTGTATAACATAAGTTCAACATTCCCACTTTTAGACTCCAACAATTGTATAACATGAGTTCAACATTCCCACTTTTAGACACCAACAATTGTATAACATCAGACCTGGATAATTTCCCTGAATCATTTCTACATTCTCACTTGCTGCCCTGGAAAATTATTTAGAATCACCTGTACATCCTGACTATTGTTAAACCATAAGACATCACCAGACAATTACCTGTTCATCCTGACTATTGTTAAACCATAAGACATCACCAGACAATTACCTGTACATCCTGACTATTTTAAACCATAAGACATCACCAGACAATCACAAGTCCATCCTGACTGTTGTTAAACCATAAGACATCACCAGACAATCACAAGTCCATCCTGACTGTTGTTAAACCATAAGACATCACTAGACAATTACCTGTACATCCTGACTAGTTTAAACCATAATACATCACCAGACAATCACAAGTCCATCCTGACTGTTGTTAAACCATAAGACATCACCAGACAATCACAAGTCCATCCTGACTGTTGTTAAACCATAAGACATCACCAGACAATTACCTGTACATCCTGACTAGTTTAAACCATAAGACATCACCAGACAATTACCTGTACATCCTGACTAGTTTAAACCATAAGACATCACCAGACAATTACCTGTACATCCTGACTAGTTTAAACCATAAGACATCACCAGACAATTACCTGTACATCCTGACTAGTTTAAACCATAAGACATCACCAGACAATCACAAGTCCATCCTGACTAGCTTAAACCATAAGACATCACCAGACAATCACACGCTTAGTTGGTAAATTACGGTGAGTAGTTGTTAGATTCAAACTTGTAACTTGAAAGATGATGGAACTTTACCTCTCTTACAACTAATGGATATTTTCAAATATTATAGTTAAATACCATTCTTTCTACTATTCTTCATTGTTGGAATAAAGTAAACATTATTGAACATTTCTGATTCGTTTTTTTTTGTTGTTCCGTTGTCCCAACCAATGTTCCCTCTAAGCTGAGCGCGTGAGAGATTGCTCACACGAATTCAGAGCGTCGCTCATACTACATGTATGATCGCTCACTCCGACGGACGACATCGCTTAAATCGCTCACAAATTTTGGCCTCAAAACAAAATGTCGCTCAGAGACAAAATTTTTTACTCACTTCATACCACACCTTAGAGGGAACATTGGTCCCAACCTTTTAATAAAAACCTTCTGAGTTAAATCCTTAGTAATGTTGAATGTAAGTGGTCTATTCTTTTGAAACATTATTTGGATAACACTCAAGTATTAAGTTCATTATACCCGTTACAGGTCAGTGTTACAGTGCAAGCATGGGCGTATTCAGGGGGGGGGGGGCAAGGGGGGGCATTTGCCCCCCCCCCAACATTTTAGAAAATTTTTCTGAAAGTTTATTACATTGAAGAACATGTACATATATCAAACATACAAAAGAATTATATCCGCAAGTATAACTTATTACATTATTGTATTTTCAAAAGAATGGTTTCAGTATCAAACAGTTACTATACTAAGAAAATAGAGTATAAAATTATAAATTGCACTGATACAGCAATAATATTGTAATTTTAAACTATTTATTCTGGAACAAACATTGTAAACGTTTTGGTATTTGTCCAAATCGATTGATAATATTTTCTTTAATTTTTTCCTTGTTTTGAGATATTCTTTTTCTGCGGAAACTCATCATGCAAAGACCAGATAAACGATCATCACCAGTTGTTGAGGGTAGCCACGTTTTTACAGGTCTGTGAGTGCTATATGATCTCTCGATTGTGCATGTTGTTACTGGAAAAGCCAATGCTGTCAAAAAAAGCTATTTTAATCAAGGGAAAAAATTGGTTTTTATCTTATTATTCTATCCCTTAACCCGTGGATGGGTCGTTGGGGCACCGTTGTTGACTGAAAACAAGTAGGTTTTCAGTCATGGTGTATCTGGGGCAGGAAATGCTTGGCGGCGCCCAACCCTCTCCAAGCTTGACCACAACCGGTTTCCTCTTTATCGGTGGCCCGCCTTGATCACGGACACGTAGCCGTTGGTTTCACATTTGATCTCGTCCGCCCTGGCAGGTGACTTCAATTTGAAAGTTCATACGCCCAGTGGTGCCGTGTCAGCACCACCCCCTCACGCGGTTTAGCCGGTCAGCTGAGACCGTTGCCCAGGGTGTGGCGCGGGGAGTCACACGTGAGAGATTCAAGAGATGAGCGAGGACCAGTGAGCTTGACCACCCGAGGGTGCAGCTGTCAGAGCATCAAAGGTACAACCTCTGCCCAGAGCTCTCTATAAACCTCACAAAGAGTCATTGTTTTTCTTCTTTACTAGTTTTACATTTTCATATATCTTACAAGGTTTCAATTTCCTCGATTAAATTGTAAAATGCGTAATTTTCAGCAATAGCCCTGGCTTGATTCTTTAATGCAAGTCTTTCTAGTTATTTCATCAAAAAGGGGTGCAAAACTAAAAGGGAAAATGCTGGTTTATTTTCTACACAAAAACGAGTTTCCAATTAATAGAATCAAGGTAGGGTGTAAAACAGTTATTCTAAAATAATCCTTAGGCAAATCAACTTTTGGATTTTCCATGTTCATTAGTCTTCCAATGTCATCTACAACACCTTTATAACTAAAAATTTCCGTATACCTCTCATCACAATTCTGTCGATCAACAGCCAATGTGGTCAACAATTCTTCAACGTATTTTTGTACTGCCAGTAAATCTAAATGCACTGACTGTAATTTTTGGGTCACAGTTTCTATGTTTGATGAATAGTTTTGTATAATAACTAATCAAACAAAAAATGTACCCCAACCCCAACCCTAACAGCACAAAGTAACCGATGTGCAACTTGCTTACTTTTTCCAGATTGTTCTAAATATTCCAGTTGTTTAACAATTTCTGTCCAATTTTCAGCAAAATTCCGCAAGCTTTTATATTTATGTGTTCATCTAGTTTCACATAGCAAAGGAACATTTGGAATTAGTTTTCTTCGCTGATTAATTTCTCAGAAAAACACTATAATTGACTTAATTTTTCATATTGTGTTTCGTACAGCATTCACATTATTTAAATAGTTCACGACAAGATTTAGTTTTTTCGAATTATTGCTTGGACTCCTCCTTCTTTACATGCCATTGTAGAACAATCGTCTTATCCTTGACCAACAAGCTTTGTCATATATAATCCTAATTCTAATGAATTTTTAATGATGGTGTTCTTTGACAGATCTAACACCAAGTGACATCTGCTCAATGCCTGAAATTATATTGTCTCGTCGGTATAGAAATTGCAACAGAATTATTTGCTTCATGAACAATGTCTTCACACAAGAGAGACCCACTAATTTCGATCATAGTGTTTTGTGTAGTTGCCGAGATGCACTTAGCACTACAAGAACCAATTGACAAATGATTACCTAGAACTTCATCTCTAGATTTAACAAGAAACTCTAACAGGTAGTAAAAATTACCAGAATGTGATTCTTTTCCACGAAGTGCCAAATCATGCATCCCGCAAAAAAAAAAAGATTGTAGAAATGGAGGGACCCAGTTTGTTGCAATTTTCTTGAATTTGTCTTCTAAATGATGAGTTTAACTGTTTATCTATTGTTTATCTTTTACGGCCCTCAGAGGTCAGATCGCGAAATGGAAAAAGGTCATTTCTTGGCAGGCCAAGACCTACAAAATGATATATACATCATGGGTCTAGGACTTATGGTTGTTGAGATCTAGGGTGATGACGGACAGACAGACAGACAGACAAACATTATCTCTGCTTCTGCTTTTAATAATGCAACAAAATAGCTTGAATCCTTAATAAGAGCTTTTGTGCTATGTGCTTTGCATGTGGCTTCGTGCATCTTCGATGAAATCTTTAACTTGTGTGCATGGTTTGATGAGAAATGCCCCCTGAACTCCTGGAATTACTTTTGTGGAAACAACACGTAAAATTTGCAAAAGGCACCTTTTAACATTTGCGAGTGTACAACCCATGATGAATAGTCTGATAATCAAGAATATCTAAAACCTCTGTATCCACCGCTGTCAGCTTTAAAAATCATACTTTTTATCAGGGGTCCAACAATCAAGGATCAGCAGCAATTTCAACTTATTTGAAAGGTCGTATGTCAAGACATACCTTCTTATATCCAATTTAGGAAATGAAGAAGTGACAGCGACAATCAAATAAGAAATACTTTCTTCAGCTGTAAAACTGGCTGTAGAACTTGTACTGTTGTCCTCAATGCATATGATAATTCAGATGCTGCAGACGCCCTAAAATCTTCTAATAACGGCTTTTTGGAATCCCGCGATTGTTCTACTTTTCGTTTTATTGAGCCTGTACATTTTTTTTTATCTGATATCCATCTTTTCATATTAATTTAGGATACATTTAAAAACTCAGTGGCAGACGATTATAAACTAACAAGAGTTGCCAGATTAAAAAAAACAAGCAATTAAGCCTGTTCCATTCTGGACGCAGGACGTGTTAGCGCATTTTCTTGTTATGTATCAGTACGTTTGTTAGCTTTCGGTAAATATTTGTAAATTTTGGAAATGTTTATAAATTCAATTGTGTAATGCATATATCTGTAAAAAATATTATAAAGACGTTTCTTTACATTTGAAAAAAAAAAATTCTCTTAAATCTAACTACAAGTGGTTTGTGGTTACTGAAATAGGACTCATAATTGAAAACATTCGAAATTGTAGTTATTTAATCGTCCGAAAACTCCATCAATTGTTGCATAGCTCTGATACTTTCAATTAAACTCAGAACACAAGCTAACTATTGCATTTTATAAGTTTCTTAATAAATCTTGATGAAACTACGTGCTGCAGTATTTCCCACCAAATGAATGGGTTATTGAATGTACAAGGTGTAGAATGGGGCCATATATATAATATATAAACCTCTTAGGAGCCCTGAAGCCCGGCCCTCAGAGGTCCTATCGCGAAATGAACTTTTGATGTACACATGGCAGGCCAAGACCTACAAAATGATACATGCATCATGGGTCTAGGACTTATGGTTGCTGAGATATAGGGCGCTCCTTTATTAATATAGCTTATATAGTAAAAAACGGTACTTTATAAGGCCCCTTTTACGGCCCTCAGAGGTCAGATCGCGAAATGGAAAAAGGTCATTTCTTGGCAGGCCAAGACCTACAAAATGATATATACATCATGGGTCTAGGACTTATGGTTGTTGAGATCTAGGGTGATGACGGACAGACAGACAGACAGACAAAACGGGTACAATAGAGCATTTTTTTTCGAAAATGCTCTAAAAACCTGAATGCAAAAAAAAAATTTTTAATCGAATTATGCTTGTGCTAGTAGTCAAAATGCTTGTAGTTTCAAATACATTTATTAATGTCAATATAAATAATTAATTATATACTTAACTTGGATTTTATTAAGAAATAAAACTGTATGGCATTGTCAGTTAAAATTAAAAAAAAACATATTTTCCCCCCTCTGGAAAAATTCCTAGTGACGCCCATGAGTGCAAGGTCAGGATGATAGAAGGTTTGTATTTAAACTTCATCTATTTTAATTTTTTTTTAATTTCTTTTTAACTTAAAAATATATTAAAATCCTATTAGCATGTTTATATTTGACCCTGGAAATGTGTGTTACATAACAAAACTGTTCGTTTCCACACGCCTATCAGGGTAAATTCATTTCAAATTAAAAATATTTTTATAGTAAAAATGAAATTTTAGCTATGAGCTTGGTAGGGTTCTAGCTACTCTAAAAATATTTTGTAAACATTGTATTTATTTTGAATGTTTTATTTTGCTTGTTTCTCAATTAACTGCCGTGTGTTTCATATTATTCTAAATTTTCTGTAATGAAAAAAAAGCTTAAATTTAAAAACATAGAAAAAACTTGCATTTTTCGTAGTATTTGTCATAATTACTAAAGTGTTGACTGTTTCAATCGTGTGAACACCAAAACATCTACTACATCAGTTAACGCTGAAACGCCTTCATACCCCCCCCCCCCGTTACTCCCTCCACCCCTCCAAAACTAAGCATCATATATGAGACCGGCTTGAGGCACGACTAATTGTTTCCGGTTAGAATTATCTGCTGTCCAGTGACACGATCGGTCTAACCAAAAGGTTAAACTATGAGTCCAGCTCAGGTTGTTGAGTCAACACTAACCAGATCGAGGCTTTAACTCTCAGATAAGGAATAATATTTCTGGAAGTATTTTTTTAGCCAAAGCAGTACCATATGTGTGAACAATCTAAAAGGCCAGAAATATTGAATCTGATGTCATCAGTGGGTGTTTCAATTATCCCAGTATAAGTATAGGTTAATGTTTTAAGGTACAAAAATAACTTCGAATGTTTAGTATTAGTATAGGTTAATGTTTTAAGGTACAAAAATAACTTCGAATGTTTAGTATTAGTATAGGTTAATGTTTTAAGGTACAAAATAATTTTACACAGTCCCAATGCAGTTTACATTCCCTGCTCCAGCCATAGCTTGAATCTAGTTGGTAATGCGGCTGCAGAATCGTCGCTTTCATACTTTGACTTTATTCAACATGTTTATGTTTGGTTCTCAGCATCCACACACAGATGGAACATCCTTAAAAGTCGTCTAGTCAAAAATGGATGCACCATAAAGAAAGTTTCGGACACAAGATGGTCAGCTAGAGCGGATGCAGTGTTTGCATTGCATCAGAACTACATTGGTATTCAGGAAACTCTTCTTCAAGCAGCCGAAGATCGTGATCAGAAGGCAGCTGTAAGAAATGAGACTATCACTCTTGCTAATAAAATGGATCTTTTTGAAACTGCATTGATGACTGTTCTTTGGGATACAATTTTACAGCGGATGAATGCAACCAGCAAATTCCTGCAAAATTCAAATTTATATCTTGATTCTGGTGTAAATCGTCTAGAATCACTGAAGTTATTTATTAACAACGAAGTCCGAAACGATTTCACTCGTATTGAAGAGCGAGCAGCATTGCTTATGAACGAGGATCTCAAAGACTGTAAATATCAAGATGAAGTGAGCCACAAGAAGAAGCGAAAACCGTTTTTTGATGAAAGCAATGAACCGGAAGTTATTTTAACTGGTCGTGATAATTTTATTGTTAACACAGTAAACGCCATTTGTGATAAATTGATCACGGAACTTGATCACAGAATCGAAGCATACAAAGGTATACATGATTTGTTCAGTATATTTTTCAAGGACAAGGTAGATGACTTGAACATAAAGATCTCGGCCTTGATCGAAGAATACAAAGACGATGTTAATTCTGATACCACTGCCGATGAAATCAAACAGTTTTTGCATTTCGCTAAAGAAGAAGGCGCTAAATCTGCGGTAGAGATGTACCAGCTTATAGCAGTGGGTGGACTACAATGTACATTTCCCAATGTGTAAACCCTTCTAAGAATTTTTCTCACCATTCCTATATCAAACGCAACTGAAGAACGGTCATTTTCTGTGTTGAAAAGGATCAAGAATTACTTGCGGAATTCCATCAGTCAATGTAGGCTTGGAGATTTGTCTATTTTATGCATTGAATCAAAGGAGACATTAGAATACGATTTCAATGCGCACATTGACACGTTCGCGAAATTGAAGAGCAGGAAAAAAGTTATATAACTGTAATAAACTGACAATTGTAAGTTCTAGCTAGTATGCATAACTATGTAGTATTCTTGTTAAATAATACATGAGTGTTCTGACTATTGTTGTATTCTGATCATTTTTAAATGCCTTATAGGCGAGGGGGCCCCTAATTGGTTATGCGCCTAGGGCCACAGTTTTGGTAAATACGCCTCTGACATAATACATTTGTTGTTAAACAGATTTACCAAGTATTTATTTAAAAAGAAAATAAGAACTGGAGAACTCTGTAAATTAAAGATTGGCTAAGAACTATCTGACGTTGTTCTGGATTATTTAATTAAAGATTGGCTAAGAACTATCTGACGTTGTTCTGGATTATTTAATTAAAGATTGGCTAAGAACTATCTGACGTTGTTCTGGATTATTTAATTAAAGTTCTAGTATTTTGCGCCGACAACGAACCGACTCTGGACAAATTGCAAATGCCGACACCGACACCTGCAAAAACTGCCGACACCGCCGACACCGGCTCTCCAGCCCTGATAGTCTCTTCTGTACTTTCATTATATTACTGTATTTTAATTAACCTAATGTAATTTCATTACTTTATCTCTTCTGTACTTTCATTATTTCATCTTTTATGTACTTTCATTATTTTATTATACTTTCATTATGTCATCTACACTGTACTTTCATTATGTCATCTACACTGTACTTTCATTATGTCATCTACACTGTACTTTCATTATGTCATCTACACTGTACTTTCATTATGTCATCTACACTGTACTTTCATTATGTCATCTACACTGTACTTTCATTATGTCATCTACACTGTACTTTCATTATGTCATCTACACTGTACTTTCATTATGTCATCTACACTGTACTTTCATTATGTCATCTACACTGTACTTTCATTATCTTACTGTACCTTCATTATATTACTGTACTTGTATTATTTATTGTAGTTTTATCTTCCCTTAACTCAACTTCTGGCTGATAATTAGTGATATAAGAAATATGAAGAAAAAAAAACACATATAATACTCCAAGGTTAGCAAAGTTTACCAAGTACTCCTGTTGCCTGGATTACTGAAACTGTACTCCCCAGGAACAAAATAAATATATCTCTGGGAATTTCCGAAAAAAAAATCTAATTTAGCCAATTCCCAATGAGACAGCAATGAGATCTATTTGTGTTAAGAGTCTGGGATATCTGTTGTACGGTAGGTACAGGAAGTCTTTACATACAGCGAACAAAATCTGGGGTAAAATAGAGAAAGTGTTTGATTGGATGATGGCGGCAGACGATAAAGAAATTTAAGACAAGTAAAAATAATAAAAAATAGTCGATGACCTGACATTGTATTTTAAAGCTTGTATTCATTGGTATTTGATTTAATGTCAGGCAGAATACTTAAAACTTGTATTCGTTGGTGTTTGATTTAATGTCAGGCAGAATACTTAAAACTTGTATTCGTTGGTGTTGATTTAATGTCAGGCAGAATACTTAAAACTTGTATTCGTTGATGTTTGATTTAATGTCAGGCAGAATATTTAAAACTTGTATTCGTTGGTGTTTGATTTAATGTCAGGCAGAATACTTAAAACTTGTATTCTTGGTGTTTGATTTAATGTCAGGCAGAATACTTAAAACTTATATTCGTTGGTGTTTGATTTAATGTCAGGCAGAATACTTAAAACTTGTATTCGTTGGTGTTTGATTTAATGTCAGGCAGAATACTTAAAACTTGTATTCGTTGATGTTTGATTTAATGTCAGGCAGAATACTTAAAACTTATATTCGTTGGTGTTTGATTTAATGTCAGGCAGAATACTTAAAACTTGTATTCTTGGTGTTTGATTTAATGTCAGGCAGAATACTTAAGAACAACAATTTCGAAAAAGAAAACAATCAAAATAAGTTGATGTAATATCTTTCTAATATTTATTTATGTAACCAAGAGCCATCTTGGTCACACTTGTATCAGACATATAATGGAGTCTACTTAAACACACCTGTATCAGAAATATAATGGAGTATACTTGTACACACTTGTATCAGACATATAATGGAGTCTACTTAAACACACCTGTATCAGAAATATAATGGAGTATACTTGTACACACTTGTATCAGACATATAATGGAGTATACTTGTACACACTTGTATCAGACATATCATGGAGTCTACTTAAACACACCTGTATCAGAAATATAATGGAGTCTACTTAAACACACTTGTATCAGACATATCATGGAGTCTACTTGTACACACTTGTATCAGAAATATAATGGAGTCTACTTGTACACATTTGTATCAGAAATATAATGGAGTCTACTTGTACACACTTGTATCAGACATATCATGGAGTCTACTTGTACACACTTGTATCAGACATATCATGGGGTTGCCGAAGAAATGATCCTGGGGGTACAGGGGCGGATCTAGACAACTTGACGGGGGGGGGCAAAACTGTTTTCATTGTTGTCTTAGAACGAAAAATATTTCGATAATTTAATGATGTCTTACCTAAACTTGCGATAACAGGGGGAGGGCATTGCGCCCCCCCCCGGCCCCTCCCCCTAAATCCGCCCCTGGTGGGGTAGAAGAAATGTTCGGGGGGGGGGAGGCGAAAATGGAGGCGCGAAGCGGCGAAAGATTGCGAACGGAGAGGAGGGGTTTGGGGAGGGATCTCAGTGAGTCCCTTATTTCATGTGTATAAAACCTACATTTGTGTGCATTTAATGGTCTACCTGACTGACATCCTTCAAGTCTTTGACTTTTTATGATTGATGGGTTGAAGTCACATTGAAGTCCTAGATGTGTCACATTGAAGTCCTAGATGTGTCACATTGAAGTCCTAGATGTGTTACATTGAAGTCCTAGATGTGTTACATTGAAGTCCTAGATGTGTTACATTGAAGTCCTAGATGTGTTACATTGAAGTCCTAGATGTGTTACATTTAAGTCCTAGATGCCCTACATTGAAGTCCTAGATGTGTTACATATTAAGTCCTAGATGTCCTACATTGAAGTCCTAGATGTGTTACATTGATACAACATTTTTTTGCAAATCGGTGCACCAGTGGGTTGGGTGTCCAGAAACAATGTGCACATTGAAGATGTTCGCCAGTGATGAATGAACCTGCCAAATTGTAGTCTTCTACCTACACGGGAAGTTTGATCATTAGTAAATCAGAGAGTGAAGATTTTGCCTCTCATTAGTAGAGATATATTAGTAATGATGTCTTAGATATTTGTAAAATATTCATGTGGTTTTATGACTTTTTTTTTTATTAACAATGTTAACATAAGTTACATCATTTTGATTTTATTTAAAGAAGGAGTCACATGGTTAAAAAATGCGAACCTAATTTACCCTCGTTCAAAAGTGATCTCTGTTCAGTTCTATGATTTCCATTCTCGATACATTGGTGGCCGAAATGAATCAAGAGATTGGCAATATTGAGCATTCAAACGTTACAATATCTTAATCCAGATAATTTAAAAGAGGAAAAAAAAATATTTTTTGCTAATACCTGATTAGTATTCTGGGTCTGGTTGTTTTAAGTTTGACGATGTGAACTTCTATGCTGCACAACCAAACATACTTTCATATAGTAAGATATATATATATATATATATATAACTACATAACTATATATATATATATATATATATATATAACTATATGCAAATAATAAGGTTTGTCTATAGACTATATATAGTAAAAAGACAGCTATTAAATAAGACAATAAGTAGCGCTGCTAGACATATTATGAGCCTGTCTAATTGAACTGAAGGGGGGATAACTATGTAGAAAGGGAGATCATAAAACAGAGAGTTGTGCTGTACGTAGTGGTGGCAATAGCAGGCTTGAATGTTTATATAAGTACTAGCTAGTCTCCAGGAGAATATCTTTGTGTAATGTTTACAATCTGCTCCTCCCTCCATCCCATAATTCTAGTCTGAGTTGTACCAATGCCAAACAAGTATCAGCATCCGCTGGTCTCCTCTCTCACAACCATCTTACTCACACACACGCACTCTCTCTTTCACACACACACACTCACACATACACATACCGATAACCTAACTCGACTTCTACTTTTTTATATTGACAAGAGGCTTCTGGCTCTTCTCTGTTTAATTCAACACAAATTGACTGCGTAAAAAACTGGTCTGATATCTGTCTATCTCTTAATCAGTTATTCTACCCATCTCTCTCTCTCTCTCTCTCTCTCTCTCTCTCTCTCTCTCTCTCTCTGAACTCTATCTTTCTCGCCAGTTATCTCACATACACACAGAAACACACAGAATCTTTTGTTTAGACTTGTCAATATGTCTTTCCTCTTAGCTTTCAGAGTTGATAATGTTGTCTATCTTTCAATTATCATATAAAAATTCAATCATTGAGCTATGATTTATTACTATTGTCTATCATTGAGCTATGATTTATTACTGTTGTCTATCATTGAGCTATGATTTATTACTGTTGTCTATCATTGAGCTATGATTTATTACTATTGTCTATCATTGAGCTATGATTTATTACTGTTGTCATATAATCTGCTTTATGAATTAAAATGTATGTCGCATGACAAATGGAACAAGTGACTTAACCGGGCTAAGAAGGGGTCGCTTATTGGAGCTTTAGACGGCTCTTACATATGTGGTACTTATTGGAGCTTTAGACGGCTCTTACATATGTGGTACTTATTGGAGCTTTAGACGGCTCTTACATATGTGGTACTTATTGGAGCTTTAGACGGCTCTTACATATGTGGTACTAAAGTAATTTTCGACATGATAAATGGGCGTAATTTGCAGAGTCCGCTTCATACGTCACTATTCTAGTAACAGAAACAACTCAAGCCCATCTCCCACTTCCATCTTCATAACAGCATTTACACTTTTGATATTCACCGACCACTTTTACAGTGTGTCTCAGCTATTATCTACGTGTGTCTAACTCAGCTATTATCTACGTGTAACTAACTCAGCTATTATCTACGTGTGTCTAACTCAGCTATTATCTACGTGTGTCTAACTCAGCTATTATCTACGTGTGTCTAACTCGGCTATTATCTACGTGTGTCTAACTCAGCTATTATCTACGTGTGTCTAACTCAGCTATTATCTACGTGTGTCTAACTCAGCTATTATCTACGTGTGTCTAACTCAAAGTTTCCATAAGTGTGTCTAACTCAGTGTTTCCCTACGTGTGTCTAACTAAATGTTTACCTGCGTGTGTCTGTCTTAATGTTTCCCTACGTGTGTCTAACTAAATGTTTCCCTACGTGTGTCTAACTTAATGTTTCCATACGTGTGTCTAACTAAATGTTTCCCTACGTGTGTCTAACTCAATGTTTCCATAAGTGTGTCTAACTCAGTGTTTCCCTACGTGTGTCTAACTAAATGTTTACCTGCGTGTGTCTAACTCAATGTTTCCCTAGTGTGTCTAACTCAATGTTTCCCTACGTGTGTCTAACTTAATGTTTCCATACGTGTGTCTAACTAAATGTTTCCCTACGTGTGTCTAACTCAATGTTTCCCTACGTGTTTCTGTCTCAATATTTCCCAACGAGTTTCTCTCTAAATGTTTCTTTACGTTTGTCTGTCTTAATGTTTCCCTAGTGTGTCTAACTCAATGTTTCCCTAGTGTGTCTAACTCAATGTTTCCCTACGTGTGTCTGTCTTAATGTTTCCCTGCTTATGTCTAACTCAATGTTATCTACTTGTTTCTAAATCATTGTTTATCTACGTGAGTCAAACTCAATGTTTATTTACGTGTGTCTAGGTCAGTGTTGATTTAAATGTGTCTCAGTGTTTATCTACGTGTATCTAACTCAGTGTTTATCTACGTGTGTCTAGCTCAGTGTTTATCTACGTATGTCTAGCTCAGTGTTTCTTTACGTGTATTTCAGTGTTTATCTAACTCATTGTTTATTTACATATGTCTCAGTGTGTATCTACGTTTGTCTCAGGATTTATCTATGGGTTTCTAGGTTAGTGTTTATTTACATGTGTCTCAGTGTTTATCTACGTGTGTCTAGCTCAGTGTTTCCCTACATGTGTCTAACTCAGTGTACTGTCAACTAGTCATACTAGTCTTAACTCAGTGTTTCCCTACATGTGTCTTTAGCGCAGTGTTTCCCTACATGTGCCTAACTCAGTGTACTGTCAACTAGTCATACTAGTAGTCCCGCTTCGTAATACGCCGCCTTATCAATCAATATAAACAACACGCTTGTTGTGATCCATCTTGACCCACTTTAAACAACACGCTTGCTGTGATCCAGCCCTCCCGTCTCCACAATATTTTGTTTTTTTTCCGGTGTCGCGAGTTGTCGAAGTATTCGGGAATTCAGCAATCTATAAATAGTCCTGCGTCTTGAAGTTGTGAATCATATATATATATAGATGTGCACATCTAACTGGTCATATGTGTACAGCTAAAAGTTCATATTTTCAAAGCAAACTGGTCCAATGTGTATATCTGATGTTTTTTTATCACAGCTGTAACCAATAAAACTAGTGTTATGATCCATGTAGAGATGTTTATCTCTTTGATACTAATAAATCACTAATTGACGGATTTTTTTAGTGCCTTCCTGTTATTCCCATCGCTTGTGCAATGCCAATAGAGCCACTACGGGAGAATTGAAGGAACTTTTAACTTGACCTTACAATGTTTCTTGTTACTCACTGAAGATCGATCCCAGGGCCATCAGTTCAAAAGTCGAGAATTTTACTGTGTGTCTCTGTACGCCACCATACAGCTCTGACAATTTTACTGTGTGTCTCTGTACGCCACCATACAGCTCTGACAATTTTACTGTGTGTCTCTGTACGCCACTATACAGCTCTGACAATTTTACTGTGTGTCTCTGTACGCCACTATACAGCTCTGACAATTTTACTGTGTGTCTCTGTACGCCACTATACAGCTCTGACAATTTGACTATATTAATATTTGTTTGTGTGTCTCTGTACGCCGCTATACAGCTCTGACAATATCAGTGTGACATCATCATGCAAAAAGTATAGTGTGAAATCATGATGATAAACAATATCCACCAATATTGAACTCTACATTTGCAAATACAACCCTTCTTCAGGTCTAGAGCAGTTCGTAATGCTCAGTTTGGGGCTTCCCAGTATATCACATCCACACTATGTATCACACATACACACACACACACTGTGTCTCTCTCACACACACACTTTGTTTCCACACTCTCTCTGTCTCTCCTTTAGCTAGACGACTGATCTCTACTATTTCTTCTCCCCAAATGTTTTACCTTCCAGTTCCTGTAGTTATCTCAGACAGCAGGTTCAAACTATGGACTAGATGACCTTGTCTTTGACCGCGATACATCGTGGCTTGAGAAAGACGAGACGTTGCCCCGTAAAATACTTGCTCAGCGATACTCAGAATGCACGATACCAGGTATTCTGTAGACAAAGTAATAGTCTAGACTCTAGAGCTATAAAATCGATACACCAAATAATGGCTAGACGATATTTTTTTATAAAAAAAAATCTCGACTTTTTATGTCTGCGGTTGTTTTTTTTTTCTTCTTTTAAGAAAACTGTTGCACAGACATAACATTGAGGGAAATTAAAATAGAGATAATGCACTACAAAGAACCTACTTATTTATATTTCTTTTATATTTACTGCATAGCTTCTACTTATTAGAATAATGTCCTTGGTATATTCACAGAGTTTAAGTGTGATTTATATCAGCGAACATAATACAGACAGACTATTTTAGATGGTATATGTCAACCAATATAATACAGACAGACTATATTTGTTGGTATATGTCAACCAACATAATACAGAAAGACTCTAATAGTGGGTATATGTCAGCCAACATAATACAGACAGACTCTATTAGTTGGTATATGTCAACCAACATAATACAGACAGACAATATTAGATGGTATATGCCAACCAATATAATACAGACAGACTAAATTAGATGGTATATGTCAACCAATATAATACAGACAGACTATGTTATATGGTATAATACAGACAGGCAATATTAGATTGTATAATACAGACAGACAATATTAGATTGTATAATATATACAGACAATATTAGATGGTATAATACAGACAGACAATATTAGATTGTATAATACAGACAGACAATATTAGATGGTATAATACGGACAGACAATATTAGATTGTATAATACAGACAGACAATATTAGATTGTATAATACAGACAGACAATATTAGATTGTATAATACAGGCAGACAATATTAGATTGTATAATACAGACAGACAATATTAGATTGTATAATACAGACAGACAATATTAGATGGTATATTCCCACTTGCCTGTCTACTATCTCCTCTATTTACTTCAATTTTTCCAGACAAAATGAATCACCTGGCCAGACAGGGGAGGCAATACAAGACACAGGTGGAACATGAAGATAACTCTCTTCTACAGCCCAGTTTTAGAACTAATTTATTAGTTCCTTCTGGTTTTAACAAGATTAGTCTGCAGAACAATAGCAGAACTGTTTGGCTCATTTTGTTTTATATATGTCTGCTAATATACGAAAAGCATGGATAATGTAGTTAATTTTATAACTTATAGTCAGCATTAAATCCATTACGTTTATATCACATATGCCGTCTTCTTTAATTAGTCGTTGGACCAAGGATCTATCGATGACTGTCACCATAGGTGATGATTGTTTAATGGTAGCTATATAGCAGTATGAGTTGTGCATACTTCTAAACATTATTTTTATGACTGCTTACATAACGGGATGTTATAATAGTGTATGACCTAGGAATTAATATTTGATTGATAAACAATATGATGATTGTAATTATTTATGAGATATGACTGCTTCATTGACTTACTGCTAAACTATTGGTTATATCATTACATTTTTCATGAACGATTGAATAATTATTTCCCTTGATTGACTTGTATCTTTCTCTTGTTTATCTGTGTTGTATCGCCACAATTTGAAATACATACACTACCATAATTTGAAATACTTACAATACCACAGTTTAAAATACTTATATCACCACAATTTGAAATGCTTACACTACCACAGTTTGAAATACATTACCACAGTTTTAATTATACTACCACAGTTTGAAGGACTTACCAAACGTGGCTTTAACTCTTTTTTTTAGTTGACATCAACCTGTCCTAAATAACACATTAACATATCCTAAACATGACATCAACATATCCTAAACATGACATCAACATATCCTAAACATGACATCAACATATCCTAAACATGACATCAACATATCCTAAACATGACATCAACATATCCTAAACATGACATCAACCTGTCTCACACATTAAATCAACAATTTCCAAACATGACATCATCCTGTCCTAAACACGACATCCAGTTATAAAACATGACTAAGACCTGACCGAAACATAACATAATCCAGTTATAAAACATGACTTAGATCTGACCTAAACATAACATAATCCAGTTATAAAACTTGACTTAAAACCTGACCTAAACATAACATAATCTAGTTATAAAACATGACTTAGATCTGACCTAAACATAACATAATCCAGTTATAAAACTTGACTTAAACCTGACCTAAACATAACATAATCCAGTTATAAAACATGACTTAGATCTGACCTAAACCTAACATAATCCAGTTATAAAACTTGACTTAAAACCTGACCTAAACATAACATAATCTAGTTATAAAACATGACTTAGACCTGACCTAAACATAACATAATCCAGTCATAAAACTTGACTTAAACCTAACCGTAACCTAACATAATCCAGTCATAAAGCTTGATCTAACCAGATGATACAATCTAAAGCCGCCAGCAGTATTTAGACAGCTATAAAACATTAGACGTGGATGTAGTCGTGCCAAACGTCTAGCTGCCGGTACTCCTGCCAGATAATTAGCTACCCGTGAACGTCTGCTGTTGGTACTCCTGCCAGATACTTAGCTACCCGTGAACGTCTGCTGTTGGTACTCCTGCCAGATAATTAGCTACCCGTGAACGTCTGCTGTTGGTACTCCTGCCAGATACTTAGCTACCCGTGAACGTCTGGGTGCCGGTACTCCTGTCAGATACTTAGCGGGAAGTATTTGAGACATCGCCACAATTTCAGCCTCGCCACCATAAACGCCGGAAGTATTCATGTAGGCAGCGTTTCTTGCGAAGTTCGAGAGCAACAGTTTCTTAGGAGACATTTTCCCAGTAATATGCGACTGATAGGAATAAACAGTTACCTAAAACAGGAATTTCGACTACATTTAAAGACCTGTTGACTCCCCGAAATATATGTGAAGTGGTGGCCATGGTTAGTAACCAAAGGGCATAATCGAAACAAATCTTCGGGGACAAACGAAGACAGGAGCAATGAGACAGACCACTGAAATATCAGCACAAAGAAATCAGAAAACAACGCGAGTTGTCGAACGTTGTTGAATGATGAATGCGTCTTGCTTGATTTGTCGTATTCGGCAATTCCACAAACGCGACAAATCTATCTATATATATAGAATGGCGTCTTGCAGGCCGCCGTTGTCCCGCAAGGTTGGACGATGAGGAGAATTATAATAATAATAAAGATACTTTCACTGCACAGAGAAACATTATAAACGTTTTAAATGCTATAAACGGTATACATGTTATAAAGATGGTATGATCGCATTGGGAAAAGACTAAAAAACCTGCATCTTAAGGACGTGTTAGCGCATTTTCGTGTTATGTATCAGTACGTATGTTGGCTTTCAGTACATATTTGTAAATTTAGAAAATGTTTATAAATTCAATTGTGTAATGCATATATCTGAAAAAAAAATCAAAAAATGAAAATGACATAATTATTAACATAGCTTATATAGTAAAAAACGGTCCCCTAAGAAATACTGATGTCCAGCCCTCTGAGGGCATGACCAAAATTTTTTAAACCAAATTTATGTTGGGAGATATATACTCTTGGGGCCCCTAGGACCCTTATTCTCGTATCCTACGTATAAGGTGTAGAATAGGGCCATGAAAATGACATAATTATTAATATAGCTTATATGGTAAAAAACGGTACCCTAAGATAAACGGATGCCCATTGTTACGATGTAGGCTATTTTAGCACAATAGTTTACGGTTTAGGAACAAAATGTGCGTGGGGAGGGGGGTGCATCATTGTGACCAGATAAAAGAATAATTTACGCGAAAGCATGCCCCATCCTCCCCCATGGTAATTAGTTGTGAGTCGCCGGGGGTAATGAGGGCTCACGGAGACAATTTACCTGGGAAAGAATGTTCGTGACCGTGACACGTAGGATGAAGTTGGAACCGTTACGAAATTCGTGGGGCAGATTCTTCTCACGAGGGATAACTGAGTTAGAAGGTGTCATAGGTTCCATTGTTTAGATTCACCACCCACAGACCAGTCACATAAATTATCCCGAGTGTAGAGTCAGTTGGATTGAGAATTAATTAGAAGTAATCAATCACCGATGCCAAAGCCCATTGTGTACTGTATATAAGCAGGACGTTTTTGTGTGTAAGTCAGAGACGAGGAGAGAAGAGACAGGAGAGAGACTGAGAACTAGATAGTCGAGTGAGATAGCAGAGTTGGAAGTAAGCTGAAGTACTGTATGTGAGAACTGGCGTCAACATATCTACATAATAAACTTGTGTTAGCAGCAAAGAAACCGGTATTTTGTTGACTTATTAGAGGTGATTGTACGTGAGCTGTGAAAATAGAAATATTGTCACCAGACCATCCACATCTACCCTCTCATACTTCTAGACAACGATCTGTTCGTGGCAAGGATTAGCATTAGGACTATCCGCCAACGTAACACCCATCCCTCAGAGGTCAGATCGCGAAATAGACTTTTGATGTAGGAATGACAGGCTTTGACCTACAAAAAAGTAAATATATCATGGGTCTATGACTTATGGTTGCTGAGATCTAGGGTGATGACAGACGGACAAAACGGAAACAATAGCGCATTCGACTTCTCGAAAATGCGCTAAAAATTACAAAACAAAAAAATATTTCGCCGGATGTTTGCATTCTAAGGCATTCTAATAAATATATCTTTCTGTTTTATAACAATTAAAGCTGGTACTATTACAAATCCACCTGTTAAAGTTAAAAAAAACAACTTTATTTTCTAAACTGTTTATTATTTTTTCTCTCTATTTAGCAGAGCTCTACGTCAACTAAACTTTATTACTACATATATAGAATGACGAAAACAAAAACTGTTCAACAAAGATTTCTTGGTTTGCTGCAACACTTATAATGAGCCATCGTATCAAGTTATTAGTTTGCGAATTTTTGTATGATTGGTATTTATTCATTGGTAATTTTTAATATATATATATATACTTTGATCATTCAAGAAAAAAAAATGTTTTTGTTTATATGGTTGTTATTATTAGAAACCGTTAATGCAAGGGAATCAATCGTGTAATTAATTCAGTGTTAGACACGCTATAGTTATTGCTGATCGTCGCCTTCGCTGTCTGTTTGTCTTTGTAAAAGTGACACGAATGTAAAATTTAACTTTATAAATTTAATAATTATTTTGTTATTGACTTTATTATATTGTTATCGTTTTTCACATAATAAATTATCTGCATAGTTAAAATGATATTTTGTAAACATAATATAAATGTACAGGCAATAATAATTCAATGTTGACTTTTTTTTTACGAGTCTTTCAGTTCATTGATTAAATTTCAAAGTATTGTTTATAACCTACTTTTGTCATTAATGAAGTCTTTGCAAGTGTACAGTAAACTGACTTCAGAAGCTATACCCCTTCGATCTCAAATACTCCATCGCTTTTAATCCAATCTTGGTTTTTTTCATCTGAGAAATGTTCTTCCTGGGTCTGAAATGTAAAGACTCAATTTTTTGGACAATGGAATCAACATCGTCATTCTCTTTGTTCACAACCGGACTAAGTACTTGTACTAAGCATGCATATCTTGGATCACCTGTCTTACTGTACATTTTTTCTCCATAAATTGTGCTGGATGTGGTTACCTGATTCAATCGGCTGGATTTATCATTAGATGCTTTCTGTGTTCTGTCAGTATTGTTCATCACTTTGGGACCCTGTTGATTGAAATTAGAAACTAGGACATTGTTTTGTTTTACAGTACAATTTTTCACAGCTGTGTAGCTGGCACTGGCTGCCGTGTAGCTGGCACTGGCTGCCGTGTAGCTGGCACTGGCTGCCGTGTAGCTGGCACTGGCTGTTCTGTTAACTCGTTGAGATACGCCCACATTCTCTGCAGTCCTTCTAATTTGCCCAACGGATAACTTTTTAGAAGAAAATATGGGTTGAATTACAATAGGTGCACCAGGTAAAATATCAACGTCTGAAGGAATGTGTGACGATACGACCTCTGGCATTTGTCCCTGGGGTCTAGTGTCAGGAATGTGTGACGATAAGATCTCTGGTATTTGTCCCTGGGGTCTAGTGTCAGTGTGTATGGTACTTAGTGCACGAGATGCCACGTCATCAGTTGCTTTGTACCAACTGACACTTGTGTAACTTCTGGGATATCGCGTGACACCTGTGCCAGGTGGGGGGTGACACTTGGAAGAAATACTTGTCACTGCTCTATTAGCAGATATGGTAGACCGTTGACCTAGAAACAGATGTCTGAGTTCTGGTTTCTTTTGTTGTCTGTCAGAGAAGACTTTCATCTCATAAGCATTTTGAACCAAGAACTTATACCTCTCCTTGGAGAGTTCCATCAGTTTCGATCTCAGCAATCTTTCTTCAGTTACATTGTCCGCCAACTGACCAGAGTTTCTGGTCACTTCTGGAGTTGGCGAGTATCCATCACTACTGTTCACCCATGATAGAATGTCTTTCATGGCGCTAGTTTTTTTCTTTATCAGTTTCGTGGAGTTTTTCGTTGCCATGTTATTTAGGCTTCAGACTGTCAGATTATAATTTGTTTTAATCTATGAGATGGCTTCAAGCTGCAGATACACAATAAACATATATATATATATATATATATATATATATATATATATATATATAACAACATTGTAGTAATTACAGGCATATAATATGACCATTATTTGTAAATATTGGATTTAATATTGACAAATAAAGTTGTAAATCCCCCCCCCCCCGGAACAAATGTGTTCACAATGTAGAAATAACTTTAAATCGCTAAATGTTTTAAATGTAAAATAGTTATTTAAACTGGCAGATAAAAAGAATAAAAGATATTTCAAAACTTGTATATCGGTTGAATATTTATTATTTAACATCAAAGTGAAAATAATAAAATCTTAATATTTAGTAGCTAATCGTTGACATAATCAACATTCAAACAAGCCAATTTATATTGTATTATTTACATTGTGTTATTTACATTGTATTATTTATATTATATTAATTATATTATATAATTTATATTGTATTATTTATATTGTATTATTTACTGTCATGGTATAGTTGTGTGTACTACGCACACAGGTGTGTGTGTATGTTTGGAGCTTGGCCAACCAGGTCAACCTGAGGTCACGGGGTCAAGACTCTAGATAATTCGACAGTATAAATATTATGTTTATTGTAAATAGGATTGTCTAAGAAGGTGAGAGAGAGCGACGTAGAATGTTCGAGTATGATGCAAGCAATTATATAAAGAGGATGTTTGTAAAATACGGGAGTTCAGTTAAAGTCAGAGAGAGAGAGTATTCGAGTTCAGTTCGGAGTTCAGTAAGATGATCATCAGTCAATTAGTGAATCAGCATATTCAGTGTATCAGAGTATATGAGTTTAGTTAATCAGTTGAGTTTATTGGAAAGTTAATAAGTATTTATTCATTGAGTTGAGGAGATTATCAGTCATTGTGAAAATTCAGTTTATATTGGACTGTTTATATTTTATCGTAATGTTAATAAACTATATGAACCATGGAATATGAATTGAGTTTCTCATTATAGACGAGTTCGTATAAATAAATCCTTTACATTTACGTTGTATTATTTATATTGTATTGTTTATATTGTATTATTTATATTGTATTATTTTATTTTGTATTAAATGAAAACGTCAGTCAATTATTGCTTTATTTTATCTACGGTATGTATTCTAATAATGATGTAGCAGTTTGGGTTTTGGTTTGGAAAGTCACTGTAATGTTTCTTTAACACCTACAACTAAAAATTTAAGCTGTTTAAACAGCTACTCTCAGTGGAGCAACTACATGATATCGACTGTTTAAACAGCTACTCTCAGTGGAGCGACTACACAATAGTCATTGTTGTAAAACAGCTACTTTCAGTGGAGCGACTACATGATATCGACTGTTTAAACAGCTACTGTCAGTGGAGCGACTACATGATATCGACTGTTTAAACAGCTACTCTCAGTGGAGCGACTACATGATATCGACTGTTTAAACAGCTACTCTAAGTGGAGCGACTACATGATATCGACTGTTTAAACAGCTACTCTCAGTGGAGCGAATACATGATATCGACTGTTTAAACAGCTACTGTCAGTGGAGCGACTACATGATATCGACTGTTTAAACAGCTACTGTCAGTGGAGCGACTACACAATAGTCATTGTTGTAAAACAGCTACTGTCAGTGATGCGACAAATCCATCAAACAACTGGCAACAGCTGAAAACACACAAATACTCACACGTAGCGACAGCTCATTACAAACAGTCAATCCAAAAGGAATTTAAAACTACATTTCATATTATTTTCGATGAATTAAATAAATTAAAAATAACATTTTATTTGAATTAGCTACATAAGAAGTCACATGATTTAAAAAGCCGATTTAAAACAGGATGGAAATAGATCAAAGCCAAAATCTAAACATTGTCAAATGTTTTTTATTTATTTTACACAATGCTTTTTTGATCATTGGAACAAATTTAAATAGCAGACAGATCAAATATTAAACTGTTTTTTGGGTGATGCACCCTAATATATATATATATATATATATATATATATATATATATATATATTTATTTATTCTATTTATGATATTTTGTTACATTTGCTAATCTATGAATTATGAAATAATAAATGAAATTTGCATTATAATAAAAATCGCAACTAATTTCATAATTTATATTTCAAAAAGATATTGATTTATAAATTTCGTAATATCAGCGAATTTTAAGTTAAAATAATTGAAAAAACAACAAGGCACAACAAATCAAACAATAACAACCAACAATAACAATAAAAAACAACGACAATAATTAACAACAATAACAATTAACGACAACAAACAATAACAATATCAAACATTGACAACAAACAATAACAATATCAAACAATGACAACAAACAAAAACAATATCAAACAACGACAACAATCAACAACAATATCACAAAAAGGCAATAAAGAACAACATTTGTGAACAACAATAATAAAAAAAACAACGACACTAAACAAAACAATAACAAACAAAACAATAACTAACAACAACAATAACTAACAACAACAATATCACAAAAAGGCAATAAAGAACAACATTAGTGAACAACAATAATAAAAAAAAACAACGACACTAAACAAAACAATAACAAACAAAACAATAACTAACAACAATAACTAACAACAACAATAACTAACAACAACAACAATAACTAACAACAACAATAACAAACAACAACAAAAACAAACTACAACAACAAACAACAACAACAAACAACAACAACAAACAACAACAACAAACTACAACAACAAACTACAACTGATTTAATTACCAAAGTGGCTCAGGACTTCCTGTGGATTAACTTCTATTTTACGCTTAAAGATTTCTTGTATTGAATACATTGTGTGCCACAAGTCTAATCTAACTACCCTTCATTACCTGAGATTGTAAAATCAATAACTAGTTACTTGAACAATACATTCAGGTCAATTAAGAAACTTAAGTTGATCAATATGTTCAATTGAATATTTTCTGTGTATTCTGTAAGACGATCAGTTATATATTTCAAAATTTGTAGCAGACGAGAATATAACATAGTACATAGTGGCAAAAAACATTTTGTACTCGTCGCGTATTGTAAGGTATGATCTTTATGTAAACATTCGTCGTATCTGCTTAGTGCCTGTCCTGCACATAATGACGCCTTATTCACACTTTTTTTTAAAAGTGTAAATCTTGACGGTGTATCCCAGCACGACACTGTCACATGATTCCCCCAAGTTACCAGCACCTAAAGCCGACACTGTCACAAGATTCCCTCAAGTTACCTGCACCTAAAGCCGACACTGTCACAAGATTCCCTCAAGTTACCAGCACCTAAAGCCGACACTGTCACATGATTCCCCCAAGTTACCTGCACCTAAAGCCGACACTGTCACAAGATTCCCTCAAGTTACCAGCACCTAAAGCCGACACTGTCACATGATTCCCCCAAGTTACCTGCACCTAAAGCCGACACTGTCACAAGATTCCCTCAAGTTACCTGCACCTAAAGCCGACACTGTCACAAGATTCCCTCAAGTTACCAGCACCTAAAGCCGACACTGTCACAAGATTCCCTCAAGTTACCAGCACCTAAAGCCGACACTGTCACAAGATTCCCTCAAGTTACCAGCACCTAAAGCCGACACTGTCACATGATTCCCCCATGTTACCAGCACCTAAAGCCGACACTATCACAAGATTCCCCCAAGTTACCAGCACCTAAAGCCGACACTGTCACATGATTCCCTCAAGTTACCTGCACCTAAAGCCGACACTATATATGCGTATTTGATAAATAAATGACTAAATCAATGTGAAATAGAATAAATAAATGACTAAATCAATGTGAAATAGAATAAATAAATGACTAAATCAATGTGAAATAGAATAAATAAATGACTAAATCAATGTGAAATAGAATAAATAAATGACTAAATCAATGTGCAATAGAATAAATAAATGACTAAATCAATGTGCAATAGAATAAATAAATGAGATATGTAATGATTTCTGTTATATAGACATATTTTTATATATCTCTATTGAATTAAACTCCATTTAAAATATTACTCTTCATGAGATGTATGAAGTAAAATGAAGAATATATTTTGTGGTTATTTAACAGGAATTGTGTGAAGTAATCATACATTGCATTAAATGTCAGTTGTGTAAAATATAATTTGACAAAATACCAAGTCTAGTCAATGTAAATAATATAAATACTGCTACTTACAAGAAACTATCAATGTAGCAACAATGATCACTTGACTAGTTCATGGCGTGACTGGAGGAACTCAAACAAATGTTCCAGCTGAGATTGCCGTTCCATTCAATACCAACTGATAAGTCCACAGAAGGCGAAAACTAGATGGAAACGTGTAGGTCCAACTCAAAAGTGGCACAATGTTATTTCTTGAGTTAAATGGCCATCCAAATAAATAAATTTATCATTATTATTTTATCACACTTTTGTATACATTTTTTTTTCTAAATTGAACAATGTTGTAGATCTTTATATCACCATTAGTCTACTGGCCAACCAATTGACCAATGTTGTAGATCTTTATATCACCATTAGTCTACTGGTCAACCAATTGACCAATGTTGTAGATCTTTATATCACCATTAGTCTACTGCCCAACCAATTGACAAATGTTGTAGATCTTTATATCACCATTAGTCTACTGGCCAACCAATTGACCAATGTTGTAGATCTTTATATCACCATAAGTCTACTGGCCAACCAATTGACCAATGTTGTAGGTCTTTATATCACCATTAGTCTACTGGTCAACCAATTGACCAATGTTGTAGATCTTCATATCACCATTAGTCTACTGGTCAACAAATTGACCAATGTTGTAGATCTTCATATCACCATTAGTCTACTGGTCAACCAATTGACCAATGTTGTAGATCTTTATATCACCATTAGTCTACTGGTCAACCAATTGACCAATGTTGTAGATCTTTATATCACCATTAGTCTACTGGTCAACCAATTGACCAATGTTGTAGATCTTTATATCACCATTAGTCTACTGGTCAACCAATTGACCAATGTTGTAGATCTTTATATCACCATTAGTCTACTGGTCAACCAATTGACCAATGTTGTAGATCTTTATATCACCATTAGTCTACTGGCCAACCAATTGACCAATGTTGTAGATCTTTATATCACCATTAGTCTACTGGTCAACAAATTGACCAATGTTGTAGATCTTTATATCACCATTAGTCTACTGGCCAACCAATTGACCAATGTTGTAGATCTTTATATCACCATTAGTCTACTGGCCAACCAATTGACCAATGTTGTAGATCTTTATATCACCATTAGTCTACTGGCCAACCAATTGACCAATGTTGTAGATCTTTATATCACTATTAGTCTACTGGTCAACCAATTGACCAATGTTGTAGATCTTTATATCACCATTAGTCTACTGGTCAACCAATTGACCAATGTTGTAGATCTTTATATCACCATTAGTCTACTGGTCAACAAATTGACCAATGTTGTAGATCTTCATATCACCATTAGTCTACTGGTCAACCAATTGACCAATGTTGTAGATCTTTATATCACCATTAGTCTACTGGCCAACCAATTGACCAATGTTGTAGATCTTTATATCACCATTAGTCTACTGGTCAACAAATTGACCAATGTTGTAGATCTTCATATCACCATTAGTCTACTGGCCAACCAATTGACCAATGTTGTAGATCTTTATATCACTATTAGTCAACTAGACACCTGAATCAGACAAAAGTAATGGACTCTAATTATAGAAGAAAATAAATATTTAAATGTTATTTACTTTCCTATCATTTTTGGTAAAAAAAAATGTCCGCCTGTTTGTTGGACCACCAGAGAGTGTCGTGAATTAGACCACCAGAGAGTGCCGTGAATTGGACCACCAGAGAGTGCCGTGAATTGGACCACCATAGAGTGCCGTGAATGAAATGTATCAACTATTACATTACATAAGGTCGCTAATTATTTTTTTTTACCAGACATACTATGGCTGATACTGTTGTACCTTGTTGTATGAGAGGTCAAACATTTAGGTTCTCTAGCATGTTATCCTATAAGTATGTAAAACATACCGTGTATGTGGCGTAAATGGGGTGAGCAGAGGGGTGTGGTACGCCACAGGCGGCCATTTAACTAAAACCGGAGGGGGTGGGCAAGTTTGGTGTTTCATGTAAAGATACGTCAGAATATTAACTTAATCCGTCATGCAATTGTTCAATACCTCAGAATATTAACTTAATCCGTCATGCAATTGTTCAATACCTCAGAATATTAACTTAATCCGTCATGCAATTGTTCAATACCTCAGAATATTAACTTAATCCGTCATACAATTGTTCAATATCTCAGAATATTAACTTAATCCGTCATGCAATTGTTCAATACCTCAGAATATTAACTTAATCCGTCATGCAATTGTTCAAATTCAAAAGTATTCAAGTTTCCATTTTTTTCTATATATAAATTAATTCATTTCTGCAAAAAATAAACACGATTTTTCCAAACAATAAAATTACAATGGTACAGCTATAAGTACAATGGTACATCTATAAGTACAATTGTACAGCTATAAGTAAAGTGGTACAGCTATAAGTACAGTGGTACAGCTATAAGTACAGTGGTACAGCTATAAGTACAGTGGTACAGCTATAAATGCAGTTGTACAGCTATAAGTACAGTGGTACAGCTATAAGTTTAGTGGTGCAGCTATAGGTACAGTGGTACAGCTATAAGTACAGTGGTGCAGCTATAGGTACAGTGGTATAGCTATAAGTACAATGGTACAGCTATAAGTACAATGGTACATCTATGAGTACAGTGGTACAGCTATAAGTACAGTTGTACAGCTATAAGTACAGTGGTACAGCTATAAGTACAGTGATACAGCTATAAGTATAGTGGTGCAGCTATAAGTATAGTGGTGCAGCTATAAGTACAGTGGTGCAGCTATAAGTACAGTGGTACAGCTATAAGTACAGTTGTACAGCTATAAGTACAGTTGTATAGCTATAAGTACAGTGGTTTCAGATATAACACCGAATGGGGGGGGGGGCATCATTGTCTGAGATTTATCTTTCAAACTCCATATAAGTTTTGTATGAGTTTTTTTTCGCCCATTATAATCTTAAAAATTGATGGATCTATTGACCACATGTATTTTCACTGCAGAAAACGAACGGCATCTTACATGGGCGTATTCAAGGGGGGCAAGGGGGCATTTGCCCCCCCCCCAACATTTTGGAAAATTTTCCTGAAAGTTTATTACATTGAAGAACATGTACATATATCAAAAATACAAAAAAAATTATATCCGCAAGTATAACTTATTACATTATTGTATTTTTAAAAGAATGGTTTCAGTATCAAACAGTTACTATACTAAGAAAATAGAGTATAAAATTATAAATTGCACTGATACAGCAATAATATTGTAATTTTAAACTATTTATTCTGGAACAAACATTGTAAACGTTTTGGTATTTGTCCAAATCGATTGATAATATTTTCTTTAATTTTTTCCTTGTTTTGAGATATTCTTTTTCTGCGGAAACTCATCATGCAAAGACCAGATAAACGATCATTACCAGTTGTTGAGCGTAGCCACGTTTTTACAGGTCTGTGAGTGCTAAATGATCTCTCGATTGTGCATGTTGTTACTGGAAAAGCCAATGCTGTCAAAAAAAGCCATTTTAATCATGGGAAAAAAATTGGTTTTTATCTAAAACCTCACAAAGAGTCATTGTTTTTCTTCTTTGCTAGTTTTACATTTCCATATATCATACAAGGTTTCAATTTCCTCGATTAAATTGTCAAATGCGTAATTTTCAGCAATAGCCCTGGCTTGATCCTTAAATGCAAGTCTTTCTAGTTTTTTTCATCAAAAAGGGATTGAAAACTAAAAGGGAAAAAGCTGGTTTATTTTCTACACAAAAACGAGTTTCCAGTTATTAATAGAATCAAGGTAGGGTGTAAAACAGTTATTCTAAAATAATCCTTAGGCAAATCAACTTTTGGATTTTCCCTGTTCATTTGTCTTCCAACTTGTCGTGGAGGTTGAATGTCGACACTAATGTCATCTACACCTTTTATAACTAAAAATTTCCGTATACCTCTCATTAAAATTCTGTCGATTAACAGCCAATGTAGTCAACAATTCTTCAACGTATTTTTGTACTGCCAGTAAATCTAAATGCACTGACTGTAATTTTTGGGTCACAGTTTCTATGTTTTATGAATATTTTTGTATAATAACTAATCAAACAAAAAATGTACCCCAACCCCAACCCTAGCAGTACAAAGTAACAGATGTACAACTTGCTTACTTTTTCCAGATTGTTCTAAATATACCAGTTGTTTAACAATTTCTGTCACATTTTCAGCAGAATTCCGCAAGCTTTTATATTTATGTGTTCATCTAGTTTCACATAGCAAAGGAACATTTGGAATTAGTTTTCTTCGCTGATTAATTTCTCAGAAAAAAACACTATAATTGACTTAATTTTTCCTATTGTGTTTCGTACCGCTTTCACATTATTTAAATCGTTCACGACAAGATTTAGTTTTTTCGAATTATTGTTTGGACTCCTCCTTCTTTACCTGCCATTGTAGAACAATCATCTTATCCTTGACCAACAAGCTTTGTCATATCTAATCCCAATTCTAATGAATTTGTAATGATGTGTTCTTTGACAAATCTAACACCAAGTGACATCTGCTCAATGCCTGAAATTATATTGTCTCGTCGGCAAGTATAGAAATTACAACTTAATTATTTGCTTCACGAACAATGTCTTCACACAATAGAGACCCACTAATTTCGATCGTAGTGTTTTGTGTAATTGCCGAGATGTACTTAGCACTACAAAAACCAATTGACAAATGATTACCTAGAACTTCATCTCTAGATTCAACACGAAACTCTAACAGGTAATAAAAATTACCAGAGTGTGATTCTTTTCTACGAAGTGCCAAATCATGCATGACGCAAAAAGAAAAAGATTTAGAAATGGAGGGACCCAGTTTGTTGCAATTGTCTTGAATTTGTCTTCTAAATGATGAGTTCAACTGTTTATCTATAGAAACTGCTTTGGCTTTTACTAATGCAACAAAATAGCTTGCATCCTTAATAAGAGCTTTTGTGCTATGTGCTTTGCATGTGGCTTCGTGCATCTTCGATGAAATCTTTAAATTGTGTACATGGTTTGATGACAAATGCCCCCTGAACTCCTGGAATTACTTTTTGTAAACAACACGTAAAATTTGCAAAAGGCACCTTTTAACATTTGCGAGTGTACAACCCATGATGAATAGTCTGATAATCAAGAATATCTAAGACCTCTGTATCCACCACTGTCAGCTTTAAAAATCATACTTTTTATCAGGGGTCCAACAATCAAGGATCAGCAGCAATTTCAACTCATTTGAAAGGTCGTATGTCAAGACATACCTTCCAATATTCAATTTAGGAAACAAAGGAAGAAGTGAATGCGACAATCAAATTAGAAATAGATTCTTTAGTTGTGTCTGGCTGTAGAACTTGTACTGTTGTCCTCAACGCATATGATAATTCAGATGCTGCAGACGCCCTAAAATCTTCTAATAACGGCTTTTCGAAATCCCGCGATTGCTCTACTTTTCGTTTTATTGAGCCTGTACAATTTTTTTCATCTGATATCCATCTTTTCATATTAATTTAGGATACATTTAAAAACTCACTCAGTGGCAGACGATTATAAACTAACAAGAGTTGCCAGATTAAAAAAAACCTGAATGCAAAAAACATTTTCGAAGGACAAATCAAGCTACAGAATGCAAAAAAAAAAAATTAAAATCGGAACATGCTTGTGTTAGTAGTCAAAATGCTTGTATTTTCAAATACAATTATTTATGTCAATATATATAATTAATGTTATACTTAACTTGGATTTTAGTAAGAAATAAACCTGTATGGCATTGTCAGTTAAAATAAAAAAAAAACGTATTTTTGCCCCCCTCTGGAACAATTCCTAGCGACGCCCATGGTATCTTATAGATTGAAGTTATAATTCTGTCACATGAATGGTGAGTAGATGACGTCATCTGCCGAGCTTCAATACAATACCTCATAATACGAAATACATTAGTTTTGAAATCTTTCCCATTTTAAATAGTTAAATCGTATTTTCCGATATATAATTATATACAATTTTACATTTCTCTTAACGTCAGCTGGTGGAGGTATCAAATTTACTTCAGCTGGTGGAGGTATCAAATTTACTTCAGCTGGTGGAGATATCAAATTTACTTCAGCTGGTGGAGGTATCAAATTTACTTCAGCTGGTGAAGGTATCAAATTTACTTCAGCTGGTGGAGGTATCAAATGTACTTCAGCTGGTAGAGGTATCACATTTACTTCAGCTGGTGGAGGTATCAAATTTACTTCAGCTGGTGGAGGTATCAAATTTACTTCAGCTGGTGGAGGTATCAAATTTACTTCAGTTGGTGGAGGTATCACATTTACTTCAGCTGGTGGAGGTATCAAATTTACTTCAGCTGGTGGAGGTATCACATTTACTTGTATACATCAATACCTACTACCCTGTGGAATGAGACATTTGCCGTGTGAGATTAAAATGAAATATCAGAATAAATGTTTTTCTAAAACTTCAAAGATGGACGGATATTTCGAAAGATATCCAAAAACTACATTTTCATTTTTTTTTTTTTGCTGCCGGCCAGCGCTGACATTTTCTCATTAATTACAACAGTACTATATACGGTAATTTATTTCTTAGAAGTTATTACTAACCATTCTTGCTTATAAAAACATTTTATAAACAATATAATTTGTATTGATCCTCACTGCACCTCACTAACAGGGCGACATGTGTCGTACTTACATAGAGAAAGCGAATACCAGTTCTGGAAATAGTTCACAATTCTAAAATTGTAATGTTCCAAAACAAATTTTTCACTTTAAGTTAAAAGATAAATGGATATCTATAAATGAACGTTCTGTGTTTACCGAAATTTTACGAAAATTGAAATAGATAACAAAAACGTTCGTGTACGTTGCAAGCTTTGTCCTCCAGCTACGAAACAGACTTATAGCTGCGCGCTCAATTCTACGGCCAATCTCAAAAAACATCTGTTAGTTACAATAATATGTTATTATATAATTAACAGGCTGAAGATGCCATTGTTTCAAAACATTTACATTTGTAAAAACCAATTTATTATTTTTTATAATTATTTTTTGTACTACTTTTTATTATTAGAGTGTTCATCCTGCTGCACATGATACATTACCAACACTGAAGAGGTCTGTCACTTCATCAAATGGATTACCTGAACCGGTGGCGAAGAAACAGAAAACTTTAACTTCATGGACCAGTAATAGTGTGGCACTTCTGTCACAGCAACATGTTAATGATCTGATCATGAACTTTGTTATCGGAGACATGCAAGCATTTTCAGTTGTTGAATCACGTGAATTCATTAAATTGGTAACTGGACTTCAACCCGGCAAACTGTGATGACACGAAAGACTCTCACTGGTTGGTAGTAGTATTTACAATATATTTTTTATGTTTTGTATCATTATTTAATTAGTACATTGTGTTGCTATTTGTGTTTGTACAATTTCGCTATCAACATATACAGTGATTTTAGATTTATTAATTTGTAATTGGTATTTAGATTTCAGATTTGAACTTAAAGGCATTATTTGCATAAAATGTCATTTATCTTATCTCATTAAAATTTCTTAAAATAATATAAACAAAAATGTTTATTCTGGCAATTTAAAAAAGCTTTTGTTGTATAATTTTAATATACAGGCAACATTGAAGACGAATACAAAACAATGCATCAGGATCTTCAGCAGAAGCTGTCACTTGTTACTGTAGTCTGCACGACAGCAGATATCTGGACAGCCCATAATCGAAGTTTTTTTGGAGTAACCGTGCACTGGATAGAGATAAGTACACTAGAACGAAAATCAGCTGCTTTGGCATGTTCACGATTACGAGGCAGACATACCTTCGACTTGATTGCTGCAACACTTGAAGAAATTCACTCCAAATTCCGCATCACTGAAAAAGTTATATGCACAGTTACTGACAATGGATCAAATTTTTAAAGGCTTTTAAAGTGTTTTCTGAGCTGGAGACAATGCCTGCAGACTCAAAACAGGATGGAGCAGTGACCTTTACTAATGTTGCAGACATTCTAGAAAATGACAAGCAATCTTGCCAAGATGCTTCAGAGTTTACATTGCCATCATCATCGTTGTGAAGAGCTAACAATGAATCTTATAGCAGTTTCTGATTCAGAAAAAGCAAATGATGATTTTAATTATAAAAAGTTGAACCGCAGCACTTTTGCTAAATGCGCTGCACTCTGGAACAAGGCTAGCAGAAGTCCACAGGCAGCTGAAGTGGTGCATGATTTATCCAATTTAACACTTGCTGTTCCAAATGCTACATACGATGGAACTCATTTTTATAATTCTGTTGGCAAAGTCTATTCCATTGTTAGAAAAAATCTGAAGCTGTGTTAAATGACATATGCAGCAAACTTTCTCTAACAAGTTGCCGCCCAAATGAAATAGTTTTCATGGCTGAGTACATCAAGGTTATGCAACCATTAGCCATGGCTCTGATACGTTGCAAGCTGAAGTCAACTGCTTCATGGGACTACTCCTACCAACAATTTCTTCCTTGCGTTCACATCTTTCAATGAAGCCCTTATTGAAGTTTGCGGCTCCACTGGCTGATGCATTACTTAGTGGAATCAGTAAAAGATTTTGGCACACTTGAAGGTGAAGATGATTTGATAATTGCAAGTGCTTCTCATCCACAATTCAAGCTCCGATGGATACAGTCTGACGCTGAAAGAGTTCGAGCTAAATATTTGCTGCTACAAGCTGCAGGCCATGAGCACTGTGATGGCAGGCAATGCTTCCAATATTACAACAGCAACGACTTCATCATCTCATGTAGGAAGTTTCTTCTGTTTTTATGAGTCTGATGACTGGAGGTAGTACTGCTCAGTCCGAACTTGAACTTTTCTAAACGATTCTTCAAAAGATATTCTAGTCTCCATCACTATCCACTTATGAAACAAATAATTGCAGCAAGTCTTCCATCAAGCGCTCCAGTGGAAAGGCTATTTGGCATAGGCGGGCAAATACTGACTCCACAAAAGAAATAGTCTAACGGATGATCATTTTGAAATGATCTTACTGCTAAGACAATAAAAAACTGATACAGTGATTATTAATTAGTTAGTTATACAACACAGCACTGCACATACATACACACACTCACACAATACACTCACACATACATTAGGTATATGACTAAAAATATTTTTTCATTATTTTTATTCCATACTTATGGTGGATATTTATCGTATCTAAACAAAAATATCAATAACAACCCTCAACTGTTAAAAATGGTCACCCTCCACACGCCCAGTAAACTTATGTCATACCCACATTTAGTATTTTAACTGTAATTTTGTTCTTTGTTGTTCCATGCACCGTCAGCAATTTATTGGCAACTATTGCATAATTAGTATTTGTGTCATTTCTGGATTGTCTCGAGAAGTTCTGTCCAAATTGCTCCAGCTTCCGAGACGAGCAAGAGAATTTGGACTTTAAATATAGTGTATTTCCGAAAAGGCATTACATCACCACAGACTGTTAACGGTCTTAATAAAATGCGAAAATTCCAATGGAACTTCATATCGTGAACAGATATAAAACAATTGCTTCTGATGTAAAAAGCAGAAAAGACATGATCGTACAATGTTGTTAAGAAGTTTGAAAGACATAATCGAAGTTCTGGAAATTATGATTTCACAGCGATGTTTAATGTAAGAGATGAGAAAGGAGAGTGGATGTACCGAGAAGACAGAGATCTATACACTTCAGATTTCAACACAAAAGAAAAGTAGCTTATTGGAGATGATTCACTAAAGATTTACCCATGAAATGAAATTATTTAAAGGAAAGTGCCAGTCACAGAAAGCTTTACTGAAGAAAGTGTTAAATCAAGTGTCTTAACAAATTCGGATACAGAAGATTCTGTGTGAAGATTGTAGTAAAGATAATGAGAAACTATTAAAGTCTAAAAGACAAAAACTTCTTCTTCAGTGTTTAGTGGACTGCAGCAAAATTGAGTACAAAAAAGGTCCAAAAAGTCGGGAACGGAGTTGGCATATCTACTCCAACTCAAAGCGCCATTTACAAAGGTCTAATGAAAGAAGGAGAAAAATTACAAAGTAATTTAGGAAAACTTTAAAAAAGAACACTATTGCTTACAATTTGATGGAAAGACCATACACAATAAAGCATATGAGGTTGTTGTTATAAAAAATGAAAAAAGAGGTCAGACTCGCTGTTCTTCAGCCTGCAAATGCAAAAGGGGAGACAATATTCAATGAATAAAAACTGTCTTTCTATCTTTCGTTTTACACCAAATTTAGGTCCCTAGCTGCTATACTATTCTTTTCGACTTTTACCGAATGAAAACTGTGCTCAATGAATAAAAATGATTGTCTCTGACACAACTGCAGCAAATACTTGAAGAATTGGTGCAGTCGCACTGTTACAGAAACACTTTTAAGATGTTGGATTAGAAAAAGCTGTATACATTGGATGATATCACCTCATTCTAGATACAGTATTGACAAGAATGATCATTTTACATGAACAATTTCACCCAACATCAGCTACTCGTTTGTTTCAACAATAGCAGAAAAGTATGAACAACTCAAAACATCATTTGATAATGCTGGAGCACCTAAAGAAATCAGAACAAGAGTGCTGGCGAGATGACATGGTTTTAACATAATGCTACAGGATTTTCAAAACTAGAGGAAGCTTACCAAAAGTAAATTTTCAATCACTTCCAAAAATCAGTAATGAGAGATGGAACTCAAGAGCAATTTATTGTTTGTCATCATTTGTTCATGAGTATCTGCAAACAGCTATGGCAGCATGATTTCATCAGTGGTATGTGGGCTGACATCTGGTTCACTACCCAGTGTTTCAATACTACTTACTTTGATAATTTATCGTAAGCTTGTAAGCAGCTTACAAAGACTTTGAAGACATTAAAGACATTATGGTCCGCAGATCCAACTTCTATACCAACGAAGCGTTCTAATATCTGTGCAGAGCGTGCAATAAAGTGATAAGATTTTACTTCCACTTGCAAGTGCATTAAAATTGAACATTAATTTTCTTCTACTTTAACAATGGCATGTACATTGTAACAATTACTTCTCAATATTATTTATGCCACTTTTATTTGTAATGGTGAAACTGATATTGAAATATTTGAAAATTTGTATGTTAAAATTTCATTAGATTGATGTGAACTTTTTTTATGCAAAACAAAAAAATTACCCATATTTTCTTTATTTGTGATACAAAGCTCCACCAAATATGATAGGGGGATATAGGGTTATATTTTAGTCATACCCCTAACATACACACACATATCACAATCACCTTAACCAAAATTATTAGTATAACACCGCAACAGCTTAAATGACACACAAATACTAACCCCAACTTTGAGATGCAATACGAAATCTTTAGTCGACCACTTGAATACACTAATGACACTATCATCGGACGACCTCACCGTACAAGGGTCATCGCCTAACTAACTGTCAAGCTACACACACCCACAGATAATACTACTCAGTCTCCAGTTACACACTCATGCTCTCCCTGCTCATACATACCATACCGTTATTCACCCTCAGCGCACATAGTTTCTCTGTAACATACCCTCCACATACATAATAGTTTATTGGTTTTTTCTCGATACACCCACCTTAAATTAAGATAAGCAAACACAATAACATCACCGAAAAAAAAATAACCCCTAGTACCCAATCCTGATGTGGCTGTGAAACCCAACAAACCACCATCACAACAGTAAAACACAGTGAGGACAATAACCTCCCATACACAATGTTAATAACAAAAATATAATATATTGAGTGTAAGTATTAACAAAATGCCAAAATAATAAAAATAATAGTTCTGGAACATCTTTCCCCTCAATAAACAAATAACTTAAAATTAGAGTTGCTGTTCGATTAAAAAAAATGATCGAAATTAACGCATAAATTAAAAATTTTAATCGCAAATTAACGCACTTTTTAATCGACACAAATAATATATTTTGTTTGAATATAAACTAGTAAGTCATAATATCATGGCATATATTTGGTATAATAAACAAGTCAGTTAATTTACGAAAGAGGTATAATTAATTGTAACAGATTTATTAAACATTAGCATATACGTCTGTTGAATTATTTATTGACACCAATTTATTGACATGTGTCAATCATGTCAAGTGAGGCGAGTTTTTTTAATCAACAATGCCAAACAAGTGTTTTTCACCATAGGTTCCGAGCTAATGACGTATTTCAACCCCTGTCCCCTCTATCACTGTCATATTTTTATATACTTTGCCCCCACGTAAGTCTTGTTTACCCAACCCTACACTACCGTATCTACCCCCTTTCACTTCCCATTCCAAAACAAAAATACAGACGTCATTTTTATCTCATACGTGCCTTTTCCGTCATAAAAAATAGTATAGCCAGAAAGTATTATAACTTATTATTAACGCTTTTTTTTGTTCCACCTTTCCAACCCTGTTAAATTTTTGACACAACAGCTTCACTCCCACAAAGATGACGTTACTTATAGTTTACCCAACCGCCGTACTCTTGTCCCATTTTTTCAAACAAATGGCACTTGTCAATCAAACTACAAGCACGCGTCTGCAGGTGTTCACTAATTGTATTCATGGTCATAATTAGAATTAAGAAAACACAACCTATTGTTTCAAGGTCATGTAGCTGCTATGATTTTATGAAAACGTGTTTTTGTATTGTTTTTTTTAATCTTGTTTCATCTGGTTATAGTAATGGTTAATTACTGATTTTAAAAAAAATTTCCTGCAACTCTGAAATGACAACATTTGGGAAAAATTTAACGCTTTCAGATGGTTGCGTTAAAATGTAATCGCGTATTTTTTAACGTATTAATTACGCTTTTATTGCAGTTGAACAACAGCCCTATATAAACTATTAAATTAGCTTAGTGTCACAGTAGTTCTGAAAAATATAAATCACTGTCTCGTGTATATGTTGCATCAGCCAAGTCTAGACATTGATTGACAGGTGTCATGTAAATGAAACTATTAGTGCAGCTGTTGCAGACGTGACCAGCATGATGCTGTATATCAAAATATTATGACAAATTTGAAAAATTATGATGATACAAAATGTCTAGCATCTGTTATTGATTAATTATAACCAGGTTCATTATACTTTTACCTTCACCAATACACTAGAGTACCTTCACCAATACACTATAGTACCTCCACCAATACACTACAAAAATTCCACCAATACACCAGTACCTCCACCAATACACTACAGTACCTCACCAATACACTATAGTACCTCCACCAATACTTTACAGTACCTCCACCAATACACTATAGTACCTCCACCAATACAATATCAAAGTAAACTAGTGAGTGAAGCTTTTTTTACATCGACCGGGAAGGGAGCAGAGATTTACTTTACGAAGGGCTATATAACAAAAACATCTTCATTTTATATTACAAGTGGGATCTTGTCGACATACGTGGGGTAATGGTGTGTGAATTGCGACAGAGTGGAGTGGTAGATCTACTTAATAAGTGAACAAACCTTAACTTCAAATAGTTGAGTGAAATACTGTTATTGTCGATTCTTGAACTTTCAGTATTTTGGTCAAATTAACGCATTTAGTGGTGCGTTAATATTTTACTCTCGCAAAAGATTTTTGACGCGTTAATCGCAAATTAACGCAGTTTAATCAGCAGCCCTACTTAAAATGTATCATATCCAGCCGTAATTAGTAATATTCATTCTAACAATGTATAGGCTCAGTATTACATTCACCTCATGACTTATATTTACATTAGTATTACAATCTGTATTATACCTGTCTGGCCTCACTTACCATATTTGCATCTTCGCTTATTAAAGCTGGGTTATAACCAAAAATGGAGGGGGAGAGATTTGTTGAGTATATAATTTACGTCACATTATCACACAACTTGTGCCTATTGATAAGACTGACAAAAACTAAAACCCATTTTATACAATTGAAACAAAAGTGTAAAACAATTAAAACACATATTTTAAATTGAAAAAAACAACAAATTTCTTTAACAATTAAACACATGTTGAACAAATTACTAAACATATTTAAAACAAAGATTTAATTATTCCAATATTATTTTTTTCAGTTAACGGGGTCGAATAGTCCGGGGTCGAACTGTCCCGAGATCGATGTGTCACGGGGTCGAAACGTCGCTGGGTTGAAGTGTCGCGGGGTCAAAGTGTCGCTGGGTTGAAGTGTCCGGGGTCGAACTGTCCGGGGTCCAAAATCCGACCACCGTAAAGACCTAGTAGATTTCTCACTTGTTTCTTAGTTGATGGGGTTGAGATACTGAGAATGTTATTCACAATGGTCTTGCTGGGCTTCTGTGAACCCTGCCCACCACATATCCGAATGAAGGGTAATCGGTGTATCCCAGTTCCACTAAAGTTGGTCTGACAGTTAGCCCTTTTATTTTGAGTGTTTCTGTAAGAGCTCAATTGGTGCAGATGAGCACCCCATTCCTCATGGTGTAAGCAAATATTGTCCAGGTATGTTATCACATCATTAGCAAATATCGTCCAGGTATATTATCACATGAGTACGTTTTCCCAGCAACCGCCTCATCATCCTGTAAAAGGTAACTGGAGCATTAACCAATCCAAAGCTCATTACGTTAAATTTAAAGAGACCCCAATGGTGTCCTAAATGCTGTCAGTGGTTTGGCTCTCTGTTAATGGGATTTGCCAGTAGCCTCTGGTTAGATCCAACTTTGGAGAAAAATCGAGGTCGAGAAATTTGGGCCAAAAGCTACTCAGGATCTGGCATAGGCGCGGAATCAATCCTATTTAAACTATTCAATCTTCGGTACTCTTAGCAACTCCGAATTTCTTCTGTTTTTTTCACTATTATCATTGGTGCAGATTATGCTGACCCTGACGGCTCAATGATGCCCAAGCCAATCATATTTCTCATCTCTCTACCTAAGTAGTAGGCCAAAGGAATTTTTATGGCTTAAGTCTTATTGGATTCTTATCGTCAATCACTATATCATGTTCAATGATCTTAGTTCGCCCCGGAACATCCGTAAATGTGCTACTAAACCTTTCCGTAATACTTTTAGTTCTTCTCTCTCCTTAGCTTTTAAGTCTCATGATATAGCTACATGCATACAGTGTTTCAGACTGTTGTACCGATGATATTGTCCTTTGATCCTCGCCGGTATCCTCGTGTTCAGTCAGCAGTGCGAAGTGTGCATGTACCAGATCCTTTGGGTCGAAAGCTAGCTGTGGCGGCCTCTCGATAAATTTTCGAAGCACGTTGATGTGATATACTTTCTGCCGACCCGCCACCTCTTCTAGATAGTCTACATCTGTCACTCTTCTGACAACTGTATATGGCCGAGTTTGTCGTCCCGATTTGGTAGTAGCACAAAGACTTGATCTTTGGGGTCCAGAGTCCGCATTGTTCTGCTCTTGTTAATTATGATCTTTTACTCGCCTACTGGCAGTTTCCACAAAAGTCATACATGATAGGGTCTTCACCGTAAATTGCGAGCGGTACACAAAGTGACGTCTTACGCCTGCCGTGGTGCAGCCCAGGTCCCATGGAACTTTAACCTTCTGGTTGCCAACCAGGCCAGGATAAAACCCCTACTACATTTCAGTGACCCGCATAGTCCATGTGGCGGTCGTGTGTGACGTTTTACTCGGTTGATATTCCTCTACCCATCGTGTTCTCCAGCAATCACTCCATGCACACTGTAGCTCGCCTGGAAGTCGTACACTGCCGTGCACTATGACCGTCCGTCACATTCTTTGAGTTTGTTGTAATGAAATCAAGTCCAAGCCTTGACCTGCGTCATCTACTCAGGGGGGGAATGTAACAAAAGAGGATAGTCTAAAGGCTTTGTCTTCCCAGGTGTTCGCACTGTGGTCAGTGTCTGGCGTCACCTGGGAAAGTCTATACCTTTGGTATATTCAAGCGGGATGGGCTCTTTGTCCCTTTATCCCCCATGCTTGAAGGCGCAACTGATCACGCGTGATGGGTGTGACGTACACGGCACTGCGATTGGTCAGTGAAGCGGAAGTCTCGGCACGCATGCCGCGAGATCATTGTGTGGCGGAACTTCCGGTCAGTTTAAGTCGGGCGGTCAGTCGGCGTTGGACAGTGACTGAGAGAAGACAGTCAAGCTCATACTCGAGCCGGGGATTGGGAACAGGCTGTTAGCGTGGCAGGACTTAGATGTTCGACCACCAGTCCTGAGTTCTTTTAGAACTACCAGGCCCAGGTCTTGCTGATTATTATGTTTTTATAATATTTGTGTGTATTAGCCGATGATGCTATTGTCCTTTTTATGACACAATTATGATACATTTCTATTAAATAAATATTAGTTGTGTTTACATACGTGTTGGTGTTCAATTTCTCGTTGTGTTGTGTGCGTCCTTTGAAACCACGTGGCTGGGACAAATATAAATTCTGGCCAGACTCAGTAGGTGATCATGCAATTAGACAACGACCGCAGGGACCCTGATAGGGGCCCTTGACACCCACCTATGGCAGTAACTGCTTTTAGGACCCTTTCTGTTCCAGGTTACAGCTGGCTCTCATTTAACCGGCCTTCCCACATTTGTACATATCCCCTACAGTTCTTGCAGCGAAAGATAATTCAGCGGCACTTCCAGTTTTCATGTTCTTTCTGCTGACACAGTTCACGGCCACTGCCAAGCTGGTCGGCTTACGTTCTTTGAGAAATGCCAACAGCACAGGATCACATGACTATAAATTTTGTCTTGTAGAACAAAATCTCGAATGGCTGTATAAGTTAACTCGGCCCCAGATAGATGTACCCACCTGTCAAAATACTGGTGGAAAGTGTCCCCTGACTGAGTGGTGTCATGGGAACTTCCTGCGATAGCCTTCTTCCGTCAGTCCTAACTGGTAAGCAAGACTTCGCACATCTTATCATAGTCCTCCAAGTCAGACATGGTGAAAGACATGCAGGCTTATACGGCCTTTCCAGTAAGTTATATAAACTAGCCCCATTCTTTCTTTGGCCAACCTGCGCTTTCGGCGTGAATTTCTAACTCGTTGCAGGTAGAAATCAATCAGGTCTACCTGTTCATTGAAATTCTGCAGTTTCGGCCTCCACGTGTCTGCATTTGTCAACCCCTGTTCGCTCTGATATTTTCTCTACCCACTCGCAGTTTTTCCTTTTCTATTTTAATTTCCGTCATTCCTAATTGAGCCCTCTTTTTACTCATTCTCTCCCCCTTACTCTTTCGTCCGCGCATTGCATTCTTCCATAAAAACCACTCAACTTCTCACCTTGTAATCCTAATGAGACCCCTTTTTGATGGTACAACTCAAACAAGTCATCTTGAGAGTTGGGATACATGCTGATAACCAGGCTTCCGGAGCCGAGGAGCCGGGAGCCGCTACTTTTGCTGGAGCCAGAGCGGAACCGGAGCCGAAAAATCTGGCGGCTCCACGGCTCCCAAATGTTTTTTTTTTTTTAGCAGAATTTTTTTTAGCTTTAAAATTGCAAATTTGTTTGTTAGTTTGCCTCTACATTTGAAATGTTGTCATTTTTACGAACGCCACAAGAGTAACACGCACATCACTACAAGAAATCTTTAATGGGGAATCGTTTTGTGTCTGTTTTAAATCTTGTTTACCCTCCGAAATTTTTTTAATGGCATGTTATTTTGTTATATTTAAAATTAAAACAGTTTTATTTCATGAATAATTGTATCAACATTTAAAAATAAATTTTTACTACGACGACAAATAGAACGCGTCATTTTGTGTATTATTTGATCGCGAATTCGTAATAGACGAAAAACAAAATGTTAGCTTTCTGTATTTAACAATTTTATTATAAACAGAATATCTGAAATAGAGCAGATAAATTTATAAGGCTGGTTATTCGGACCCGCGTCCCAATAAAATTCGATTGTTATTTGGACCCGTG